>OX375872.1:12589517-13154517 GCA_947359465.1 Metellina segmentata
ATGAGTTTTCAATCCCTAACAAAAAGCGGCAAACAATTTCTAAGACAGCAGTAGCTTCTTTTGAAGTATTCCTTTGTCCTCTTCAGAATCTTCATTTATTCTTTACTTTCTTCCACAAATAAATCCACTATTTGGGAGTCAATGTTTCTGGTAATACGATTGAAAAAATCACTTTGCCCTTAAGTTTCAAAAAATTTGTTTGTCTCAATAGGCGATTAATGTAGCCTGAGTTTTCTTCTTAAACGATTGATTAAACATTATTTCAATATACATTTTGATGAGGATTGGAAATTAGTTCGTATTATCTTAATTCGCATTAAGTGAGATTATCTCAATGAGGTTTGATTTATTAAAAACCTATTTGCTATGTGCTTGAATATTATATGCAAGATTTCACATGTGCAAAATCCTTTTTATTAATCTGTGCTGCCCCTTCTTGGAAAAGTTGACAAAACTTTAAAATATATATATATATATATATATATATATATATATATATATATATATATATATATATATCAGGGGTCAGGCTCCTCCCTGATGACGCCCTGATCCACCAACATTTCTTCATTTTTTATTATTTTTTAAGACTTTTGTTACATTTTTTTAGAAATTCTTGTGTTCTTGAAATTATATATATATATATATAATATATATATATATATATATATATATATATATATATATATATATATATATATATATATATATATATATATATATATATATATGTATATATATATATATATTGGTATTAAGAATATCGGCGCGAAAATAAAATTACTTTCTCTCTCTTTTTTAAAAAATGATATATTTAAAAACACACCTTAACGTGCCTTTTGTGCTTGATCTTGATATACATTTATATCTAACGAAGCGTATTTCACGCGCAAAATTCTTATTATCAACATTATGCAACATTTTCTTGGATAAGTTGAAGAAACTTCAAAAATATAAGAAAATTGGTATTGAAAGATATATCAGAGAGAAACTAATTGCTTTATTTTTAATACCTTTATTATTGTTTAGTTTTGTTTAGCAAAATGATGTATTAAAACCTTATGTCTTACCAGCTGGAGCATATGTATCTTTATAATCACAAAGAATATTTTATGTGCAAAAGCCTTTTTTTATTAATACAAATACATTCCCTTCAAGTTGAAGAAACTTTAATAAAAAAATATAAATATTGATGTTACGATGTTCAACTCCTAGCAACCTTACTTCTTGTCTCCATAGGGTGTGTTTCTCTTCAGCATGGTGCAGTACAAACCTCTTGATTATATTGGATACGTATACCCATGGTGGGGTCAAACTATCGGATGGCTTCTTGGTCTATCGTCTATGCTTTGTATACCTACTTACGCTGTGTACAAGTACTTCACTATCACCGGCACATTTAGAGAGGTAAGAAAAAAGAAACATTCTCAATTCTTTTGTGTAAGTAACAGTGGTATGAACGGTTCTAGTGTTTATTTCCCTATAATATAATCCTTCGGAATGATTCTATTGTTCATTTCCTTAGAATAGAATCTTTCGGAATGATTCTATTGTTCATTTCTTTCGAATAGAATCTTTTATAAAAATACTATTGTCCCTTTCCTTATAACCCTCTGAGTGTCGCAAGTTTTCAGAGTGATGTAGTGTTGCACCACAACGCAATGACTAAATAACTACATTATATCCATGGTTTCCTTCAACCTTTAGAGAAAGATTCCTTTAGTTCTTTCTGTAGAATAAAATTCTTTGGATGGATTCTATTAGTTCTTTCCTTAGATTAAAATCCCTTGGATATATGTTGTATTGTTAATTTCCTTTGTTTGGAAATTTTCAGCGGGTGCGCCGCAAGAATTGCACCGTTGTGTCTTACGGATGGTGTGATGCAATTTAAAATGTTGATATTTAATTATTTCACTTCAACGGTTTATATTTTTACCTTTCAAAAAGGAAGGAAAATGATTAAAGGGCTCACCTGTCTGCAAGAAAGAATTTTAAAGCTATGTTTACATGAACTTAACTTTTATGCAACTTAATTTTTAAGGATATTTAAGAAGTAAGGGAGTAAAAAGAAAAGTTCGAATTGTTGTAACTGGTGTTAAAACCGGTGAATGTGCCAGCTCAGCTATAGAGCACTCAACATCTCAGTGAGAAACCACTCAAAGATCAATTTCTGCGAGGAGCACCATTATGCTTCTTGTACCGGACGATTTTAACCATGGATCGGTGTATTAGCAGCCTTTCTAGGAGGGCGGTTTTAATATTGAAACAGTAGTTTAAGGTGATTATAGAAAAGGATGTCTGTCACAAAGATGGATTAAAGAATTTGTCTTATACTTGAATTGCATTGCTAGTGTTGGAGAATAGTACTAAAGAACTTGATGGGGAACAGTTTTTTAATAGGGGTGGATAGGGGGTCAATATTTCACCCTCCTTGTGCTTGTCTTGACGAGTTATCAAGTCATTGGCGAAGCCATTAGTAGATCTTGGCACACGAGATATCTCTTCATTGCAGAAAACTGACCATATATTGATCTCTTCATCATGAAAAAAAATGTAACTATCTCAATGACGATCTGGATGGACGATGTATCTCGTCATCAGTATAAACTTGGTCAGACCTTGATGGGCGTGATAACTCGTCGAAACCACTAAGAGTTAAGTGGAGAGGTAGGATAGCATATGAAATGTACCATTCGGTTTAGCCTTAGTGATTTACGTTCTGCTTCCGTCACCAGATCTTTATACATATATAAAGCAGAGTCTGTCTGTCTGTCTCCATTCCAATCTACACCGTTTGACTAATCCAAAATTCTTATTTCAGCTCTAATTCTTTAGGCCCATGAGGAAAACGTAGTCGACATATTAATACATGTTCGCTTTGTCTTGGGTGTACACAGGTGGCTAAAATTCAATTCGAAACACCCTTAGGAGTAACATTGAGTATTATGATCATACACACTCTGTTTGGTCAATTCCCACCGAATTTGATAGACTTACACTTTAGAGCCCTGTGGGAAACATAGGCTATTTATTAACCCCCTTTCGGATTTGTCCTGGGTCTGAAGATGAGTTTAAAATCAAATCACTATAGAAATAAAATTATTATTACGATTACTGTTAACCAATCCTCACAATATTTGGAACTAATACTTTCGAACCTTGCAAGATATTTAGGTTACATATAGGCCTCGTTTGATATTTACTGAGTGTGCAGATGGGCTAAATGAATTTGAAATCCCTTTAAAAATAACACTAAGTAATATAACTATCAATTACAAGCAATTCAACCCGAACAACGTCGAGTAATTCTGCTAGAACTTTGTAAGGTAACGAACCAATGGACCTAGCCTGTGCAGGATATTATAAATATCGTTAGCAAATCGTCTATATGTGTCTACATTTTATACCACCTCAATATTACTTGCTGCTGCAATATAATTTTGTAGAAAAATTGTTTAATTCTGGAAAGCTTTGTTTCTTTTGTTCCTCAAAGTTTTCAACTTTATTTATCTTTTCCCCAAAACAAATTTCGGTATTACTTCTATGTAGCTTATTGCATAGAATATGCATTTTTTTAGTGTCGACAAAGTTATTTATTAGACCATTAGATGATAAATCCATGGATCAATCAGATGATGAATCTATGGATTGTCGTCTTCTCCCGTACCATTAACCAATCAGATGATGAATGTACGTTTCCTTGAAAGTAATTAGGGTAGGTGTTCCAAATATCACCAACCCTAACTATTTCTCTGTATCTCCTCCTAATGGGTTGGGAAATTATGCTGGAAACTAAATTAATATCGCTAGGAACTATTCTTCTATGGTTCCCAGAGATCATATGCTTTTTTTACTTATATCCGTTTGATTTACCTAGTAAAACTTCAAAAAGTTTCCCAAGATAATTTTCAAGAGTGGGTTCTTAATATCGCCTTCCCTTGTTCCTATTACCACCCACCAGATGAAAATAGGAGCTACTATTTAAAACGAGTTGCTAGTAGAGCATACCTACCTACCTTTAGTATTTAATGTACTTTAAAAAGTCATATAAACGAAATTACGATTCGGAAACACTTAATATGTTCCCTGAATTGATCGGAATAAAAAAAAATACGTTGATCACAGCCTCAATTACTTGAGATGCAATAATGGTGTTGATATTTAATTTATCAAAACCGTCCCGCCCTAAGGCATACGTTGTAGTTTTGGGTTGTGAGCAACCCCATACATCACATGTGTTGCCGCCTATGTTTCTCAATGTTACAATACAATTACACTTACTATCATGGGATGGACTATGATAGATCTTCTAGTCTTATTTTAAGAAGTCGATTGGCAATTATCTTAAGGCCTTGTCTTGACTTTTTACTTGTCCAAAGTAGTTTTCTTAATACTTTTTTGTAGTCACGGGGAAATAGGTCTTTTATTATGTTTTCCCACAGTTTGCAGTCGTAAATTACGTGATCAACACTTTGAATTCCTTCTCCACATTCGCATTTGTCTACCTTATTGAATAAACGTTTCTGGTGCTGTCCAAATACGCCGTGACCAGTAATAAATTGATTGATCTCAAAAGATCCTAGAAGTCTCGTCTGTGATACGTCCTTGTATTCTGTGTGGACTACTCTTCCCTTCTCTGAGTAGTCCCATCGCCCTTGCCACATCCCTTCTGCTTCCTTGTTAAGTTGTTTCCGGATGTATTCCTTGTCCATTTGTTGTGCCTTGTCGATGTACGGTCTCTCTGTTGCTTCTTTTGCCAGAGCATCCGCCCTCTCGTTGCCCTCATGGCCTGCTTGGGCTTTAATCCATTTTAGGTTTATAACCCCTGAGTAATTCTTTATTTGATGTTTCATATTGCAAATACATTTATCACTGTGGTTGATATAAGTGATAGGAAACTTGCCGGTGTCACTACGTGTTGCAATACCCTAGACCTTCAAGGTAACTCCATAAAGTCATAGAGTACCTTCAAACACGAGTAGGCGATATTAAGCTAATAAGTAAGGTTAATATCAGCACCTGTGCACATCGAAAGGTCAACTAACCCATATTCTTGTGTGTTATAGCGAATGAAGAACTTGTGCAGACCAGACATCAACATCAATGACGAGATTCGTGAGCGGCGAATTCGCGAGGAAGGTGTGAGCGCCGTAACATCCGTGTAAAATGCTTCCCCCATCGTCGCTGCCAGAAGAGCCAACACAACAAATAGATCCAAGCTCTAGAGAAGATATCCGACGAGTTCTCCATCCCTCCACCCTTGCTGTACTGTACGCGAAGTACGAATCAATAGCAACCACCACAGGACGAAACTATTTCAGCGGCATGTCTAGAAACAAATCTGGCTAGAAGCAGTCGATTGCATTTACCAAAATCGCCGTTTGATATTCATGTGTACAGTCATTTTTAGAGACATTTTAGCAAGTGTTAATAAGTAATTGGGTGTACCTTTGTATTGTTTAACTTTTTTTGAGATTCGAAGTAAATGTCGTGAGTCCCGTTTTACTCGAACTGTAACTCGCCTCACAAAGGTTGTTTAATTGAAGCCAAAGATTGATTTTTTTTTTTGTGTTTTTGTAAAGTATTTCTAATCTGGCCTAATCAGTCTCACTTTCGGTGTATGATAGGATATCGAAAGCTCTTTTCCCGTTTACTTTTCCCGATTTAAGATCTGTAAATAAGTATAATCCCAACGCTTCTGTGTGTGAAAAACTGTGCTGCCTAGGAACTAGTGATATCAAATCATTTTCTATTTCATTTCATTTTTAGGATTTAGTGACACGAAACTTTCTATGAACTCTCCTATTTCGCTGATTTCAAAACTGGGTTTGAAATTGCTGCGCACTCGTATCAAGAAGGTTTGAAGAAAAATGTACAATTTTTTGGCCGATTGCTTACGCTTTTTAAATTGTACGAATTGAATACCTGATAACGTGTCTTGAAGTACCTGGATAATAAACGAGGATTTGTAACACCTTTTAAGATTTAATGACGAATTAGGATACTCAATAGACATTTTAAGGTTTAATTAAAAGGAACTTTTACTTCTGATGCTTTGCTATAAATTTTACAAAAAACTATGTCACAAAAATCTCCAAAATGTTGAACTTATATCTTCCTTATCAATCAAAATGTAAAGGCTGAAATAGTCACAAATTTCTTTCGAGATTTTATTATTAAAGGTATTAAATAAAAACATTTTGAAATGTCCTGTTTTTTCCCATCCAAACATATTTTATACCAACAAACAATAAACACACCATTCATTAAATAGACGAGGAGTGGCCATAGCGCGGCTCTCTCAGGCGAGTGGTGGGGCTTTTATGCAAATAAAATGGATGGATAGGTATACTAAAACTGATCAATGTCCAAAATTAATTATAATATTTCAAAAAATTATAGTTATTCAAAAAATATTGTTCTGCTTCTATCAAATAGCTTTATAAAGAAAATCTTTGAAGATTAGATTTTCTTGTGGATGCTTTACGAATGTTGTCCATCTTAGCAGTTAGCTGCCGGAAGTTTGGTTGATGATTAGTTGGGGCAGATCGCACAAGCTCAGTTAAATGAGAAGCGGCTCAATCCCATGATAGTACTTTACGCAAGTCCAACTTGATTGGCTAGTTTCACGGGCTTGGCTTCACTTGGATATCTCGCCAATCTGATTGTTGCAGTAACCATTTGATTTTGAATATGCGCGTTGTTTCGTAGAAATACAATACATACACTAGCGCCTCAGCGTACAGCGTAAGTGTCCGACAAGTTGACTCTGATTTGCTCGTCATATATATGTTGTATGGTTGTTGTTAGTAGTATTTCTTGCCAACTTATATTAAGGGTACTTATACTTTAAAGAGCTTCTTTGTGTGAAGCAACGATGGCCTAATGGCTAAAGTCACCCACCTTCAGATTAGCGTCGGGTAGCGGTGGATGACTTCCCGAGTTCGAACCCAGCTGGCCGAAAAATTTTTAGATCCTCCAAATTATTTTTAAAAAATTCCTTTTCATTCTAATTTACTTTTCCTAATTTTTAATACCCTTTTCATAATTTTCCAAGCTTCCGTTGATTTTACATAAATAATCTAAGAACCACTCCTGAACTCACTACCAGCTGATATTTTACCGCCCCTCTGCCGTCCCCTTTGCTTTAGGATGATAGTGTCGTATCCACCGCTGGCTTAGGACCATTCTGATGTAACAAAAAGCATACATAAAACACTAACTTATATAATTATTAACTTATATAATAAAAGGATACAATTTTCGGCTCCCACCTCTACCCACCCATAGCCATGGATCTGAAAAGAAAAGAAGAAAGCAAAAGGAAGAGATAAATCGCCAACAACTATAAACCTTGATGACATACGTATCTAGGTCATGTGATCCGATTAGCCAATCAAGTTGGACTTGCGTAAAGTACTATCATGGGATTGAGGCGCCTGTGTTAAATGCCGATCAGCTAAAGCGGGCCGATGCTTATTTTTAATAAATTTAAGTGTTAAATATAAGGACACAACAATACGAAGTACCAAAAATTGAGATAAGTCTAAGCACACAATCTTTGGTTTTAAGATATCTTTGTTCCGGAACCTGTTTCCAAAACTCAATAGTTGAACAACCATTTTGTTTTACCTGTTTCATTCCTCCATCTTCTTGAAACTCCAACAGCTGACTGGAGGATCTGGGTGTAAACTTTAAAAAATTGAACTACTTTTCAGTTTCTCGTTGTTTTATTATGAAGGATATAAAGTAGAATTTGGTCATTTATTCTTTTACCGTGTAACTTGGGTTATCATAACTTGGGTAACGGGTTAAGAACCGTTGCACTGTATAAGAAGTACTGTGCAACAAATAATAAAGGTAGCTAAAGGTCAGGGTATAACTTCATGACATTTAATGGCCTAGTACTTTCTAAATTACACATTAATTTCGTTACTGTACATAAAAAAAATCAAGATATAAAGTAAAATTTGTCATTTATTCTTTTACATTGTAATTTGGGTTATCAACCGTCCAAATGGTTTCGAAGCGATATCTGTTCCATCAAGATCTGACCAATTTTGCTAATGACAAGATCATCAAGATAGTACAACTTTTCCGTCCTGGTTCCTTTTTCAAACGTGCTCAGACGAGCACGCAGTGGAGATTTTTTTTTTTGTAAGCTCCAGTGATTAAGAAATCAGGTAACAGAAACTCTTTTATGAATTTGAAATTAAGGTTTATTTTCAGAATAGTTGCAGAGCTTAAAGTATTTAGTGGTCTCCAAAGTGAACGATATCAACCTCCCCACCACCACCAATGATCGATATATCATTGTTAGGGGTCGATTCGGGTTTGATAGAAAATTTTAAGACATCATTGAACGGGTAACATTTCCCAAGGTTCACTTGGATTACCTCCCTCCTGAATGACAGCGCAATTAAGAGTGTGTTTAGAATTCCTTTGCGATTTAAGGCTGAAACTTACTAATTTGGAAGCCGACATTGCTTATCTTGTCAAGCACACCCTTCACATTGGCAACGTTAGTGAATTGTATACTGAGTTAATAAAGTTTTAATTTCATACATATACTGCTGTTTGTAAAAAATGCAACACCACGAAGGAGTCATCAGAATTAAATGAAATTTAATACACAAACGGCTTGTATTAGTACAAATAAATGAATAAATTTTCAAAGCAAAAAAAAAAAAATATTAAAGGTCCGAAATCAGTATTTCGTGTAGCCACCACGCGCTGCAATAAGTGCTGCTATACGACGTGGCATGGAGTGAAACAGATGTTGAATGTCTGCTTGTGGAAGAGAATTCCATATTGTTTGTATGCGCATCCAAAGTTCGTCTTTTGAAGCTGTAGGACGCGGACACGAGCGAGACACCGACCAACTAAATCTCACACTTGCTCAATAGGCGACATATCCGACGAATAAACAGGCCAAGGAAGAGGTTGCATGTGTTGGGCTGAAAAGAAGTCTCGAACATTCCTTCCAACATGTGGGCGTGCATTATCCTGTTGAAAGATAGCTCCAGGGATGCCTTGAAGGAAGGGAACGACTTCGGGCTCTAGCATTTCACGGACGTACCTATTGCTATTCAGATTACCCTCAATTCGTAGCAGCTGAGATCGTCCATGATACGAAATCGCACCCCTGACCATAACTTCGGGTGTTCGGCCACTATGACTTTCGATAACGCACTCTGGAAGGCAGCGTTCACCGACATAGCGTCTAACACGAATGCGGTCATTATGGTTCCACATAATTAAGCGGGATTCGTCAGAAAAGACAGCTTGTTGCCAATCAGCCCGCCAGGCTCTGTGCTCATGAGCCCATTGCAGACGCAGCCGTCAATGGTTTGGCATGAGGGGGATCCTGTATGAAGGAATCCTTGCACGCAGTCCACGGTGCAGCAAACGTCGGTGAATTGACGAAGCTGACCAAAGTGCTGCCAACTGCCTGGAGGAAGCTGTAGGTCATTCACCGCCATGTGGACCAGGTGTCTATCATCGCGCGCTGACGTCACCTTCCGTCGTCCACTCCCAGTTTTTTTAGTTGTCTAGTGCTCGTCGGTCCACTGCTTCCAAACTCGCATCACTGTGGCACACGAGCTGCTATTGCGCGATAGGAAAATCCTCCTTCACGATGGCCGATGATTCTCCCCCGTTCAAACTCAAGTTGTTGAAATTTCACCCTATTTCGTCGTGGAGACATACTTAGGTCTCACTAAACATTCGCCACTAAAAAATAACCATGCACTATTTTCAACGTCCCGCTACAGCCTTCTATTTATATGCTTTTAGCATCAGTTTAGTGGGCGCTGCTCACACCATGCATGCATGGTGGCTCTGAAACTTTACTACTTTGCATAACATCCTATAAGTGACATTTGCTGCAAATTTGATTTCATGCGGATGATTCCTTCATGGTGTTGCATTTTTTACAAACAGCAGTGTATAAGATGGTTATTATATTGTTATCTTGTTAATCTAAATTACATTTTATACATTACTTATCCCTCTTATTAATCATGTAATGTCAAGTGAAAAACAAAAACGTACCCTTTGACGTTAAGCCAATACATCTCTACTAGTACAAAAGGAAGTGTCTGTGTGTCTCTGTAAGCAGTGTCCTGACAAATCTATGGCACTTACAATAATGAAATTGGGTACACAGGTAGTCCGAATTTTTTGCAATTTTTCTGTCCAGCTGTAATTTTAAAATTTCATCTAGAACATTTAAAAATTAATTTATTAGTTTTTTTCATCTTTCGTTTTTCTTTCCGGAATGTGACGTCACTCCTACCTTGAAAGAAGAATGAACGGATTTTGAGTTCGACGTCAAGCTTTTTTCGTCGTAAAGCCTTTGTTTTCTGATTCTAACGTGTTTTAATTTACGTTGTTAATAATAGCCATCACGGCGTTGCCTGCGTGGAGTTCGTTTACGAAGCAAACCAAATTGGAATATGTGGTAATCACAGGGGTTGACGAGCGTCAGCAAGTAGTGGTCACGCCTGACCCCACGAAAAGAACTAGAATATGCTATGTTAGAGATACAATACGCACTTACTATGCAATAAAGAATTAAGATGTCACATAAGCGTCTTGTTTGCTCGTTCTGTTATAGTTATGTAATAGGAAAATAGAGGGGTCGATAAAAAGTTAAGAAACTTGAAGGGGTCGACGGTCGAAGAAGTTTGTAGACTCCTGGCTTAGAGGATAGTTTTAAAAGGTCTGAGTAATTTAATTTTTAGAATTAATTAACACATAAACTATTATCCACGCACAGCGTCCTGCAACACTAGACCTCCTGTTACTCTGAATTCTTCCCCCTTCAAAAATGTTCTATTTCGATTTTCCATTCGAGAGGTTCTACAAAACTCGCCCACTGGCGATCCCTAAAAGTTCCTGGAATCGAACCTCACCAAGGTACTGTTCAATGTTTTGGTGACGACCAAATCAAGACCTGGTATGTATTTTTCCAATCCCGAGATATCTCGTTCATCGAAATCTGGTCAGTTTGAATATAATGACGAGATATCTCGTCGAGAAGATTATCAGGACGGTTGACCTCAATGGCTGATAGAACCAAAGCAGAGGCGTACCATCCATGGAAGTCCAGAAGGCTATCATTCTTTACCGAAAACAACTTAAAAAACTAAAAAACGAAAAAACCTGTAGCAAAGGCGATTTTTTTTAACGTCTTTGGTTTTCACCGTAAAAAGCCTACAACGGAATAAAAAAAGCTCGACCCTATCTGCTTCAAATTGCTACTTACTATGATTGGTAAAGGTTGTTTGTTGAGCCGATGGATACCTTCAGCACAGACACTTGTCCACTACTCCATGCTTCTTATTGAGGACAGCATCTAGTCGATATAACATTCGTAATGGGTCTTTGCGTGTGTATTATTCTCTCATTTCCCCGCCTTTTCAAAACACCTTTCAGACAGCGTTTGGATCAGCCATAGAGTTTTGAAGATTAGGCGTAATTTCGCCTCTTGGGCTCTTGTTTTAACTCTCCAAGGGATTTCAATGAGATACCTCGTTCATCAAGATCTGACCAATTTTGCGAATGACGAGATATCTCGTCAAGATATGACCGATAATTTGATGAGATCATGGTCTGGTCAGTTTTGCAAATGACTTGATCCCTCATCGAGACAACCACCAGGTAGATCAACTCGCCAAGTCCAAGTCTTCATCGACCCAATTTGATGTGTGAAGAGATATCTCGCCATAAAAATACTGCCCATTTTTTTATGATGCGAACGAGATCTGGTCAGATTTCCTCTAATCACGAGGTATCTCGTCCATCAAGATGTGGTCAGTCTTGATAATGAAGAGATACCTCGCAAACTGGGGGGTTTACTTACGGCCAACAATTATTTGTCTCTTACTGTCTTTGCGGAAAAGATACAACGGCGAATGGGGTGGACTTATAAGTTGACTAAAGCTAAGCATAGCATTTTATGTCCTATCGAATCTTTACCTTTGGAACCGTCGTTAACAGCCCGTTGTTAGTCCAGTGAGACGTTAATTAAAATACCTACCTTCCTGATCGAATCTTGGCATCTCCTTGCCAGTGTTATGCTACTGTACTGAAAGTGTGATATGCTCTTGGATTGCATAACAAATTGAGAACTATCTGAAAAATTGTTAGGCAAGGCCTTTACGTTAATAATAATGACTAAATTATTTACATCTACCTGTCAATACACCACTGACTCAGGTAGACATTCTCAGAGCACAAATAACCTCTGTTCATTTACAAGGAGGTATTTTTCAGACACTTCTAACCCTCCAAATAGTTTCGACGATATATCTTATCCATCAAGGTAGGTAGGAAGTTAATAAACGTGGACCACGGGAGCAACACAATGGGCTATTGGCGATGGTCACTCCCGAAGGGACAGATACAAGGACACCGCCTCATAATTTTGAACCCCGGTTAGATGACGAGTACAATATCTGAGCCGGCACCCCACTCTTTCCACGCCGCGGAGTACGCATTTGCGTGTCGTATGTTTCACCACATGTTGCTCCAGTGTGCGGATAATAGAATAAAAGCATGTGTGCTTGTCTTGACGAGGTATCTCGTTATCAACAATAATAACCAGATCGTGATGGACGAGAAATCTCGTCAAAAATCTTACCAGCTCTTCATAGACGAGATATGGTTTAATTTAATGAATGATACCGATAGAAATGCATTCCATTTTTATGATTTACGTGTGTTAGTTATCCTACGAGCAATTTGGTTTGTTAGAAACCAATAATCACTTCGCTGACTTTAAAGTTCTGGGTAAAAGTCATTCCATGAGAAGTTTCTTGACTGACTAGATGTACAGCTGCGGATAAAAATATTCCATTTTATTCATGTGTTGCTCAAAGTAGAGAAAATTCAACATCGGCATTCTCGATTGTCAAGTTCAAACTACACTACTGTCTGTCCCCTCATGGAAATGTGTTTGCACATGCATAAATTACTTCATTTTAGATTTTAAGGACAATAAGACCTCTGATGTTTCAGACCTTAAGAATATTCCTTGACATCAGAATACCAATTGAGATAATATTTGTAAACCTTAGCAGTCTTAAAATGCCTAGAATATTTAAAGCCGTAGCCATTTGACGCAGAATAAATAGCCTTACCATTTGTAGGTGGGAAGCTACGTCATTACATCTACTCCAAAGGGATAAATTCTTTATAGAGTAATATGTAAATTTTTGTGGTGGACTGATTCCTAAACATAGGCACCCCAATCTAGGAAGTCGGCGTATCTATGTGTTTGTACGATTCTATAGAAACTTTTCATCTAGTAGGTTATGTAAGTTCACAATAGATGGCAGCACGAAAATTAAAACTGGGAGCTATACTGTGTAATGTATAGTCAGGCTTCCTTGAGCAGGCAGTTGATTTACGTGGTGATAGGTTAGAGCGTAAACAAAGCGTTTCCACAATTGGTGTCTTTTGTTTGGATTCTGATTCTAAGTACATCTTTCTATACCGAACGCGATATCAGTGACAGCGAGTTGCCGTTCATGTTTTTGGAATGGCAGCCCCTCTACTAATGAGCTTTCACACCTATTCAAAAATCGACTACCTTCTCGTCGGAACAGAACTAGAATTTCCCCCTGATAAGTAGAATAAGTTTGAGTTGATCAAATTGAGAGAAATCACAAGAACAACAATTTATTTTAAAGGTATATCGGAAATATGTCCATACAATAACCTAACAAACTTTGGAAACAAAACAAATGATCCAAAGAGGTTACTACAGTAATGTATCGCTAGTAAAGGGTTGAACAAAATTGTAAGGGATTCTCAGAACAGAAACATCAAGGGATTTATCCTCTTGTTACAAATGAGAACATACCTGTTTCATTTTCACGTTTTCAAGTAAAGGGATATTCAAGTATAGAGACTACGTTTTTGGTCACAATATATCATCTTGAGTTATAGAACACCGACAAAATCATTTAATACATAACAATAAAACGAACATAGTAGCTTCATTACAATTGGTAACAGTGCAGTAACCAAGAAGCTATCATATACAGTTAGAAACATATGTTACATAACAATAGTGGTGCATCATTTGCAGCCAAGTGGTAATACATAACAATATATTTAGACTAGAATGCTTCTGATCTCAAGTAAATTATCATTTGTTTTAAAATGGTTATGCAAAATGATAACTCATAGCATCTTAGTGAGATAGTGTACTCAGGTTGGAGCTATGAAGAAATCAGAAGTGATATCTGTATATTTTACATATAACAATGTTTACTATTGTTTTCTAAGTTATACACCTACATGAAAGTGGCTTTAGAAAGGATTCTGCAGACGTACATTGAACTATTATGAGTGTTATCGTATGATTTTCACTTATTTGATCAATGGTACATTTAAAGACATTTACTGGTTTCGAATAAGTTGTTACTATATGACAAATAGGATTGTGCAAGGTTGTGATGAACATAATAAAACACATCCTTTCAAAGGAGAACACTTGCTTAGATCCTTGTATTTACAAAACTATGATCCATTGACTTCTAAAAAACTTACATTTCTATTATCGAGTACTCTAAATGTTTTATTTTGATGCATTATATATATATATATTTATAATTTGAAAGCAGTTTTCGTATTGATTTTAGAAAAACGAAAAGATTTAAATTATCAGTTCTTTTCAACATTTCAAATAAACAAAACTTTCAATTTACGACAGCTGTTTTATGGATTTTTAGATGAACTTAAGGAAATATAACTTTTTAACAATGTCATGTTATTACTGTTTGTTTCATATTTGTACAATAGATGGCGCCACGAAACAATCAAAACGATTTCGAGGGATAGGTGGAGGGAATACCATTCTCTCTCTCTCAACTATTGTTCACTTGACTCTCTTCCTCACATCGAAATCTTAACTATGCCTACTTCATCTTTAATCTTTACCCATACGCAACTATCAATGGAAATAGCTTTTCGTTCATTTTAACAAAACAAGTTTAAACTTTATACTGACGTTTTCAGATAATTTATCAGCAAATCAAGGTAGTTGCTTACGTTTTATAAAATTTACAGGGGATTAAATTTTGTCCAACTCTGAACCAATTGTGATAGCAAAAAGGATAGAATTATTAAAATTATTCAATCTAATAATTTAAAGCAATTTTTTTACGGATCAGCTTATATCTTTTATTTTATATAATAGATGGCAGCACCGAACAGATTATGAAAACGTCCATGAGGACGTAATATCAATTCATGTATTCGATTCTTATAACCAAAAGTTTTCCTCATTTTCAGTTTGAATGACACCAATAAAATATTTTACCCAAGAAAGAAGAAAACCTGAATAATTTAAAGTTTTAAAATCTCAAGCCCCTATCATTTATTTCGTAGTTTGTGTATGGAAATTGTTTATAATTTTTCTGGAAATCCAATGGCAATCTTAAAAACAGATATTACTCTTGGTAAACCTTAAGAATAAACTGAATAAAGGATGCTACGTTAAATTTAAAATAAATGTTACTCAAAAAGTAAAGGAACTTTATTGGTTTAGTAATAAAAATATCCGAAAAGCTCGCATTACTATTTATAGAAATTATTTAATAGCAGAATCATACTGGATTTATAATTAATATTCTAACATTACAAGAAATTTCTTACCTGAGAAAATCGTCCATATATTATGTTCATATTTGAAACCTAGAATTCATAAACGTTGGAACCATTTGACTCCAGATTCATATAAATAAGAAAATTAGAGTTTATTACTAAGAGTTATTTTACATAAAACCCAACCATTTTTTTTACTGTTGAATTCGATTCCGTAGTCGGTATAATTTTTACCGTTCTAAAATATTGTTTGTTTGGATGTATAATTAAAAATAGCATGAAACAAACAATTTTCTTAAATTATTAACATTTCTTCTAAATAGGAATATTTGATATTAGTAAAGTTAATTTCGTAAATTAAACTTGGACTTGTAATTGAGTTTATATTTACTGAGACATATATAATTATCTACAAGTTAATTACCAACATTTGTTCAATTATTTCACTTTCATTGAGTGCAACGAATCTTTATGCCAGTTTTACACAAGCGTTTGCGTCCTGTATCCTTCAACCAATCAACGTCGAAGAAAACGATTTAACAGGAGCTCTCATTGCTTTTTCAGTCGATGATTGGTTGGAGGATACGGAACGCAATGCAAATACGGCAGTGTAAAACCAGTTTTAATTTTCAGATTGATTACTTGAGAGCTTTTTCTAAATATTTTATCAATACAAATCTTTATGTTCCAAATATGTTTAAACAAAAGAAGTTAGATGTTGTTCATCAATATCATGATGAAGTTAATGTTGAAAGAAAAAATATTTCCAATGCCAAGCTTGCAGTATCTGGATTACAAATCCTATTAATGAAGAAATCCACATAAAAATGCATATTGTTGAACATTTTGTGGAGTAATTATTATCTCCGTACTCTACTGTATAGTCGAATACTTCGCGTACATTTTATATATTCATTAATTTGTGTATAAAGGTGATGTTTTAATTCATTTTCATCTTGAATCGCACAATTTTGATTATTAGTTAAAATATGTCAAGAACAAGAACATTTAACAAAATGATATTTAAATTAATCTAAATAGTATCCATTCAGAAAAATGGCAGAACGTCACTCTTGAAAGTGAGTTATTTTAGATTTAGTTTCAAAATTTGCAAGAAACCAAGACGGCGGTGAAAATTTATAATGCAATGTGACAAATGTAAGTAAACAAAATTTTCGAGTACAAATTGAAAAAATCTTTCCGAAATCCTTAATATTTTAATAAATGTTGAACTCCAACTCGTGAATTTTTTAGAACTACTTTTATGCAGCTGGTATTATCACTAAAGTTTACTCATAAATCTCCCAGACTTCACATATAAATTTCTCGAGGTTATTATTTTAAATAATATAACTTAATTTTAATAAGTACATGAAGCAGAAATAATCTACGTGCATCTAAAATGCATGTTCTATATATGGATTTCTAAATATGATGTAGCCCAATAGAATGCAAGAATTCATTCATGACGAGTTTCTGATCAGATTAAGCGATAATAGCTATGAAAATATTTTTACACGATTTCAGTGCTTGTGTTTGAACACCAGATTATATGCAATTGCATATTATGGCAATTCTTTCAATTACAAAAGATTTCAGCAAATGAAAACTTGCAAAGGCAAAGCATTTTTGCGATACACATTCAAGCCCTTCGTGGTTACCTTTCCTGAGACAAAAAAAGAACATTTAAAATAGTGAACAAAATACTCCAAACAATGCCAAATGTGCAAATTATTTTAAAGAAAATTTGTGCATTTTTCGGAATAAACAAAACTCTCTTTTTACCGCCTTTTCACTTGAACTTCGATGAAATTTAAGTATGGGAACAGACAGAAGAAATCTCAAACATTTAGAATTGAAGCTTCAGACATCACTTGTTTAAAGCGGTTACTGTACATCAATTGGTGTTATAAATATGGTGTCCAAAGAGAAGAAACAATTACTACTTTCAAAAATATTCTACTGCATTTGGTATTATTTGTAAAAAAATTACCATCTATTTATGTTTAAGTTTGGGTATAACTTTAAATAAGAATAACAGATATAAACATAAAAAAGCTTTTCTTGCTCGATTATAGAGGGGGGTCACTGAAATTTAAAGGTTCTAGAACATATTTCAGTTTGCGCAGATTTCCTTTAACCCTCCTGGTGGGTGTCTCGACGAGATATCTCGTCATTAGCAAAACAGATTGGGATGGACGAGATACCTCGTCATCAGAAAAAACTGACCTGACCGGGATCTCGTCATCTTCAAGAAGCGGCAAAATCTTCATTCGGAATTTAATCGGTAATCTTGATGACGAGATATCTCGTCATTAACAAAATTGGCCAGATCTTGATGGCCGAGACTTCTCGTCGAAATCACTTGGTAGGTTAAGGCAAACCACGCACTGGTCCAATATCAGTAATGCGACACTAAATTGGCTGAAATATGCATGCGTACCGACATGTTGTTAAAACAGAAACTGAGTGCGCATGCGCAGGTCGCATACTGCTCCAGCGTACGACCGGGCTAAGATTGCATCTGTGAGCAAATTTTGAAAATTTTGCAGTGCATATAATCTGAATTCAGCGTTTAATGATTTCTATTGAAGTAGTGTAATGTTCTATTTCATTGTGTGATGTAGATGGATTTGTGTTGTAGTGAGCTTATTACGCGTATGTATTCATACACATGTTCATGTGCCATTCACTCTTCGCTGTCAAATTGTGGTCTCTTCATTAAACCCAATTCCAATATGCTATTCAGATAGGAGAAACATACTTAACAATCAGAATAATCAGATGAGAACATAATTAGCAAAACAGAAGTAAAAATATTTTATCTACTTCACAACAGACGGATGAGCATCAGCAAATAGAAAATCTACAACATACAGTAACGAGAAACAAACTTGAATAAAGATAATAAAGTAACAATTTTTTGAAATAAACAGCATCATATATACTAACGATTAAGAATGACTGAAGTATAGTTCAAATTCTCAGTAACAAAAGAAATGAAAGCTGTACAAATTTAGAAGCAATATAGTTCTTGCTCTATTCCCTCAATTTCATATTTTATAAAACAGATGAACAGTGTGGGTTTAAGGCCAAGGCTTGTGAAAAGTTTGGCTTCGCCAAGCATCGGTTTTGGATTTTTTTTAAAGGAAAAATGGTTGAAAGAAAAAATTTGTTTTTTGTTTTGCAGACAGCTATGAGAATAGAACAAATGATACAAACATAAAACACATCTTGAACGTTGTCATAACAATAGTTTAATCTACAATATTTTGTATCCCAAAATAATATTTCTGGGAATGTAGATCGTCAACAAAATTAAAAAGGAAACTTTATAAATAAACTATTTCTCAATACAAAAAATGAAATGTGGTTAAGATCAAGGTTTACGAAAGTAACCTTGAGAATTAAGCCAATAGCAGTTTTTGAGGGCTCAAACATAATTAATTCAAAAATGGATTATAGGAATCGCATAACAAATATTCAAACATAAATAACATTTTGAATTTTTTTTATAATGTATAAAATAATAATGCATTAACAATAATTTGATTTACATTTTTAATGTCAAACACTCTTGAGAGTTTGACAAAAAAAAGGAGCCTTTGATTTGTAAAACTGTTTCTCATGAAAAACACTGAAATAAAAGTAAATAAATATTTGGTACTCCATAAAAATGCACATTAATTACATGATTATTTCTAAATAATAATAAGAGTTAACTGTCTCAAGTGCATATTTTGTACAAAAAGGCAATTTGAATTTGCACAGGGGCTAAAATCAACCTTAGTGTCTACTTAAGTCAGGTATAAAAGAAAAATAATTAAGGATTCTGATGAAATATAGTTTCAACTCAATAGTCTGCAACACACCATTTACACATCAAATCTCCAACATTTCATTAGAGGTTTAATAAATGAAACAATTCATTAAGTTCACAAAAAGGTTAATTTCTTGAGGTTATTTAACAAAGTTCTTTAAAAAAAAATTATAAGTAATTTTTTACAATTGCAAATGATAAATATAACTTTGAGAGGTTCCCACGCTTTTGGCAAAAGAAAAATTAAGGCTTTTTAATGTCTATTTCACCAATCTTATGGCTATATTAACACAGATCAAAATTGTTTTGCCCAAGAATGCATAGGTAAACAAGCTATCACAGACCCAATAATAACACCTGTCCAAAGTCAAGTGTCATTGATACCGATCTTAGCGGGTGTAAGGAAAAACTTAAATAGGATGGGACTACTTAAAATTGCTAAATATCTCATCTGAGGTCACGTGTCTTGCTTATGATTGCTGACAAAAGGAAATATCTAGCTTTGCAAAAAATAATACATTTTAAAACCACCTTTAAGCAAATATTAAGTCTTTTTGAGGACTTTTGAATAGTAAAGCTAGAAGTCAAGCCGTGGGAACCCGGTTTTGTTTCCGTTTTTAATTCACTGAGGTATACTGACTAACCGTATATTTCTATTTTGACATTACAGAAGTTTCAGTATATATATGAAGTACAACACAAAGAAAAGTCTCGTTTTTACAAATTAAATAAATAAAACACACAGCCTCCAGGTTATGCATTAAACAAGTCTTGGATTTAAACTGGAACGCGCATTTTGTGAAAGAAAACAACACATTTTATTTACAAATGCCATGTAGCTGATAACACTTTATATAATAGAGTTTTCTAATCAACTCAGAAAGATGAAATCCTTTCGCTCGTCAAATGACGAGAGAATGCATAATTTAGCAAATAACTAAACGCTTTTTCACCCTTATAAAGGGGGAAATAATGGCAACGACCCCCATGTGCGTTTTTTATTGCGAATCACACAGAGTATGTGAAAAGTCAAGCTTGTTTCACACCAGATCAACGCGGATGCGGAGCGAACCGTAGCGGCCAATCACGGACGAAAAAAGCAGTCATTCTTCCTGTCAATTCCATTTGCGTCGCTGATTGGTCGGAGCGGTACGCTCTGCATAAGAGCTGCTTCTAGTGTAAAACAGGCTCCAACAGACGAAATTATTTGAAAGACGTGACGTAAATAGTTGGCTTGGTCTTGATTTCTTATTCTCCGACTAAGTCCGTCATTTAAAGGAATTTTGTTGAAAAATGTCAAGCTGTGGTCTGCCAAAAAAATAAATAATATTTAAAATAGAAACAATAAAAATTAAAATAGTCGAGCAGAAAGCGTTTCCTTGCTATTGGGTTCATAAGTAACCATGCTGCCTCACATTTCCTAATGCAGAACCTCTACATTTCATAGCACAAAATCTTAAGTGTGTTGTTCCGTCGCATCCATGTAAGATTGCTTTAAGGAGTACCTCATTTTTGAACTGTATTGCAATATACAGATGTAGTAGTCTAAAGCTTAAGTTATTGCAATATATATGTGGATCAACATTGTCTTACATTGAACAAACATCTAAGAAAAGGGGCGTAAACATTGCATTATTGATTACAGCTATCTGTATGCAAGTATTAAATTGCTAAAATAATAAATAAAAACATTTCTTCGTGCCTGTCGTCATTTCGAAGGCAAAATTAGAACATACAGGATGATTTTTTTTACATTATCTGACACTTTAAAATCCACACATCCCTGTTATACAATGGGATGTTATTTTATTAATATTGCATCAGTATTAACAACATCAAATGGTCTAGAAACTAGTGTCTGAACGATGCATCGGCACATGAAACATTTTGGTCCTACAGTTCTCCCCACAGTAGGAAGAAAACGATACCTATGCAGTCCTAGTCAACAATATGGCACCCTTGACCACTTAGTTGTGTGTTGGACAACACAGAACACACTAAACTATAAATGAACACCACAAGAAATAAGGGTTTTCAACCCCATTTAGTTATGAAGGCAGGGGTCTTATACAGTGTCCTGTAAATACCGCGTAAAACTAGAGTATTTTCTCGCTCTCAGTGACTGAAATTTGCGCAGAGCTACCTATACGACCCATACTTTCTGAGTAAAACAAATAGAAAGTTCGTTGACGTCAATTTTTTTTTTTTAAACTTGGTAGTCATTTAAAAGTTTTTATTTAAAGGTGCTCAAAACGATCTCTCTAACTTCACACCACTTTACGATTGGAATATACAGTATTTGAACACAGATTTTTTGATCAATAATTTTACAGTTAACAAGAAAAAGCAAACATAAATTTCATAGCTATTAACAAAAGAAACGTAACTTTTTAAAGTAACCAAACTAGATCTCTTCTTGACTAACACGGCGATGTACATAAATTCTTCCTGAAAGAATTGTTGAAAAATCGTTTAATTTTTATCCAGCTGGATGTTTGCTAATTTAAAATATTTCCTTTGGATTTGTTACTTAACCATCCTTTTTGGTACACGAAAGCTAACTCGACATACGTTTATAAAGTAACCAAACTAAGAGATAATTTTTTCTTGCCTAACACGATGATGTCCGTAAATCGAGTACTCTTTCGGAAATAATTATTGGAGCAAACATTTTATTTTATTCTCGCAGATACGTTGGATTCGACGTCATTTTTTGTTACTCGAAGGTTAACTCGACATCAAACGAAAGCTTACAAATTTATCAAACCTAGAGATAATTTTTCTTGACTAACACAGTGACGAAAACGTCAATTTCTTTCAAAAAGAACTATTGCTGAATCGTTTATTTTATTTTCACCAGCTGAAAGTTTACTGATTTTAAATATTTTCATTATCGTTGGGTTTGCTTATCAAACTGTAATGGTGGTAGAGGTGCTCCAAACAAACGTTTTTTATTGGTCAAAGAACGCGTTTAAATGGACAAAAGCGCTGGTTATTTCCCTAACATTCGAAGCTCACAGATATACATGTGACCGAGAACGGAAACAGAAGAGTTGCTCTATGGCAGGAGTGGTCAGAATGCTGCTTCTGGGTTCAAAGGTTACAGGTTGGAATCCGGGGTAAGACATGGATATTTGTCCGTTCTGGATGAATCTGTGTCTTCCATAAATGTATACTTTGGGCGCCTCTACAATTTGGCCAGACCTTGTCGTAACACCATGTATGCCATCAAAATTAACATGGTAATTATCTTCACTTTAAATACTTCAATTGTTTATAACCTCATTTGCTCAGAGTGCCAAAACGTCTAGCTTGGTGTCTGGTAGTTCTTTTCAGAAATGTTACTCACTCAGAACAAAAAATCACTATGCGTAGTTAATGCGGTGTTTTAGGGATACCCTGTAGACTTATAAAGAAAAATATATTTTCCTGGTAGCATTAAGTAGATAGAAAGTTCTTCCTTCTAGGGGATTCATTGGATTCCAATGATCGGTGGGTTAGAAATAATAATAAAAACTTAACAGCTAAAGAAATTTACACTAAATACAAATTAAATCAAGGGAAATTTCCCCAAAATACTGCTCAATTCACCGACTCCGTGAAGAACAATAATTCATTTTCAAATCATAAAAAAGTCTAAAAATCGAAACATTACGAGTGACATTTGCTATAGTCTGATGAGATAATTCATGAGATCAAATTATCACGCACGAAAAGTGTCAGGTCAGTTACAAGAAAGTAGTCTTATCACATTTCCAAGTGCCAGATGTTAAAAAAAATCATCCTGAGTCATCAGCAACAAAACATACAAACACGGATACAAGCTTGGAGTATTTGGTTGATGGACTTCGAACCACCAGTGTCTAACAGATATTTAAAGAAAATAGTAATCCCACTTCATAAATCGGTAAAATTCTAGCAAACGGCCTTGGCGTGGTTTTAATTCTTTGTCGCCAAATGGTAGCATAAGACGCCAACTTGCTGAACTTTGGCGCTCGAACCGTAAGCTAGGATTTGACCCGTAAGTGAAACGAAATGGGGGTAAAAATAGAAGGCATAGCAAGCAAGAGCTTAAAGCATAGACACATATTTTCGAATTACTTCCTGTGCCACTGCTATTTATTTTAGAGTGTACGTTACTTCACTATCAGTAAATATCTGAGTCTTGCATCCAACTAGATCGCATTCGTAAAATTCAATCATATAATACAACCATAACAATTGAAATGTAACTTAAAGAGTGCTATGCACATTATCACCTACATACTCACGCTTTGAAATATATACAATCATGAGAGGTCAATAGGTTATTCGGATTGCGAGTGAATTAAAATAGAAAGCTCTCAAATCACGTTAGCTGGCCAAGGGAGAATGTACTGGCCACAAGATGTTAAGTATGTTCTTTTAATCCCTTAAACAATTATAACTCGTGTCATTTTGGCAAAAATTCCCCGTTTCGAGTAGTGTCTCAGTACCCGGCATGGCCACTAGAGGCTATAATATGATTGAGGTTAGATAATCATGAGAGCACCAGAGGTAATTTATGAAATAATTTTTTTTCCAGCCTAATCCTAATTAGCCGGCAGTATCATTTTGTCCGTGCAGCTTATATTCTGCAAGTTGGCAGCGAGGTTGAGCCGCTTGCACTTGGCTCGTCTGTTCTTGAACCAGAACTGAATGTTCTTGGGTTCAAGTTTGGGGAATTTCTGCCGGTATTGCATGCTGTTGAGCTCTTGCGTGAAACGCACTATCTGGCCGTGGGAAGGGTGTGTGTTGGCAGAGAACCATTGTTCGAGTCTCGGAACCTCGGACACCGGGTCGATGAAGGTCCGGTTCCTTTTCCTGCGTTCCTCCAGCCGCCCCAAGACGCTGCGGCCAGGGAAGGGGCCTTGCCGATCGGCTTCCCCTTCTGGAGACGCCATGCTCTCGGAGCCAGGGACGCCACCGTTCTGCTTCATGGCCTCCCGGATCCCCGGTTCGTCCACCGCCATGTGGATGTCCTCCATCACGTCCACCTCCTCGTCCCCGCTATCACTGGATTCGATGGAATGTTCGCTGCTAGAGTCCCGGGGCTCTTCCTTGATCCTGAGTTCTACCTGAGGTTCCCCGTGCTCCAGGTCGCCCATCAGAGTGTAGTTGTGGCACCGCCGCACCGACAGGTCCAGCGTGTGGACATTGTCCGAGTCGTCCGAGCTGTTGGCCTGCGACTCGGAGTGGCTCTCGCCGCCGCTGAACCGCTCGGCCTCATTCTCGTTCGACGGCCGGCAGTTGTTCTGCTCGGACACGAGCGACCGGCTCTCGCCCCCACCGTCCGCGCACGGGCTGCGGACCCCGTTGCTCTCCGAGCAGCACTTCTGCTCGGCCCTCTTGTGGGCCGCCCTGGCATTCTTGAACCAGTACACCACGTTGTTGACGTCCAGGGGCTTGCGCCCCCGCCGGGACTCCAGGGAGTTCAGCTCCCGGACGTACTGTTGGATCTGGAGTCGGGAGGGGTGCTGGTTTTCGGCGAACCATCGGTGCAGTTTCGGGAGCTCCAGCTCGGGGTCGAAGGAAGTCCGGATCCGGGTCCGGCCCTGGGACTGCGGCCCGGCGATCGCGACCCGGGACACCAGGTCCTGAGGTGTGTGGGGCGGGCTGCCGGACACCGTGATGGGCTCACCGGGCTGCACGATGGCGGGGTGGTGGGGGTGATGGTGGTGGATGTGCTGCTGCTGCTGCTGTTGTTGCTGCTGGTGCTGCTGCTGCAGGAGCGCGACTTGTCTGCAGTGCTGGAAAACTTGCTGGAGGTACCACTGGTCGAATTTTTTCCTCGTTTCGTCGGGGATATCACACTCGAGGCGGCCTTTAGTTAGAGCCGCGAGAACACTCTGCAAAGAGAAAGTAATGTAAGCTATTATGTTCTTGAGGAGAGAATTGGGAAGCCACAACAGATAAAATAGCTATAGAATCACTAATAACACGTGAGAAATCTGAACAGCCTTAGCTGTTATATACGAGTACATTAATGAGAGCATTCGGAAAGATTATCTTGTCATAGTAGATAAAACAGCTAGATAATGCACTAACACTAGTGTAATAACGCAACACGTGCGAAATTTGAACACCTTAGCTGTTATATGGGTACACTGAACAGATTAGCTATTATGTTCCAAATAGGATTGACTTCCTAAGACAAAATAGATCTTGTAAATAGACATAAAATGATAGCAAAACAATACAGTAATAAAACTGACCAACTAAGGCAGGTCAATAAATTGAACAGCACTAGCTATTATGTAAGAGTAAACTTATCAGTATTGGCTATTATGTATGAGTAAACTGAGAATAATTAGGTTAATTTGATGAATTTCTTAATAAAGATAAAAGAGATCCTGTGAAGAGTAGACAAAATAATACCGTGAAAATAATGCAATCTTTAAGTAAATTGAAAAGCATGTCTAAAATCCATTTACGATGCAAAACAACACTTAAAATACACAAATAAAATATAAATAGTAAATAACAAGTACCAAGTATGAATAGATAAAGCAGTTTGTAATATAGACATCTATCTGTTCACAAAGATAAAAAGGACAATTGTCACAAAAGCAAAAATGAAATCATATTGATTTTCAATGAAAAACTAAGATAAAAATATGTTAGGTTTGTAAGACTTTCCATGATGTCGGACCTGTTCATTGATAATACGCGTGTCAGTTAGGAAACATAGTTTGAGTAAATTTCATTTTTTTATAAGATTAAACACGAGAGAGCCATTCACACCGTAAATATAGAAAATTTAATTTCGATCTTATAACACACAATATTTCTGTTGAAATAAACTCTACAATAAAACACTCATCAGTATAAAGAATTTTAAATTTATCAAAATCTGCAATGATCTATCATTGGATTGAGAATAATCTAATAACTTCAACGAAATGAAGATACTCTAAAATTTAAAAACATTTCAGTACGAAAAATGTTTTCCCAAAATTTTCTATTGGTTAACTTTTATGTTCAATAGTATCATGTGGTTAATGTTTATAACAATACGTTTCAGGAAATGGCATTTTCCAAAACACACCATTACAAAAGTAAATTGTCAACAAAATCTAAAAATGGGATACATGTCCATTCATTTGAATAAAAATAACTATACACAAAATGGAGGAAACGAGATAATTATATAGCAGCAAAATTAAAAGAATCACTTCATTCTTAGTAATAAATCCCATTAAAATATGTAGTTTACCTCGTAATGAAGTATTTCAATTAAGTAAACATTTATTTTCCTTTATACAACTATTTCAAAGTATAAATTCACAATCTCACTTTTCCTTAAAACCCATAAGTACCCATTCATCAATTTTAATAAAATGAACTACATAGAAATGAAAGAAGCGAGATAATTTTATTTCGGTGATGTTAAATGAATGAAAACAATCAAAGTAAGAAAGAAAGTAATACACTACGCAGGCCAATAACTTTTCCTACATCAACACATAAAATACGAGATTTAGCAATGCTTAATGCTATTAAGAATTGTAGAAATAACGGGCATTCCTACCGATAGCATATATATTCTTTTATTGATAAAGTATTTTCATAAAATATTTTTAAAGTAAGAATTTTAAGATACAAACTGTTATTAAACATTACCTGATTCTTATTTTATGATCTTACCCACTGTTCAAGTAAGAGCTCAAATTATTTTGCTCACACAGTAAGAAAATACCAAATTATACAATTGTTTTTAATAAAGAATAAGCATAATGAAGTTTCTGAATTGGACAAACCAGCAGAAAATAACAAATTAAACCATTAATAAAGTATAAATGTTACATGCAGAGAGCACACCCCGACCACGAGGGAAAAGACCGGCTGTGGGGAGCGGTGATGAAGGACGCTTTTGCACAAGCGCTGCTGATCTTCATTAATTAACCGAGCTAATGGCTAACTTTACCTTTTAGAATTCTAAACTACAAACCCCTTTGTAAATATCCCCTAGATACCATTGAATACGTTATTTAAACGTCTTCTCCCTGTCTCATCACTACTCACATAAATATATTAAAATAAATGTAGAATTATAATATGAAGTTTCAGAATAGGATAAACATGCCTGAAATTATCAAATTAATTCATTATTTTCAATAAAGAAGTACAACTGGTTTCAGAATATAAACCAGAAGAAAATTCAAAAATAATTTATAGAAACAAAAACCAGAACGACTATAAGTAATGTTTCAATCAACAGAATAAACACAGAACGAAAATACAAAATTAATGCATTGATTTCTAATATATAATTACATTGAAATTTTAGTAACGTAGAAAGGTTTCTATATGAATCTAGGAAAACACAGATAGTTATATAATGCGTTACATTCTCAGATTGTTCAGTTTTATTGCGTTTTAATAGAAACACTAGACTCTCTATCTTTTTATAATTCTTGTGTTCAAGACATAAAAACTTGCAGAGAAAACGACAAAACATGATAATCTCGTTGTCAAAATATGAACTCCTTAAGCTAGGAAGATAAAATTATGATCTCTTTTTTGAGATTGAAGCCAGGGGATCAGGAATATTTATTTTAAACAAAGTACCATTAAAAATGAGGAATTATCCGCGAAAAAGGCAATTATTTGCTGCACTCTATTGAGCCTGTGCATCTATCTCAACGATCGCAATCAGAATTAAGAAACAGATTTTTACGAGAAACCTATACATAGAATTAATTTCCGGAAACGTTTTCTTGATTTGAACCCTCAGCGTTACACATGCATAATTCCATCATGCAACATAGTCTTCCAAACACCTTGGACCAATAGAATCTTTCCAAGGGATTTTATTCTAAAGAAAGGATCGGTAGAATCTTTTCAAAATATTCTATTCGATAGAGAGTATCGATAGAATTTTTCCAAATGATCCTATAAGAAAATGACCAATAGAACTTTTTCAAAATATTCTATTCTAAGAAAAGGACCAATACAATCTTTCCAAATGATTCCATTCTAAAGGAAGGATCAACAGAATATTTCGAATGAAAGATTCTATTCTCAGGAAATGAGCATGAGAACTTTTTCTAAGGATTCTATTCTAAAGGGATCATTCGAATCGTTCTATAGGTTGAAAGTATCCATGGGATCTTTAGACGATGTGGTTTTTTAGCCACTAAGCATGTTGTGGGTTAAAAGCAATACTGCAACGCTTGGAGATCTTGTGATGCTCAGAGGGTTAATGAATTAACTTAATATTTAGGTTTATTTACATTCGACCCAAATCTATAGCAAACCCCCACCTAATAAGTGAAAGTCTTTTTAATTTAAGGACATTTTTAACGCTCTTTTCAAATTCCATTTAGTGTAGAAACGTATGATTCAAATTGAATAGAAAGAGGTAAAAATTTATGTGCAAATTTTTCATGCGCATATCAATGGTTCTTCCCAGACATTTCTTTTAGTTCTTGTTTCCTCGTTAAACCATAATTTGCTCTCGTGTAGCAAAACTTGACCATATATAGCACAAGTCTTAGAAATTATCTTTTCACGGCTTTGTTGCGTTGTTTTGACTCACCCACAGGGGTCAAAATCACTGTGACCGTGGAGCGACAAACCAACCAATCCTTTCACAGCTTTATTATGTTATTGTGATTAATTTACAAGAGTTAAAATCACAGAGTAGACTCTCTAATACGCTTATACAATTACTGGATTAGTAAGAGTAGTCGATTTTGAACACACACACTTACAATAAAAGCCACATTTAAAAGCATTTTTAATGTTCTTAGGCTGAGATTCTGACTATCCTTAAGCTATTGAGATTAAGATTCTTTTTTAATCTGATTTCAAGCTTTAACCGATAAAGAACTTTCTTAGGAGAGATTATTTTTTTAAATCTACTTATAATTTAAAAATAAAAACTATACAAAATAAGAGTACAAGGTCATCCCCTTCTTATAAAGAAGTTTCCAATCGGATTGAGCACTACATCAGCTTTATACTCTGTGTGTTTTTGCCCTTTTTGTGTTTAGATATGACACTTGAATTTGTATTTTAAGTTAAAAGTAGATGATTATTTAATTAAAATACTATCATCCGCATTCAAAATAAGAAATGTCTATCAAGTCAATGCTGGAAAAGTTTTCCTGAACAGAAAAGGTTTCCAGAACAGGTGTCTTGACGAAACGAACTTCCCACCTTAAAACTCGTTTAGACTTGTGCGGCTGTTCGAATCCCAATTTCGTATTCAGATCCGTCGAACCAATAAACGACGAGAACGGAAGTGATTAAACCTGTCAATCACTCTCGTTCTCGCTGCTCATGGGGTCGAGCAATTCGAAAACGGACAGCGGATTTAGACAAACGTACAAGTGTAAATGAGCCTTCAGATTAATTCTAGAACACTGGCGTACATTAAGTTTACGTATTATGCAAGTAAGTAGTTTATAAATTTTATTTTAGTTTGGGTTAAAGACATGAATACAAAATGTAAAATTCCTTTCTAATTTCTTACATCTGTGCATATTTTACGTGTTTAAAAAAAATTAAATTCCAAGGATTTTAAGAGTTCTGCATCATTAAAATTTAGAACTTAAAGCATCTACAAAAATTTGACTTTCAACACTATTGTCGCAGCTGATGATTACATCACGTCTTTTCCATAATGTCAAGAATAGCCCATTGTTTTGTACGCCCAATGCGACGTAAAATTACCTAACCAAAGCCGCCCTTCTGTCAGGTTAGAGTTGATCTGAGAAAAGTTAGAATTTGAAAAATACTTTCAAGATTGAAAATTTTAGTAGCTAAAATTAAATTCCGACACTTCAAAGCAATACATAAACAATATAAAATTATTTTCGTGGTACAACATTCATTGCGCTTTTCCCCCCTCAAAAATACGTTCGAGATCGAAATTTTAAGTAGCCAAAAATAAATTGTCCCTTTGAGCATGGGACAAATACAGCTAAAAGGAAACTGAACTAAACACTAAAATCGGGAAGGAACTTCGGATGAAGAGTATCCTTAAACTTAGCTAACAATTTTACAAAAATAAAAAAATTTACTGTCTAAAACTTTAAAAATATCTCTAAGGTAAAAATTTTCAGTTGCCAAAAATTAATTAAGCGAAAGAGAATAAGTAAAGTAACAATGTTGCAGTCGATAGCCTAAATGTTTTTAACCTCGCTATCCTAGCATATCATAAATAAACCACTGCACAAAATAACTTCACTAGTGCACGATTAATTATATTATTTTGTTTAAAAAGCAAATAATTGCTTTATTCCATTTGAGTAGCGTAACCCGCCATCTCAACTCATCGTTTTGAATTTGATATCTGAATTTGACAAAGGACGAAAAGACGCCTTATTCATCCATATCTGTCGCTCTACGGTCCTATATTGTCCCTCGGAGCAGGGGACATATGCAAGAAATGGGAGACTGAATTAAACAACACTAAAATAAGGAAACACCTTCATACGAAGAGTATCAAATGTTGTTAACAAATCCACAAAAGGATATTACTGGCTAAAACTAATTTTCAGTCGACAAAGGTTAAGCAAAATAACAACGTTCCAATGTTAATTAACATACTCTATCCTCACAAACTACTTAAATTTATCCCACACAAACACCACTCCACAAAATCATTTTACCGTCGCACAATTAATTCCGTGACTTCGTTTAAAACTAATGATTGCTTTAATCGTTTTACCCTTCAGGAGGTGATCTTGATGCGCGCTCGCCAAATTTTATAAACGTTCAGATCTCAACGGAATTCCACTATTCCTGAGAGGAGACCGAATTCAACACCAAAATAGGGAAGAAACTTCAGGCAGACATTGCTAGAAAATTTACAAAAGAATTTTCCTGCCTAAAATTTCGAAGATTTTCAGTCGCCAAAAATAAACAAAGCGACAGAGCAAAATAACAATGTCGATATCCTAAATATTTTTAAAACACTGTCCTCACACGTCATGAATTTAACACAGTCCGCAAAATAATTTTGTTGTAATTACGTTACTTTGTTTGGAACACAAATAATTACCAAATTCGTTTTGCCCTTCTTCGTTTTACCATCTCAGGTGATCTCCTTTTTGCGCGTTCGCCGAATTTCATTACGGCAAAAGAAAGCGCCCTCTCCGCCGGGGCAAAAAACACGAAAAGGCGGCGGTCAGGAAAATTACCCTGGCGCAAGAAAGCGCGCCCCGTAAAGAGGTTAAAAATTCCGTCGCCTCAGCCGAAAGCGCGCATCCCGTTTTCTCCGCCGTAACCACATTAGCAGACATTAACAACCCGTATCCCGTTTTGCGAGCGAAGGGGAAAAGTCTTTTAATCACATTTCGGTGGGCTGTATTTTCCCGGAATTAGACGGATTCCCCACGGCGTCCCGCATTTAGCAAACAAACAACCCCTCATCAATATGCGTTTTTAGCCGTCGTACATATTAATTACGATATTTGATCGTAATCTCCAGGCCAGGTAATCCAGTGAGCGGTCTTAAAGGTGGTGAACGCGATTACTTGTTGCACGAGGACATCTCGTTAGACGAGGCGGCCTCCAAAATGGATAAACGCCAGGTCGGGGGGAGGAGCATTTTTGCAGGCGTCCCTTTTCCACGGAGCACATCCCATTATCCCGTCCCATCTGGGACGGCGGGACGCAAGATCTGGAGCCGGGATTACGCCCCGAACTGCTTTAAATTTGAAAGCGCGTTTGGGCGACGCGGGCGAAAAGATGAAACGTGCCGCCCGCGCGCCCCGGGATGAAAGGGGCGCAGCGAACTAATCCCTGGTAATGAAGATTACATTACGGCGGTAAGTGAGAGCGAGCAAAAAGACGGGGGCCGCGTGTTTATGGAATTAATTCCCGTCGCCTGCGCCCGGGCGGTGTAATGATATTAGAAGGGCGTGCGGCTCGTGTAATTAATGCCGGGGCGCACCGTCAAAGAAGGGCCCGCCTCCGCCCCGGCTTAGGCTGCCTGTCTGTCGCCGGAGGTTTTTCTCCAACGACAGACGGCAAAAAGGCCAGCCGCAAATCTCCGGCCACTACGAGATCAAAGCACCCCGAAACACACTCCGAATTGTCTTCCCCGAAAAGACGCTCCTGTTTAAGAGGAGGGAATTTTCCGGGAAGGCACTGCCGTTCCCGTTAGCAACAGGCTTTTCTTTCCCGGTATTTTTGTGGACGCCAAAAATAGCGCCACTTCTAATGCCTCATTTGCTATTACCGATTGCCCGGATTACCGCAGTCTGAGGGGTCGGTCAGTCTAAGCTCTCGCGGTCTGCTTAAGACATGCCGTTCTGGGAATCTTACATTAGCACCGCACATTACAGACAACCGGGTTTCATTTTTACATTATCTTTTACTCATTTGGAATACATGTACGAGGCAATATTTTCACATTTCTCTTAACACTCAAATGGGAGATGAAACAAAATGACAGATAAAAATCTATTTGGTAGCCTACAAAATACCTTAATATTCGCAACATTTGCAACGTATATTTCAATGTTTTTAAATAGGATCCAATCTGTTGCGTTGCTTTCCGCAGAAGTCTAACAGTTCTTAATGTATACGACGTGCTGCAAAAAGAATAGGAAAGATCTGTGTTTGGAGAAGTATTCAAACACACCACAAACATGGTTTATTACAAGAGGAAAGAAAAAATATCTGTCGTTCCGAGAATTTTAGAGGACAGGAAATAAGAGCTGATCCAAAAATCTTACAGTAGTACCGGTATTCGAAACACTCCATACTTGGTTTCATTAGATGACAGAAAATACGTGGTGATCTTACAATAGTTCGAAATACACTGCAGACTCGGTATTATTAAAAATGGACAGGGGAAATACCTGCTGTTTCTAGAATCTTACATTAGTACCGGTATTCGAAATACACTATAAACTTTGTTTCGTTAGAAGAGGACAGAAAATACCTGCAGCAAACGAGAATCTTACATTAGTACCGGAATTCAAAAAACACTTTAAACTTAGTTTTATTATGACAGGAAATATCTATCGTGTTCTGAAAATCTGACAGTAGTACCGGTATTCAGAATATCGTAAACAATAAAATAGATCCTATATGAAACATGTACTGAGAAAAATCACAAATTTTCAGTTTTTAAATTCAAGGATTATCACACTATTTCAGTCATAAAACAAAATTTAAGCTTATTTTTGATAGCGAAGTGTGTATTAGAAATATTTTCAAAAATTTAGTTTTGTTTTTAAAAGCAATGAGAATACATCATTTTGGTAATTCAATGAGCTAAAATAATGCTGAAAAATTTGAATTTAGTTCCGAAGTAATTATCACATTTATAAAAAGACGGCAAAGAAAAGGATTTAATCGCAAGTTAAGGATTTATTTTTCTACCATGGTTAAATATTGCAAATAGAAAGTTAGACTTTAAACATAGTTTCAGAACCACAGTTAATATTACTTGCAAGGCGATATTCAGGTCTCGGTTTTCCTTTTAATGTGTACAAATCTGTAGGTATTACTTTCAGATGACATCATTAACTTTCCGTATTTGTAAACTGTTTCATCGATTGAAATTTTTAGATTTTACATTTTTAGTTTCCTTTTTGTTGTCCTCGATGGTATAATTCACTTTAACCCTCCATTTGGTTTCGACGAGATATCTCGTTCACCGAGATTTGATCAATTTTGTCAATGATGAACTGCCGATTTTTTTATAGCGACTACATACAGATCAGTCAGTTTTCTAATGACAAGATATCTCGTATATTAAGAATTTTGATGACGAGTAACATCGTTAAGACAACCACCAGGAGGATAAAAATTAAAGTATTAATTTTCGAAACAAAAATGGGCAAATGTGACATTTATTTTGCGACTCATGGAATATCTTAATATTCTGAAGTAAGCGTGAAAAAAAACTAATGTATGATTTTTAACATTTCGAATGTATTTCAATATTTTGAACAAGGTTCCACTCAATTTCAGAAATAAAATTCCCTGACTTTTCCGCGTTTTCCAGACAAATTTTTACAAAATTCCCATGGTCATACTTAAGCAATTCACGACATTTTAACGTGAAAGAACAAGAAATAATTTAGCCATTCAATAGCCAATAATAAAAACCAATTTAAGAACTACACACACTCTTTACTTTAACACAGTAAAAAATAATACACAAAACACAAGAAATTTTGCATTAAAATAACTTATTCAAATAATGCAACATATTTGACTCAAATATATTTGTGATTTAATGTATCAAGCATGAAATTCTTCAATTTAAGCCAGTGGATAAAACATATTTATTTTTTTACCAGGTAAATATTAGCTGCTTCTTTGAAAATCGGTTGAAAAATTCTATTCATAAAATAAAGTGATACGAAACTGTACGAATCTTATTGGCTGCTTTTCTCCAAAGCTTCTGTGAAGCCATGATCAATCATTTTCCAGGTCATTGAGGCGATTTTCCAGGTTTTAGACGAAAATGCCTAATTTTCCCTGATTTTTTGGACAAAATAAAATTTTTTGACAATTCCAAGTTTTTCCTGACCCGTGGGTAATGGTAATGGTAATTTTAGTTAACGTCGTACTAGAGCAACACAACGGGCTGTTGACGACGGTCCGGAATCAGTCCCTTAAGGGAAAGATTCGAGGACAACACCTCGTAATTTTGAACCACGGTCAGATGACGGAGCAACACCTGAGCTGGCACCCCACTCTCCAAACTTCCACGCCAACCCAACGTGAGGACTTTCGGCCACGACAGATTTAAGGTGCACCAGCCGCCTCTACACCATACGTTTACAAACATCCATGCCCGGACCCGGATTCGAACCAGGAACCTTCCGATCTAGAGGCTAACACCTTAACCACTATACCGGTTGGTCGGCCCTGACCCGTGGGAACCCTGTTTGAAGTAGTATAACCTATTCGAGAGAACTAAAAAGATTATTAAAATTTGAAATAAGTTTAATTTCATTGTAAGTTACTTTCTAGAATTGAGGAAATCAAACAGCTTCTTATTAAATTAAAAGACTAAGACATCACTTTGCAGTGGGTTGCATCTATATTCCTATTTCGTACTCCAATTGCATCCCATTTACTTGTTCAAATGCGATCCGGAAATTCTTGACGTTTAAACCGCTCATATTCTCTTTTCTGCGAAGGTTTCAATCTTCGAGATTCACCATTACCATCTGTAATCAGACCACTTAAGAGTTCCTTTGGATTGGTGAGCTCTTCGTTTAGTTTTAGGAACGTTAACATACATGTACGAGCCAAACCGTTCGTGAGCCTCTAGTTCTCATGATTGGGACGGGGTTTGGGGCGTCGAATGAACGGCTTGTGAACCATTCGTGGCGATCCGCTTCCTATCGGTTTTTTGAAGAACACAAAGGAATGGTCAGTTCAGATTGGAATGACGTAATGTGCAGTTCGTTGCTTTTCTTTCTGCTCGCGAACCTCCAGGCTCCATCGTCATCACCTGTGACTAACAAATGACTGCCTGGTGGTTCCTTACTTTCCCATGGATAGCTGGAAGTTCGTCATGAAAATAATTTCAACCAACGGTTCACAAGCGGCTCGCAAATGTATACGCACCTTTAGAAAGCGCCACAGCTGAACTCAAACAAGTTTGAACTAAGCGGCAAAATTGGCGAACAAATGTCTTAGCTTTTGAATTTAAAGAGTTTCAATCCGATAGTTGCCATTCTACAGTACACGAATGAGGTCAATTGCACTGACTTAATGTGTGATTAAGGAATAAAGTTCCCACATTTATATTCACAGCAAAATTAAAATAAATCGGGATATTTGAAGAGATTTTCACGAAATTCTAGAATGGTTGACAGTTGATATGAGAGAAAATTAATCTTCAAAATGCGTAATATAAATCATAAGAATTATACGTCTATTCTGAGAAGTGATCAATTCTTTTCCATGGAATTCCTGTTGCCATGTTTGGCGATACAAGAAATTTTGTTCTTATTCCACACTAACAAACTATTGTCATTTAAATCTTGATTTCTTACATGCTAGAATGAACAATTTATTTATTGAATTCTTGCCATTCACTTGGAGCACAAAACTTAGGTTAACTGCTCCATAAAGTATATCGAACGATTATTTCATAAGAATTAAAATTAAGATTCATGACAAAGATAGTTTTGCTTGATAATACGAAGAGTTTTAATTTAAAACACAAATGAAAAAGTTATGAAAACAGTTTGTAACGCTCCATAGGAAACCAACTGTTTTCCAAGATATGCAAAATGAAATAGAAATCAAGATTTTAAAGTTTTTCCTTGACAATTTTGTCTACAAGAAAGATTTATTGAAGCCACGTCTAACATTTTATCAACGCAAACAAATATTCCTGACCAAAGCATCTTATGTTACTTGACGATTTCAATCAAGAAAACAATTCGTGATGGATTTCGAAACGTAAAATCATATTCTGTGTTATTGTCAGAGGGCGTTTTGAGTTTCGCAAAAATTGGAGTGGTTCTCAATCTACCTCTCGCGCCAAAAAACATAATCAAACAAAGCGTTTGTCGCTAACCTGTTTGGATGCATGTTAATGTACTTAATTAATTTGTAATATAAACAAAACCAATTTTGCCAACGCTTCTAAACACTGAATTATTTCCTTTTTTCTGACATAGAAAGGAAACAATTGTCTTCTCAGATCACTTCTAATAAATAATTATTCTATTTCTTAGTTTGTTTAAGGATACGTTAGGACTACTTAGTGTCGAGTAATGAAATAATCATAGATTAATGATTCCTAACGCCGTGCGGGATATGTTTAAAACTGCCATCTTTCTCGTCTTGACTCATTTCAAGATTTCGGCTTAGAATAAGTTAGGCCGTCTTTATAAGGAATCAAATGCTTTCCACATTCAAACAAACGAAAACTTAAAAAAAACTAAACCCTAAAGACCGGACTAGATTATATTTAATTAGTTAGTTAACTATTGCTTACGACATAGTCGTTTCAAAAGTATTATTGCTTTCGACATGCCTCAAAATTACCATTGCTTACGACTCTTGTCTCCAAATTACCATTTTTTACGACTCTTGTCTCCAAATTACCATTTTTTACGACTGGTCTCAAAATTACCATAGCTTACTCTAGTCTTAAAATTATCATTGCTTACGACTTGTCCCAAAATTACCATAGCTTACTACTCTAGTCTTAAAATTATCATTGCTTACGACTTGTCGCAAAATTGCTATTGTTTACGACGTACATGAAAAAACCAGAAAGGCTGATTTTCAAAATCAAGACAATGAACTCTTAACCTGTAATCTTCATAAATTAAATCAGTGATTCTCAATCAATTGATAGTACTCGTATCCGATAGTTTTGTTGGAACACTTCACTTCAACACCAGTTGATTTTAAGCTGTTGGTGAAGGGAAAAAAATTATCCACTTATTTCCATGTAGCAATAATTAAGCCTCCCACATAAAAGTTTTAATCCTCCATTCATATCTGCAGAGGATATGGATCACGTGTTCCACCATGGAGGTAATTGCGGCAGTCAATGGATAGACTGTTCATGTTAATTACCAAATAATAGTTTCAAACCCAGGGCGTTGGAATGATTCGTCAGTGTTCTGCATTTTTATTAAGTTGGTGCAGTTCGAAAAACAAAAAGAAACAATTGACATTTGGTCTTTAGAATTAACAGTTAGTATATATTAAATCAGGGATTTTATACCAATCGATGACTCAACATCAATTACTTTTAACCTGTTGGTAAGGGGAAAGAATTAAAGTTTTAATCCTCCATATCTATCTGCTGGGGATGCAGGTTTCATCATCCATTTAATTGCGGTCTTGACAGTCAACGGTTAGACTGTCAATGTTAATTGCCGAATAAACGTAAATTCACATAATAGTCTCAAATGATTCCCTGTCGTTCCGCCGTGTTTGTCATTTTTATTAAGTTAAGAAACCCGACAAGAAACTCCGGGTGGTAGTGGAAAGTTTCTTACGAAATAACTAGAAGCTTAGGACAAAAAACGTCGGGAGAGAAGGGAGTAAATAAGCTTTGGACGAGTTGAGTCCACGGAAGCGGAACGAGTGTGAAAATATTTTGAGGCGAAGTCTGCATCGAGACACTTTCTTCTAAATCGAGGCAAGAGCAGAAGCGCGCCATCACTAGGACGAGTGCAGAGTTGCGTTACAAACAATTACTAGGCGAGAACATTACAGAAGGGGAGAAAGAAGCGAAAAGTTTCCCGAACAATTCTAGACTTTCTTCGCGACAACGGCTTTATGCGTTATGACAGTAATTTATGAGAAAGAACTTAAGTACACAGTTTTTCCCCTTTCTCTTCTTACTTCCAACTCTTTCTCTCTCGCGATATATCTATAGGCGCGCTTTTCCCCACCCCAAAAGAGGGGGTCCAGCAGAGAAAAACGATGAAAAAACCAGTAAGACGCGTCTTTGAAAGGCTTAGTCAGCTACGGAGCAAGTTGCTGACAAATCACAGCAAGCAAGCACTCCTTCACAACAGTCTAATTCTTTGTGATTAGTGCACAGTTGCCAATAGGTGGACTGGAAGCACTCATGCATGCCAAGTCCTTGGGAAAAAGAAGTGTTCTTTTTCTCAAACTCCGCATCGGGACGAGCAGTGGGGGACTTAATCCTCGTTCATGACGAAGCGCGTATGTGGCGGCACCTAGTAATCCCAACATCAACAATCAGATCCAGGACGGTGGCTTATCGGAGGGCCTAGAACCCGGGTACACGCGCAAGATTTCACAGGGCCTGAGCACTGAGCTCATTTCTCACAACAGTGCGCACACGGCGGGGAAAAAAGCGCACACAAAACAAGAAAAAAGGCAAGCGGAGAAGCCCACTCTCGCTGGAGGAATTTCAATAGATTAGAGAAAAAGTTTCGAGGATTCTGGGGGAGGAAATCGAGGCACAATGTGTATGCATGCGTGCACAGCACAAACGAATGCCCCTGTGCGCGGAAATCATTAAGACGATGGCTGTTACCTGGCCTCCTTAAGAAACAGGTGAATGGAACAAAACTTTGGCAACTATCGCCGATCCCATTCGCCAAAAAAAAAAGACTTCTTTGGCGAACAAAAAATAATGCCCGTGTTTGGGGGAGTCTTTAAACCGTATTAAAACGGAGCTCTCCCAGATACGCTTACGAGCCACTGCCCAAATTAGAATGCTATCAGTTGCAGAAAGAGGCACAGCTGAAAAGGCGGGGGAAACGAATTGAGCAGTTATTATCTTAGAGGATCACACATTAAAAATTACAAAAGACATTTAAAATAAAAAATAACCTGAATTATGAGTTTATGCAACTGGAAGGAAGAGTTAAAATGAAGCCTTTTTGGTGATCGTAGCGCTAGTTTCCGTGGATATTGCTAGTCAATGATTGGTTGCCAAATAGAATTCTTTAACCTAAGGCAGCGTGTTTTTCAGTCGGAATTATTTACAGAGAGAAGCACCGCTCATAAGACGGGGAAAACGAACTGAATAGTTTTTGTCTTGCAGGCTCACCCATTAAAAATAACATTACGTCAACATTTAAAATAAAATATGATAGTTTATACAACTGAAAGAGGAATTCAAACGACGAGTTGATTGAAAGACGAGTTAAAATTAATCCTTTTGGGCGATCACAGCCCGAGTTACAGAAGATATTGTTCGTCAATGATTGATTTCAGTCGGGAGACGAACTGATTTGTACAAAGAAGCTCGGCTCAAAAGACTGGGGAAACAAACTGAGCAGTTTTTGTCTTAGAGGATAACCGTTAAAATACCACCCATTTACCCCACTAAAAATAATTCCTGAATAATGAGAGTTTATGCAACTGAAGGATGAATTAAAATGAAGTAGTTTTGGTGATCACAGCACGAGCTTCTGTAGATAGTGCTTGTCAATGATTAGTTTCCAAAAAATAATTATTTAACCTAATCAGCATGATTTCAGTCGGTGGCTGGAAATAGTTGCAGAAAAAGAACACAGCTAAAAAGGTGGGGAAACAAACTGGGAAGATTTCGTCTTGGAAGATCATCCATTAAAAATACATCTATAACCCCTCTAAAATAAAATAACCTGAAACAACTGAAGGGGGAATTCAAATGAGGCCTTTAAGGCTATTACAGCGCGAGTTTCTGAAGACATTGCTCGTCAATGAGGGTTTCCTAACAATAATTCAGTAACTTAAGGCAGCATGATTGTAGTCGGAGGCTAGAAACATAAAATAAAGGGGAGACAGTAATTCTTTGAACAATTATTTTTGTTCCTACATTTACAATAAAATGTTTCGGCATACCATATCTGACATACATTTACATTTTACGTTACATATACATTTTAAGAGAAATAATTTCTTTTTGAATAGTAATTAAAAAAAATCAATATCTTAAAAAAATTAAAATTTTAATGTTTTCAAAACTGTTCTTTCTTTACCTGGAAGAGTTCCCTTTATTTTTTTGCATGTAGGAGAGAGAAATAAAAGGAATAACTCTGAAAAAAAATCTAGATATGCATGTACTCTTAGTTTATTACAGTTTTTCTCGGACAAAGTGAAAAACCAGTCCTAATAAATTTTGTTAATTTTTTAAGTGGTAACTTTTTTTAAAATCCTTTTCCCATACACAAAGTTTTCAAATACATCATAAAAGCAACAACAAAAAGTTTCAAATACCTATATTAATTCGAAAAAAGTCTTAAATACATAGTAGTCACTAAAAATAGAAAGGCTGTTTAATTAAAATAAAACAGCCTTTTCCCTCTATGTTGGTCACTTTCAGGACACTGTTCCTTTAAAGCCACTGAAAAACAAAATAAATAAACGCCATATTTCAGTAAGGAAAATCTCATTCATGCAAGAGCACGATTTTTCGCTCTTACATAAATTAGTTTATTTTTTATTTCCTTACGTTCAACTTAAGTCTTCATGAGAACTGTCGATTAACAAAATTTGGCGTGAAATATCTTCGAGCACGAATATTTCAGCTTAAGCAACCAACTTACAGTGATGGTGACTTTACGTACTGAAGCTACACACACACACACATCTACCAGTCATCATTCAACTGTATTGTTAATCACTAGGACGACTGTATCAAGTCACGAAAATATATGTTGCGAAATTTTGTTATTCTCATTTTAAAAGGGATATAATATAATTAATAAATTCTATAAGAAATTATTAAACTAAAAACATTCAAATCCTTACAGTAAGAGAATAAAATTGACAATGAGATTTCGGGAAACAGTAGCATGAAAGAAAACATAGACAACTTACCACGATTTCAAGAGAGCGAAACCAAATGACCCCGAATTAGGTATTCCAGAGGGTAGACTAAAAAGCACCTCCAACCCACAGGGACAACCTTTACCTCATCCAGTTACACAGGATGAGGACCTTAATTGGTTTAGACACTTATCTAGGTACAATCTGTGATAATGAGCACAGTGGAGGGGCCTCGATAGGGGCGACGTTTAATACCACTAAAGTATTTTATTAGGGGTGGTAAATGCCATGTGACAATTTATAGCTTTTATGGGGGTAAGAAAAGGAGACAGCCCCTTACGCCAGCTAAATTGCTCTAATTTCGAGGACACTTGGATCAACTCTCGCCTCTGGTGTATCTTTCCATGGTAATCTTGGCTCAAGGAGATAAATGATACCACTTACCTTTTGCTCATTTTTTCTTGGAATTTTTCAAGAAATAATGACAGTTCATACAAATAATAAGACAGTTCATAATTCATCAACAGGACTAAACACAGATAGAGAAAAATTAGTAGGGAATTGATCACACCTTTCAATTGTGCTTACTCGAATTCGATAGTGTGAAACGTTGCATCGACCTTTTATGCACCACAGAAACAAACACGGATTAGACTTGTTTTCCTTGCACCCGACTGCGTCTGCGTTGATTCTGAAAATCATACTCGGCACAAAGAACACTTATACCAAACACATAAACTGTTTTTGAAAAGCGGCGTCACTATCAACGACTCGAAATCTGTCGGCGTTGAGGAAATCGACTTTTTAAGACACAACAAAGACAGGTGCAAACCACTGAAAAAGTTCGAGAAATATTTGATTACATAATGGAGTAGCTGGTGCTTTTCAAGAGTTGGCGAAATGTGTCTTTTTTTTTTAACTCTCGGAATTCGCGGTTTGGGTAAACCCTCAAAATTTACTTCCAATTTTAAAACGGAAACAAAATAAAATTTAGTTTCGGAGAAAGAACCAGGCTTAATACTGGAATTATACTGCGATTATTCAACAAAAAGCGTATTTATGTACCTTTGAGTGTACTGGGAAAAGTTTCTGATTGCATAATTCAGCTCATCCAAGAATCAGATTCGTGATTCCAGGATGATCACGTTTATATTGTACTAACTAAAAGACTAGTTAGTGTACAATATGTATGGCTTAAATAATTATAACTTAACTGAGAAGGCTTTGGCATTTAAACATTCTTTTGAAGCAAGTTTAGCTTTCTAGGGTTAAGTAATGGTACTACGACGTGATGAATAGCATGTCAATACAAAATTGCAACTAAATTTTTAATACCTGATTATTTTCAAACATATATCGGGTCATCTAAACAGAATGTCAGGATTTCAAAACTGTATGACGGAGAAGCTGATAAACATATCCACATGATTATTGAGAGGAAATGCAGTGAAAGAACGGAAGTTTTAACTCTGCTCACTGGATTCAACTGCTAGCGATTTTTTGTAGCACGGCTTGGGGTTCGTTCAACGCAGCTGGCATTAAATGAGACGTTCCCCAACTCATGAATTGGACTGAGTGACCTCTTCTAATCCCAGATTTCACTTCGCTGGACTTCTTGGGATACATCAAGAACATCGTGCACAAGAAACAGATTACAGATATGAACCACCTAAAACGTCGGGTCACATTTGCTACTGTCGAGCGACTAATGGCGCTCATATCGAAACATACTGAAGTTCGTTGGAAACATTAGACATTTCTTAACATTTACGCCAAGAACCATGTGTGTATGTGTTGTTCATTGGTCGTGATAAGGTTTTGAAATCCTGTTATTCTTTTTCGATGACCTTGTATTTAGATTTAAACGAATCTCTCGTCGTTATGGAAATTGCCTCATGGTGATAGATCATTGTACACGTGCAGAGGCAGATCCAATAACTGACACAGCAGCTGAAACAGTTGCAGATATTTGTAACTAATTGGATATCTCGTTTTGATACTCTAAAAAAAATACTTGTGATCCAATTTGAATTTGCCTTATCTGTACTGCTTGGTATTGATATTGCTAAAACAGCAAGCATTCATCCAGAGTAGCGGGATTCTTGAAAGAATACACCGTCCCCTAAAGCAAGCCATCGTGTGCCAGAAGAAGACTCGTTGACTTGATTCCCACCCTACCATCAGTGCTGCTAGGTTGACTTTCCAGGATCTACCAGTTCATCTGTCACCACTCTTCGCTTGCTATTGAACAAATACACTGCTCCCTGAAGCAAACCATCGTCTGCCAGAGATACTCTCTGACTTAATACCTACCTTTCCATCAATGCTGCTGGGTCGACTTTCTGGAAAGATCTGCCGGCACATCCATGTCACCACTCTTCGCTTGCTAGGACACATCTTCCCAAATTATTAGATTACACCTCCTTGCCTGGCTAAATGTGGTCAGACTGAAACACTACAGAACACGCCAGGTATATGTTCTATAAGACCGACACATATTGGCATGTTGAGTCTCTTTAGTCGCAATGCGATGGAACTCTACTGGTGAAAAAGCGAGGTCCTAGAGATTTTAGTCCGCTACAAGAGCGAAGGTAAAGTAATAGACATAATTAAAAGTGCATTTATTCTTACAGGTTGTGACGAACCAGATAATGACTTTCGAGCAACTCTGATCCTTTCATCTAATTATGTTATGATCAGGGAGAATAGTTACGTTTCACCTCCTGTGAGACCACAGGGGGAGTTTAGTAACGAGTTGGCAATACTTTGGAACTGTGAATTCATATTTAAATTTGCATCTTTAATTAGGAACTTATTTTATGTTATCGGCGCACTGTTTCTGCACAGGTTCCAAGAGCTGCATTTTAACTCTTCCGATCTCATGTTTATATTTTTCATGATCTTGGTATTTGCTCCATTCAGTTTACTTACCATAAGTAAACACGAGCTTTACAACTTTGAGGTGCCTTCCTGTTTACCTTCACCAACCCGAATTTTTACTGTTTTACATTTACACTGGTTTCGTATTACCAGCGTTGATGCAAATTGTCCATTTTTGGATGTTGCTTCATAAACAATCCAATTCGTGGTACCTGATATGGGACTGATGCTTCCCAATCTTATTTACTTATTAGTGCACATGCGCGATTACTTAATGGAATTTACATTGTATAAGTGACGATGTTAGTGATCTTAATAAGGCTTCTTTATGGCCTGTCTTGTTGACCATTTGATTTCTGGAGTCATTGTAAGTGACAGTAAGAAACACATCGGTCACTACAAATTGATACTCACACTCACCTGGTCGATGGGGCAACCGGAACTGACCAACAGATTCTGTGATTGAGCCAAAAGGACTTGTAACAATTTTTCTTTAACGTCATTAGTGCTGTGTGTCTTGGGCCGACTGCGTGAATAAAAATCCAAACATCACTTAATATGAAACTAGATTAATACTATAAAAATAAAGGGATCGGATTACTGAACTATTGGACGTTTCGAGAGAAATAATATGGGAACGAGTCTTCGAAAAATTAATTCTTTAAAAAGGATTCTAAAATTTATAGATAAATTATTTTAACAGAAACAAAAAAATTGAAAATACACACTGATCTTTTATTCAAAATTTCATTTTATTTAACAAAATTAAAGCAATACACATGATGATGCTAATTTGGATGACTCACGTACAAGACAATCTATTATCGATACATACGCAAATGAAAATATATTAATAAAATTTAGTGGTTATAAGCTTTTAAGAAATTAGACAAATTTGTACATGGCGTACTAATGTCAGGGCCTTAATTAATTATTTAGATATAATGGAGAAAATTTTAAAGTGCCATAAGGTTGGGAAAGTTGAATAAAAAATCAAAATTCTAACAAGACAACAATTCGTCAGTTTTTATTATTAGCCATGTAAACTAAGGATTCAGTTAAAATCAGTTTAATTGTAATCTGAAGTTCCTGTATCCTTTCTCGCCTCTCCATATATTTTATCTCGGATATGGTGTAAGAACTCAATTCTTAACCATTTGCAAGTAGTTTACTACATATATTAAATTCGTATGCACAACCGCTTCATATTTCATTTATGGTCTAAGCTTAAGGATCACTACTTTATTATTGTAAACACTGATTTCTTCTCAATATATCATTAAAATTTCAGTAACTTCAGTTCAAAGCAAAACAAATACAATATTTTAATAGTGTAGAAGTCTTTCTGTAAGGTTTGCATAAAATTAGCTAGCAACTTCAGTTTAAGAAATTCAGAGGTGAATGGGGATAGTATTTCAGATGTTTATTCGTCATTTAAAGTTATCTAGTTTTTTTCAAACACTTATAATTAACACACATAAAATACAGATTTTACTTGCCTTCGCGTATATTAATAGGATGTCTTATCTTACATCCATAACAAACAAAATTTGCATATTTTATGTCGTATATTGCTTTACGTTAATTATACTAGAGATGAAATTTTGATAAAAGAGTGAGAGAATTGAAGAATGGTCGAATAACCATTAATTTTTAAATACATTGCTTGTTGAAATAACTAGGAAAACAATAGAATTCAAACCATTTAATGTAACAAAGATAATTAAATTTAATAAAAACATGGAAAATAATGCTTTCTAACAAATTAACTTGAATTCTCTCTCTCTCTTTCTTTATTACCTTCAATTTTAATATAGTTGTTATTGTAAATATATTAGAGAAAGGATCATGCAGTAACAAAATAAAACAAAATTCAGTAATCCATTCCCTTAAGGTAGTTATATGCAATGCTATGTCAAATATAGAATAAATTTCAAGAGTTAAAAGCTTAAAACATTCGATATATTCTTCAGATGGGTGAAGCCATGAGGAAATTGAATGAAGAGCTATCGAAAAATCGATTACTGCAGATATTTTCCTATTTAAGAAATACCTCCAAAACCAGAACTACATTCGTGTTAAGGGCATAATAGACACGGTAATTGTCTATACGCATTTTATCCTTCAAGTTTGGTAGTGTAAAATATTTGTTTTTAGGTTCACTATATTGCGTTTGTTTATTAAGATCTCAAACTGAAAAGTGGAACCTAGGCAACATAATAAGCTTTCCAAATTTTTCTGATTCGCAATTTTCAAGTTTAAAAAAAAATCCGAAATTACTTCGGTTTATATGTCTATTCGAGAGGTCATGCTGTCTTAAACTTTCAAGATTTATTCACTGAAACGATCAGAAATTCTTTTAATCCCCTTGAATAGTTAGTTTTTATTTGTTGTTTTTATCATAACAGAATAAACACATTTCTTTGATTTATCACTTTGTAGCCCGGAGCCCTTGAATTAAAAATTAAATACATAGACTTAAGTCCAAAATATTTTCTATTTTGTTTTTAAAATCTGTATACTCCATTTACACTCTTCACACGATCGTGATATTAAACTTAAATTAATCAATTTGATCAAGGTTGTTTTTGACACTCAATTCTTATCACAAAAATTTAATCAAGTAATTTTTTGAACCGTTTAATTCCTGGAAATAACACTCCAAATAATGTTTTTGTACATTTAAAATAAGAACGGTTGGTGGGTTTTATTGAGCCATATTCTACACAAGATGCCAAGTGATGTCGAGAACGGTTCTTAGTGAAGACAGAATTCCGCCCACGGTAAGTTACAGGAATCGAATCGCCGCCCACAACTCGCCGGTTGAGCTGGAGAAATACCATTAAGTGATAAAACTTTGATTCCTAGAATTGGCATCTAGTTTAATGTTGGGCTTTGTTAACAGGATTAATAACCTGATGGTGCTTGAAGTTTTAAAAATGCTTAGATACGGGATTACAAATAAAATAGTACTTCCTTTCGAAAACGTATATTTCATTGTATATAACTACCTTATGTGGTTAAAGTGAGCACTGAGAAACGGAAGACCTGTTGAAATAAGTCCACGTTTTTAATCCCAGTGTGAGCGAGTTAATCGGATCCGCAAACTTGCTTTGGAAGAAATTAATGACGACAGACCTGTCGGACACACAAGTTGAATTAGATGGAGGTAGAAAACTTACCTACTCAATTTCCAGGTGCTTCACCCATTCTATACTAAATTTACACTGGGGTATTCAGTTTAATAGCATACAGTGTCTACTGATCTACTTTCGTAGATCCTAAAAAAAGTTTAGTTACATGGCTCACAAATAGCACGGAGTAAATAATTCAGTTTGGAAGGAAATGAAAAGTACAGCTTTGAAGTAAATAATTCACTTTTGAAAAAAAAGTCACAAAACTATTAAACTGAGCACCCCATTTATTAATTATAAAATGATTGAAAATGCTAAGTACTTAGTTTCATGCTGATGATAAAGCTTCAAACATACTAAAATATATTCTGTACATCATCCGAGGTTAGTACTGAACGAATACAGAAAAAAAATGAATCCTTTAAAATACTGTGTTTAAATTTGAAACATGTAGAAGTGTTTAAAATTTTCTCATAAGCACTGAAATAGTTTTGACTCGATGTAAATAAGAAACGAATAAATATTTAACAAGGTCAAATTATAAATAAAAAATAAGGTATTTTTTAGGCAAAAATTGTATTTTTTTTTAAATATACACTGAAAAATATTACAGAAAATTAACGATGTTTTATAGAAGAGTAGGTTAAAAAATTATTAATAATAGGTATGATAAATTAAGTAATATATATGATATTTCCCATTCAACTGACTGCAGGACCGGTAATATTTAATATTTTTCATAGTCATAGAAATAAATATATACATATCTATTATTAAAAAATAATAAGCAAATTAGGTATATTACATTTTCATACTTGGTAGATTTAATAAATTCATACACACAGAATGAAACAATAAAATTTATATTGCAAGTAAAATTTATAGTAAATATTATAATTCAAGTAAATTTTACTATAAAGAAAATTCTCATCTGATGTATATTTATTTATATTAGTTTAAAAACAAGCAAGAATAAACATATTTATACATAGCGTTTTAAAACTTTTCTACAAAGTGAATGAAGCAATAAAATTCACATTGAATGTGTTTTCTTTATATTTGAATAAATTTTATTTTAAAGAAAAATTCAAACTAACAAACACAGAAAATAGCATCTAGTCTAAACCGTAAACATTTTGTCAAAGATTTACATGAAGTATCAATAAAAAAATTATGTAGGTTTCTGACAAAATGATGATTGAAAAAATAAATCAATGAAACGTATCAAATAAAAATCAATCCACTTAAAATTCGATCAAGTGTTTGTATTAGGCAAACCAATTGCGTACTTTTAAATACGTGAAACAAGAGTTCTTTGAAAGTGTGCCAGTGAAAGAAAAGTTCATAATGAAATGAAAAGCTAACATTAAAACTTGCTATTTTCAATGAATCAACACAAAAAATAGCAGTCAAAGCCTTAACAACTGCACGCCAGAAATTAATCCCGTGTATCAATAAAAATTTGCGTAGCTTTTTGACAAAAGGGGCTGACAGAAAAAGTATCCCAATCAATCAGTCGTTTGTATTTGGCTTGCATACCAAGTGATGACTTTTTGACCTCTGATATGAGAGTTCTTTTAAAGTGTGACAAATATACCTGCTGATTACGGCGTTTCCCCTTCCGTATGAATAAAACTACTTTTACACGTATTGCAATAGTAAGAGCGCATGAAAAACAAATAAAAGCAAAAATTAACAATGGTAAATACAAGGGAAAGAAATTAATCCCAAGTATCAATACAAATGAACGTAGGCTTCTGACGAGAGGCTGATTGAAAAAGTATCCCAATCAAACGAATCAATCGACTTGCAAAACGATCAATCGTTTGCATTGGGCTCGCATATCAAATGCGGACTTTCCGACCTTTGTTATACACGAGTCCCTTGAAAGTGTGCCAAATACACCGGTTGATTAAGCCGTTCCTTTCGTATGAATCAAACTACTTTTTATACGCATTGAACTAGCAAAAGAGTGAGAGAAAAAACAGATAAGCAAAAATTAATAAACAATGGTAAACACAAGGGAGGTAAAAATAACGACAGAAAAAGTGTAGGAAAGAAATGTCCCAAACCATGAAAAAGAAACTTAGTCGTCAAGCTTTCTTTTCCACATGGGAGTAGCAAGTTTTATTTTTCACTTTGCTATCTCTTTATCCAGCAGATATTTTTTGTGCTCCTGCTGTCCAGAGCTTTAAACGTCGCGTTTTTTCAACCGATTCTCAATATTTCTTTTTCTTCTCATTAGCAATTTCGAGAAAGTAGGCAAATAGCCATCCATACTCGGAAAAATCACAATTATGCGAACTATTTTTTGCCCTTGTCTCACTGGCATATAAATTGAAAAAGTCCGGAGCTCCCGGAAAGGGAGGCCGGGAAAAAACGCAAAGAAAAACGGGAAAAAACCCTCCAAACGGCAGGCAACGGTTAATCTCTAATTAATTTGAGAAAGATAACTCACAGTATCTCGGGCAAGACTTTCCCCTAAGCCAGGTAGCAGAAGTTATTAGAAAAACGCACAAGGCTCTCTTGCTCGCCACAGAGCGAGCGCGCATTCTTCCGAAGCTTATGAAATTTTTTAATTTTTTTTCATGCTTTCCAAAAAGAGAATTCTTTATTAAATACATTTTCCCCAATTAAATTTACTTTAAAGCGGCATATATTCCGGATTTTTTTTTCGAGACTCGGCAAAAGGGAGGAGTAAAAAAAGTCATTTTCTAATAGCTACCACTAACTTTTGCTATTTGAAACTGGAAAATAATGTAAGTAATGATTAACGTAAGAAGGTTTCTGCCTTTTTTTTTCGAACATGCGTTGAGGAAGAAAAAGCTCACGCTGGGGGTTGGGCTGGGGAGGCCAAGTATATACATTTTTCTCACCGGTTCACAGCCGGACAGGGAATCGAAAAGGGAAAATGAAGCTGTATAATAAGAAGCAAAATATCAAATAAAGGACGAACAAAAATGTTTTTCCACGGTCTTTCTTTCGGGTCTTAATGAAGTACAAGCGTCGATCAACAAGCAGAGAGGGGAGGAGTGAATATAATTTTTTATTGTAATACAATAAAAAAACGCATTTCAATTAAAAAGGGGGAATTTAAACTAGACTAGACGGACGGGGACGGATAAAAAATGGGTAACTCCTTTCCAGCCTATCAATGATACGAGATTGGTGTTTCCCTCCCGTTCCATATCAGTCTGATGCGGGGAATATTTTTTCCTTTTAGAAATTTGCATAGGTTAATTAGAGGAATGCAAGGTCGGGCCGCCTTGTGATAATTAGTTGTTTGTTTTAAACTAAGTTTCCAATTTGTTTTTCTCATTCGTCCACTCGTGAGCGCGATTACGTTTGTCCTCAAATTAGGCGCGGTACAAAAAATGTATTTCACGTCCACGCGAAAGTAGACGACGGAAAAAATAATCATTCCGCAATAATTGTTTTTTATTTTCTCAGAAAACCCAAATGTCAAGAATAATTAGCGTTTTCGGAGAGTTCTGGCTGCAACAGCGACATTCGGTCCAGACGTTACTAATGAACGTTTGCTTATGCGAATGTGGCAAATGGAAAATAACCATTCACATTTTTTAGCAAGAGTTGCGTCCTTTTTCTCATGGGAAATCGTTTCCTCAATGTTCGATAGGTAGAATAGCAAACCTGTTGCTTGTACTGATAATACTGTCCAGAAGTTACCAATGAACGCTCACTTATGCGAATGTGGCAAATGGAAAATAGACATTCACATTTTTGAGCAAGATATACGTCTTTTTTCTCATGGGAAATCGGTTGCTCAATGTTCGATCATTTGAACAACAAACCTGTTGCTGGTACTGATAACTCTGTACAAAAGTTACTAATGAAAGCTTGCTTGTGCAAATATGGCAAATGGCAACAAAAAAAAAATCACATTTTTCAGCAAGACGTGCATCTTTTTCTCATAAGAAATCGGTTCCTCAATGTTCGATCGGTTGAACAGCAAGCTTGTTGTTGGTAATGATAATTCTGTACAGAAGTTACTAATGAACATTCACTTATGCGAATGAGACAAATGGAAAATAAATATTCAAATTTTTGAGAAAGAGGTACGTCCTTTTTCTAATGGGGAATCGGTGCCTCAATGTTCCATCGGTTGAACAGCAAACCTGTTGCCGGTACTAATTCTGTCCAGAAGTTACTAATGAACGTTCACTTATATGCGAATGTGGAAAATGGCCAAAAAAATTATCGAGGGAAGGATTTGAATACCAGGAAGAATAACGAGGTAGAGGAAACTCCAGAATCACACACAAGACTATGAAATTCGTGTTATATGTATAACAGAATGAACATATAACAGAGGGGTTTAGTGTAGGGTGTTTGTAACGGCTCTGCGGTCATTCTTCTAAAAGGCACTCACTTAATTTCCCCCTCCCCTCAGGTTAGGTTCAAAATTTTGAAAGTTGGTCCTTTTTACGAAGCATAGGCCATATTTGGTCAAGCTGCGCCAAACACAAGACAGACAACATCAAACACTCGAAAGAATGTAGAATTGGAAATTATTCCACTACGAGGTTAAGAATTTAAAGGAAGATTACCAGATTATGAGACTTGTTAGGGCTATTAAGGTTCTCTAAAGCGCAGAGGTGGAATGCACGGGTGGTTCGGAAAGGCCATATTTAGCTAAGCAATCACCAAGACAGACAACATCAAACGCTTGAAAAACGCTTGTTCGAAGCCATAGGTCGTGAGGTGGGAAACTTTTAAAAGGTGAAAACGTGCATTTGGTCCTACAAGTCCCAGCGAAACCTATAAAAGGGTCTGACAAACTAACATCTGTTCAGTTCAGCCACAATTAAACTACAGAGGAGACTGAGAGCTTATGACCCTGGTACTCTCACCACAACTGCCCGTTTGAATTGGGTTCATTTCCACGGATGGCTGTAGTAGTGAGACAAAAACTAGCGGGTGAAAAAGGGGACTTATTTGTGACGAAAATTATAATTTAGACAGTTAATTTTTGTTTCGTTTCGTACATACTGTTCGAAAATAATTCGTAACAATCTTGGTATGTAGATCAAAATGGCTCTGTACGAGATCTTGTTTTATAAAATCAGGTGAAACGTGTTTTAAGTTAGGTGTGTAAGAGCGTCACTGTAGAAGACTGGATGCCTTATGCGGATGATATCGTCAAAATCTATCAAACATAAAACTTGAACCTGAAGGGGTTAGCATTAAGAGTAAAACTCAACCATAATGAATCAACAAGACTCATTGCATCAAATAGCAAGATGTGCTTCACATAGCAATCTTTATTTTATAAAAACAAAAGATTTCAAAAACCCAAATATTGTTTGCACAAATTATGTTTTAATCTTCATTTCATCTCCAAGAGGAATGAAACATCCTCGAAATAAAGTCTCAGTAAAACAAATATTTAAATAAAACCTTTTTAATACAAACGATCAAAAGTAATGCATGTAAAAATTTCGGTAATGATGAATTTAAAAGCTCAATTGAGGGAGAGGCGATTCAAAAATACTTGGGCATCTCAATTGAGTCACCCAATTCTCCATAGTGGGAGAATAGGGTACAGAAGACTCACCTGTACAAACGTATTCTGAGTGTTGCTACTGTAGACAGTTCACCTAAAATATCTCCCACCGTAGCCTCGGGAGACTCCGTGATTTGATCGAAGGTAAGAGGTTTCCAATTCTTCAGTTGGATAGCACCTACAGGAAACAAATGAGAATATAAAGATTGAACATGTCAAAACTTTTTCAAAATAACTATTAAGAGAAAAAGTTAGCTGTGTGTGGCGACCACAAAATAAAAATTCTCTATAGAAGTCCGGATTTTGTAGAACTAAAAATTTATAAATATTATTACAAATTTTTTTAATTTAATAACTTTAATTTAAGTTATTACAGGGTGGCAACAGAAACCTCGAAAAAAAGTTCCCTGATATTTCCATGATTTCCCTGATAGTGTCCCACAAATTTCCCTGATTTCACAATTTCTTTAAGAAATGTCGTGATCTCTAATTGGTATCGATATACAGTATCCACAAGACAATATGTTTAAATATTCAGCGTCAGATAGGGTAAAAGGATCCTTTTCCACAAATATTTTGTATTTTTTCTCTTCAAATATTTTAATTTTTATTGTAAGGGTTGGAACACTTAATGGAACTCTTACAAATATCAACTGAAAAAACTTAGGAAAAAATAAAAAATATTTTGATTATGAACTTTTTACACCTTTTTACATTATCCTACTATAGGTACATCAAAATCAAATGCACATACAAATTGAAAAAATTGGTACATCTTCAGTCTACGTTTATAGCGGTGGCAACGGTCTTGACGATTTTTCTTTTGACTCACTTCTAGTAGCGAGTGGTGGCAGGTTAAGGCAACCCATCTGTATTGCGGTTATTGTCGTGTTTTATGGCAACCTCCCCTCCCAGAAAGCGGAAATTTTAAATTTTCATTTTGAATATTCTAGAAAGTTCTTTCAAAATCCGTTAAACTGGCGTTTGATTCCATTGGTTCATTTGAAATAATTCTTCCCTTGTCGACTTTAGGAGTGCGCTAAAAAAGCGCTAAGGCTGTTACCACCGTTATAAACGTAGACTGAAGCTGTACCAAAAAATTCTACAAAATTGTAACTACAAGTAAAAAGCATTCATTTAACGCACAAAAAAAATCATTTAGTTACACAAATTTTCAAAACATATACCACAAGTTGTATCGCCAGTCCGCGAAAACTTACGGCGGTGATTTTCGCGGTGTTCGATAATTACGACGTAATTGCTCTTTATTTGAATTACAATTTCAGCGAATAAGATTTATTCGATTCTCAAAAGTACTCGTAATTACTCATCTCTAAATAGGACAAACGATAATAGTTGCCGTTTAAGGTATCAAAATTTTAACAATTCCCTAATTGTTTGTGAAACTTGGAAATTTTCCGCGATTTCCCTGATATTTCCAGAATTAAAAAGTTCCTTGAGAATTCCCTGATTTCCCGGTTCTGTTACCACCCTGTATTTAGATATTTACCTAAAAAGTTTGTTTTAGCTAAAATCTTGATGGGAAAACTAAGATCGCTAAATGTTAGAACTTGATTCGTTACAGTTAACTTCGACAAAGCACATTTTAGTTCAAATAAAACATTTAACAGAAGAGGTTTAGTGAAAGGAGAAAATATAATCCAGCTCAAACAAAGCGTTTAAAATAGGGAGAAATTTCATTAGAGCGATAATCGCTAAGCAGAAGCAAATCTCCGCTTAACTCATATGCCCCCAAACCGAGAACTCGATTGAGGAGGTGTCGGGAAGCGAAGTTATTTAAAGAGATATGGCGTTCCTATTGTTAGCGAGGTCAAGCCGCAGAGAATCGGTTCGTTACCAGACCAACTTTTTAAATATCAACGAAATATAAGTTGGCTTCAACTTTAATTTTAATGAAAATCGCTAAATATAAGAGCTAAATTCGTTACAAGCAACATATCCGTTTAAATTAAACGCTCATTCGAAGATGTTTAAAGGGAGATCACCGCTGTTTGCACGATGTATAACAGAGCTCAAATAAAGCGTTTAACAGGCAAAAGTTCATTAAAGAGCTATTATTGCCAAACAGAAGCAAATCTCCGTTCAACTCAAACGCACCCAAATCGAGAACTCGATTGATGAGGGGTCGAAATTATTTTATGAGTCACGGGTTCCGATAGTTAGATAGGTCAAAGCAGGGATGTCGGTTCGTTAAGGGGCTTAACATTTTAAATTTAAATTATTAAAGAGAAGAATTAGCCAAGTTCGTTTCGATTTAATTTGAATGCAAAAAGTAAAAAAAATAGTAGAACTAAATTCGTTACAGGTAAATTTTATCCGCTTAAGTCAAACGTGTATTGGAAGACATTAAAAGGAGGATGTATAACCGAACAAAAAAAAAGCGTTTAGTGGGAGAAATTTCATTAAAGAGCGATAAATCGCTCTAAACAAGAAAATCTCCGTTAATTCAAACGCACCCAAACCGAGGACTCGATTGATGGTCGGGAAGCAAAATGATTTAATGTGACACGCCGTTCCGATTGTTAGCAAGGACAAGCAGCAACCTCTATTCTTTACCAGACCAACGTTTTACATTATTAACGAGAAAAAAAAAGTAACTTGCGAGGTCAAGCAGGGACTTCAGTTCGCTACTCAATCAACGTTTTAAATTACTAGACAAAATAGCCAAGTTCGTTTCAAATTTAATTTTAACGAAACAGTAAGAAAGTCGCCTGACTACATTCGTTACACGTATGTTTACAAATGTTTATTGAAAGTTGTTTGAAATTAGATCAACGCGGTTCGTTCAAGGACTGCTAACCGAGATCGAATAAAGCGTTAAAAAGCGAAATTTCACTAGAGCGACAAAAACATAGCTCCGCTCAACTCAAACGCACACAAACCGAGAAGTCGATTGACGAAGGGTCGGGAAGCGAAATTATTTAATGACACACGGTTCGTTACTGGATCCACTTTTTGAATTATTAACGAGATATAAGAAGTTGTTAACAACTTGCGAGGTCAAGCAGAGACGTTTAATAAAGCAACATTTTAAATATAATTTATCATAGACATAATAGCGTTTTAATTTTTATTTTAACAAAAGAGTAAGTCGCCTAACTAAATTCGGTACCGATGACGTTTATTGGACGATATTTGAAAAGAAATCTCCACTGACTGGCAACGTAGCTCTAGTAAAGCGCTTAATGGGCGACATTTCATTAAAGAGCGATAATCGCCAAACAGAAGCCAATCTCCGCTCAACTCAAACGCATCCAAACCGAGCAGTCGATGGACGAGGGAAAAGAAATTATTTAATGAGACCCGGCGTTCCGATTGTTAGCGAGGTCAAGCCGGGACGCCGGTTCGTTACGGGCCGATCCAGAACGGGTCGCCATTTAGAAGAGCATTAGAGGCGCGAATAAGTCGCTGCGGGTCGGGAGGAGCCAATTACCATAACAATGGCAGACCCTCGGAATGGCTAATGAGCAGCAGCGCGAAAAAACATTGAACGTCTCCCGTAATCTGGCTCCCCCAGCAAAATTGCCAACATAGGAGACATGGGCTGGAAGAAGAGGGGCCGAAAAGTTTTTAATCAGTCCCCGACCCGCGGGAAGCAAAAACGAGTTTCGCTTTAAACCTCAGATAATGCAAGGGGATTACAGCATCTGCGGCCGATCCCCACCGTGGCGGCACTCGCAGGGCGACAGCTTCTTCATTACTGCCCTCCTAATAAAAAGCCAGTTATTAGAGAGCGGAAAAGAAAGTCTTCATCTGCATGAGGAGCATCTTCCCTCGCAGAAAGAGGCGGGGTTGCAAGATCCGGGCTCCGTCAGTCGGCCTAATCCTCTTACACCTTGACGTGTGTCAGGCCGTGAGCCGGGATTTCGCAAAGACCTCCGTCGCTGCTTTGCCTAAGCTAGCAGGGCCCAAGTCGGCGAGAAACGCACGGGCCCGGCCTAATCCAACCTTAAATAAAACATGGCCCGGCGGAAAGCTGCTTTGGGCAGCAGCCGGCTCGCTCCCCTAAGCACATCAACCTACCATCTCCGACTCTAATGCAGTCGGGAGATTAGATTTCTGTGGCTCTTCCCGGCACTCTTTTCCGGAGGACCCTCTAATCCGCTCAACCACCTGTGCTGGCGGACGACAATACCTTTAGTCAAATGGGGCGCGCCTACATCTTGTTTCGCGGGCCGCTTTAAAACTGAGCACCTTGTGACAGACCGTGGCTCAAGTGTCGCCACTTACGGCATCTGCATTTCTCTCGGAGATTTCGCCCGCGCCGGGGCGCCCACGGCATTACCTGCTCGCATCCACTTTTATCCTCTTCCGGCATAAACGTCTAATGCCGCCCCATACCTTAATTACATGCGCGCCGCGAGGAACAGATCAGGGTAAATACTGGAGCGCACTTTTTGGGGCTATTATGGAGTGCCGGAATAATAATTCCCAAGTCGAGTACTTTTGTCTCAAAGAGAAAGCGCTTTTCTTCTGCTTTAATAGCCACCGCACTATGGAAATTTCACACACGGATATTCAACTAGCAATGGGAAAAATGAACTGGGAGGTATCAGTTTTCATTGGGGTAGTACAGTGTCTGACCTCCTTAAGAAAAATTCGTAATTTAGCAATGGGAAAAATGAACACGGGAGACATAATTTTTGATTGGGTACACGCGGTATAATGACTATCATTTTACACTACTTGCCTTTCCTAAGAAATATTCGTAAACTATAGCAATGCGGAAAATTAACGGTAACAAAAATTTTGATTGGGGGTACACGTGGTATATTGACAAACATTTTACAATATTTGTCCTACCTGAGAAATATTCGTAAACTATCAATGAGAAAAATGAACCAGGGAGACTTAATTTTTGATTGGGGTAGACGTGGACAACCATTTTTTAGTATTTGACCTCCTTAAGAAATATTCGTAAGTTTCGTAGAGGTAAGATAATTAATTAACGTAGCATTGGAGAAATACAACGGGCTATAGGCGACGGTCCGGGATCAATCCTTACGGGAAAGATCCAAAAGCAACACCATCTAATTTTGAAGTAAGGTTAGTACAGGGTGGACAAGTGGGTAATGTTTGAAATGAATCAAATTTCAAAACACATAAGATTGCAGAAAAGATTTTTAAGATTAATATTTAAATTAAATAGTAGGCAATTAATGATAAAGTTGTTCGAAGTGACCGCAGTTGTAACGGCAGCTTTTAGTTCAGGAAATGTCTTAGAACTTGTTTGCCACACTTTGCTCTTCAAATAACCCAACAAGAAGAAATCGAAAAGGGTTTAAATCCGGGGAATAGGGCGGAAATTCAATACCACTTTGGACGTGGGATGGGTAATCCAACCTAATGATTCGATCGTAAAAATGCTCATTGAGCAATTCGAAAATTTCCGCCGTACGATGTGGTCTTGCACCATCCTGCATAAACCAATGACCATGGACCAAGTCATTACCGTGAAGAAAAGTGATGAACTCCCCGTCCGGAAACTGTCTGTATTTCGCAGCGTTTGATGGGCCATCGATAAAAACTGGACCATACACAAACTATGCGAGGATATTGCGCACCACACAAGAAAGAAATTGCCCACTCTTACGACCATGCGCACCAAGTTTGGCCTCACTTGCTCGCATCTAACGCCATCTATTACTTTTTTTCAAATATTACCCGCTGGGTCACCATGTACGAGCTTAACGGACCCGTGGTACTCTATTGAGTGTGATCTTATCTTTTATGATTAAACACGGGGGTCGCGCTCACGGTATACCCACAAGCGATCATTTTCGGATTTCATCCCACTGCTTTGTTCACCTCCCTTCACATTTTTTACGTGACGTTGTCTCGAGCGTTGGCCAATGTGTGGAATGGAAGTATCAAAGAGTGTTTGGCGTAGCTTGGCCAAATCTGGTCATTGCCCCATGAAACTCAAAAAAAAAAAAACTTATAGGAAGGTCTTCAAAACTACTGTGTGGAATAGAAGTATCAAAAAGTGTTTAAGTAGCTTGGCGATTAGTTAACAAACACACACACACACACACAGAAACAATTATTTTTCAGAGCAATTCACGTAACTACTAGTCAACTTGTTGGTCACACTTTTTAAAGCTTCTCTCAATAGCAATGCTCAGTCTACTAATATTTCACGTATATGGGCAAACCCATAGCCACAGAGGTCTCTGATCAGAACTGGCCCTCCTTGCGTCCCCCCCCCCCCATATAAAACCATCATTTCAAATCCTACTAGTCTGTGATTTAACCCTTAGTCTACATTGTTCGCTTTGGCTTCCTGGTTCACCCCAAGCGACAACAAATGTCTCAAAGTCCCTCGAAAGGCTCATGTTCCCTTGTTAGATTACGAAAAATTAATTGAATTTTATCGATTAATTAATTGGTTTCCCAATTAAACTCGGTTGTCTAAATTACAGACCTAAACCTCTTGTTGTAACTCAAGGGGTCCTGAGAGAGAAGTGATTGCCACTTACAGGAGATACCAATTGAAGCAGGTAAATCTCTTATACGCCGCGCCAGTGAAAAAGCAAGACAGTAATAAAATGTACTGAGCAGGGGGAAAAAACTTAAATTACACTATACCTGTAAAATTATGATGAAGTCTACAATGCGGTAGACTATTTTTGTATATATGGTAGGAAACAGATTCATCTTTCAAATTTTTTTTATTTTTGACCACTACTTGGAATGTAAACAAAAAGTATAAAATATTTCATTGCTTCTTTTTCTTTAAAATTAATTTTATTTTTTATAGTCTATTTAATACAATTCTAAGGTAATGAATGAAATGAAAAATTAAGTTTCGGTGAAAGTCACTTATTTTTATTTAAATGCTTAAGTATTCGTTGAGCCTCAATACATTTTTTATTCAATGCATCCGACACCAAACAGCACAAGACAACAGTATGGTTAATCAAAAACTAGATTGAATGTGTATTTTTTTTCTAACGATATCAGGTCATCAGATTCATTTATACTACGTATTATAACATCCGTTAACCCTTGAGATCAAACTTCGAGAAACTGTTTTTTAGATTAGAACTGCAGTATGAAATGGTTTTTTGTTAAGTTAAATGCAGGTGTCAGTAGTGTTTTTGAGGCGGTTGGTTGTGACGTTTTATGGTGCAAGGGCTATATTTGGCAAACGGATTCTATTGGAAAGGACAAAATGACTCTTTTCAAAGGATTATTTTCTAAGTAAAAGACAAATAGAATTTTTCCAAAGGACTCTATACCATACTTTTCCTAAGGAAAGTATTAACAGAATCATACCAAAGGATTCTAACGGGAAAAGAACCAACAGAATCTTTCAAAAGACTTCTTTCCTAATTAAAAAACTAGTAGAATCTGACCAAAGAATTTTATTATTAAGTGAAGACCAATATAAAATTTCCAAAGTAGAAAGAATACATGGATTCTTTCAACCCATAAAGTCTGGTAAGTTAGAATTAAGTGTGGCTAAAAACAATACTACACAACTCGGAAATGTGTCGCTCAATGTTAATCTTAAAATCGAAAGTATCAATAGATACATAAATTCGAAAGAGTGATTCATCAATTCGCAACACAATTAAATAATTTAGAAACGAAATCATAGGATTTTATTAAAAACGAAACGCTTCATTAAATACTAGTGACTTATTAAGGTGTAAATATTTAAAAAAGAATAAAGAATACAAGACTGAAATTTCAAGTTAAACTCAATTCCTTAATTTCCAGACGCAAAACTATCATTTCTCCAACGCGCTGAGCCCAATTTAATTTCAACTATCAAACAACCTCGTATCTTAAGGAAATACCACACATAATACTTAATGCATTGTGCTTTAAGCATTATGTGCGGCATGCATTAAGTACAGCAAAAAATGTTTTCCCGACCGTGTCTGAGATATTAATTACACATGAAGCATTTTTGAAAAGTGAAAAAACAAGGAGAACTTCCGGTAAGGAGTAAAAAAATCAACTTTTTATCTAATTAAGTTTCCAGTTCGAGTGGAGAACGCAAAAAAAAAATATGTATTAATCTGCCCGCTCATAATTCTAGGAAATGGAGAAATATCACCGCAGAACTCTCGCATCTCTTAAAAACGCAAATTGTAAGCTCGGTCAAATCTTTGGGATGCATTTCAACATTCCTTGCTCCTTTCAGATCCCGTTTGCTGTACTCCAATCCGATTAGCGGAACGTCGATTCTCTCCTCCTTCATTTTTTGTAAGTAGGTCCCCCTCCATAAACCTTCCATTAGAACTAAGTGTTTGAAAATCGTAACTGTTTACGCATCTAACGCGCGTATGGAGTGATATTTCCCCAAAGTATAAATGGCCTACGTAGTATAATGCTTTTGTGTGTGTGTGTGTGTAGTTTCGTTGATCACATATCCTTTTAGATATTTATTCAAATAACGTTTAATTTCTGGAATTATAAATACAACTCAAAATGAGTTTCAGGTTTCTAACATATTCTAGACCTATTAATTTGCAGGATGATTATCGGAATGTCGATTATCTCCATTTTTTGCAAGTCAGTAGTCAACCTCCATTAAGTGTTTGGAAATCGTATCTGTTATACGTGCGCATATGGAGTGATATTTTCCTGAAGTATAAATTCCTACGCAGTATAATGCTTTTATGTGATTTCGTTGACCATATTCTTTCCTGTATTTAATCGCGTTATGTTTTATACGTTTAATTCCTGAAACTAGAAAAATCCCTTAAAATAAACTACAAGTTTCTAACCCATCAGTTTTCATGATTAGCAAGTATGTTGATTCTACCCTACTCCATTTTTTGCAAATCAATCCAACCTCTATCAGAAGTGTTTGGTAATGGTAATTTTAGTTAACATCGCACTAGAGCAACACAACGGGCTATTGACGACGGTCTGGGATCAATCCCTTAAGGGAAAGATCCGAGGACAACACCTTGTAATTTTGAACCACGGTCAGATGACAAAGCACAGAAGTGTTTGGAAATTGTACATTTTTATGCATAATACGCGCTTATGAAGTGATATTTCCCCCAAGTGCAAATGCACAGTACTTTAGTAGTTTCGTTGACCATCTTTTTCGATATTTATTCGTATATTTTGCACTCAAAATAAATTTCAAGTTGCTAGCATATTTTAGCTCCATCAGTTTTATGATGATTAGCAAAAATGTCTACTACCCTCCTCCATTTTTGGAAAGTTTTCAATACCCCTTCTATAAAATTTCATTAGAACTAAGTGTTTGGAAATCGTAGCTGTTTACACATGTAACACGCATATGGAGTGATATTCCCCCAAAGTATAAATTCCTACGCGGTATAGTTTTTGTACTTTTGTTGACCATATCAGTGTTTTCTTTCCAAAATTTAATCTAGTAATTTTTTACAAGTTTAAATCGGAACCAGAAATACTACATAAAATAAATTGAAAGGCTTCCAACAATAAAACCCAATTTTAGAAAATTTTCTGCATAGTAATTCTCAAGCTTTAATAAATTTCAAAATTATAATGTTTTATCCACTATTTAATAGGTTATGTTATCTTACATTTTCAAGTACTAAGCACCGATTCAAAGAATTATAAATTCGTTTGATCCTCTTGAATATTTTGTTTTTTACTTTTTCATTACAGAACATTTCCGTGGTTTCTCACTATGTTAATCAGAGTCCCTCAATTGCAAATTGCTTGTATATATTCCAGAAACGTATATTAGTTATCATATTTTTTTAAAATAAGAATGATCACATTCGTAGTGTAGTACTTGCGTTGTTTGATTGGCCATATACTTTCTGTTCCGAAATTTAATCAAGTATTGATTTAGATTTGACAATATCATATTTTCATTTCCGAAATATTATCGATAATTTTTTTATACGCTTATACCTGCAATCATAAATTCCACTCAAGGGAAAAGCCATATAAATCCAAGAGGTGGGTGAGCTTACTCACCTAATTCCTCCCTAGTTGCTCCACTTGTTCCATGTGAAATAAATTGAAATACAGACTAGCCTATAAAATTAAAAGAGCAGCTGAAGAGCTCACTCACGCAACCCCTCTATAGTTACATCACTAGTCCCATGTGAAGCCAATTGAAGCATAAACTAACCGTAAAATTAAAAGCAGTTGAAAAGCTCACGCACTCAACTCCTCCCTAGTTGTGCCACTGGTCCCATGTGAAGCCACATGAAATAGACTAAGCGATCACAATAAAAGAGCAGCTGAAGAACTCACTCACCTAACAATTCCCTAGTTACGAAAAAAGTCCCACGTGAAGTCAATTGAAAAATAAACTAATCGTCAAAAATACGAACAGCTCTGAAGAGTTAACCCACCCAACTTCTCCCTGGTTGTGCCATGTAAAGCCAATTGAAATATGCACACTGACCGTAGCAAATAAAAGAGCAGCTGACTTTTTAAAGGGTTGGGGAAGAAAACCAACTCTTCAGGGAACGGACTAATGGGGAGCTGGGAGAAGGTAGCACCATCTAGTGATACAAAAGAACAGTAATTTTCTCCCGTATGTTTTTTCGGGTTCTCTCCCGCTGTCTTCCATGTAGAACTGTCCAGTCGTAGTAACGGATCCAGATTGAATTTTATACGTGTCCAAAATTAAAATTAAATTTATGCCAAATGAAGATTGTTAGACTTTTTTTGAAAATTCGCGCAAAATGTCTCTTTTTTTATGTTTTATTACTACTAGATTAATATAGAAGATATTACAAAAGAATGAAATATGATGATCTGAATATAAAAATAATTTTTAAATGCTTGCATATGTCAAAATATATTCGTGGCGATTAAATAAATAAAATCCTGTTAGTTTTCAAATTTACATTTTATTTCTATTACTATTAAGTGTTAATAATTGCGAATATGACAGTTATATTAGTGGCAAAAAAAATTAATGTTTTTATATTTTTATACTCTTTTACTTACTTTTATCGCACAAAGGTTTTATCTGCTCGTTATCTCTTAAATAACTGTTCCTTTATTAATGAAATATCACTAGTTTTCAAAATATTCTTCATATTTGTTTGAAAAATATATAAAATTAGGAATCAAGATCTTCGGAAGGAATCGGGACTATTCCACTCTAAAATCTGGTTGTACAGTAGTGTCGCCAAGATTTGAATCCCGAAAGAGACAACAAAATTGCCACCTAAAGTTACCTTACATTTCGCCTCTCGATAAATTTTAAAATAAGAGATAAATTTTTTATTTAGACATTTAAAATAAGAACCTTACAAGTGGTTTCGACGAGATATCTGGTCCATCAAAGCATGATCAATTTGCTGATGATATGATATCTCTTCACGATATTGCCGATTTTTTTTTTTTTTTTTTTGATGGACACAAAATAAGGTCAGTGTTTTTTCTATGACGAGATACCACGTCTAAAACCTGATAAGTTTTGCTAATGACGAGATACCATGTCTAAAACCTGATAAGTTTTGCTAATGACGAGATACATCGTCGATACAACCACCAGGAGAGTTACAAAAGCACCAAAGTAGCATTTTCTAGTTATTCCGGTCGGTAGGTTTAAAGGCACAAGTGCTAGTCTAGCCGTAATCAAGAGGTTGAGGCTATGTTATTGTCTGCTTAAGTCCATGCTATTGTGGTGCATCTGCGGAGTAAAGAGGTTGTTCGCGCAAGAGCTTACCTTTGGCGGCCAAGGCTTCGGCAGAAGAGTAGCCAAGTTTGGTGAGGGCTGTGCGGACGAGCTCAGAAAACAGAGTATTACTTGGGATGATCGCATATTCTTCCAGTACGATAGCCGATTGCGATAAATCGACAGATTGTCCTTGAGGAGTGACCTGCTCCACTATACAATGCACTGGGATGGATCGACCTGGAACAGAAATTAAATTGCTTTCATTCAAAGATCAAAGCAGGTGGTTTGGTATAGAGCAGTGCTAGTCAAGAAGACAGTAGATCCAAGCAGGATCTTTAGGGTGATTGGGGTTTGTGGCGCAAGGGCCCTATTTGGCCACGCTGCGCCAAACACAAGACATACAATATCAAAAGTAATAGACATAAACACACAATTTGATGACACACAAGATAGAAATACAACAATGGAGGAATGCACCTGACAGGAATCAAACCTAAGCCGACTACAACTCGAAGGTTGCTAACGCAGTGGGCATACTCAGTAAGACACGACTGCCGCACGATCTTTAGGGTTAACGGTTGTTAAAATGCTGCGTATAGTAGTATCGGATGGCTCTTTTAACCAATTTTGACCTTATTGACCAATATAATTTTTCCCAATGATTCGATTCCAATGAAAGGACCGGTAGAATCTTTCCAAAAGGCTCGATTCCAATGAAAAGAAGAGTTGAATCCAAAGAATATTTTTACATAGAACACCTTTACAAAGAGAGAAACAGTATAATCGTTCTAAGGTTTGAAAATCGATGGATTCTTTCAACAGAGCTTATAACAGGTTTTAAGGTCTAAAAAAGTGACTAATTAAACAAAAAAGTGACTATCGAGCATAAAAAAGTGACAAATAACAATAATGCTAAATATATTTAAGTATAAAGATAGAAAAGAAAAAGATCCTCCCCAGCCTCCCCTATCGTTTTCTTTCCTTTCTTTCGAAGGATATTTTATTTTCTTCATATTTAAAAAGTACATCATTTTAAAATATATATAAAAAAAAAAAAATTTAAATGTAATTATGATTTTTAAATTTGATTATTTTTGACACAGCTTGAAGAAGTTCTTCCTTTTCTTTAAAAGATTATGTTTAATTTTTTTTGGTGAAAAAGTTTGAAATTAATTTTGTCTTTTTCTTCTCAATAGAAGAATGTGCATTTTCTAAAGTCTGTCTTTGCTGACCAGCATCATCTGAGACCTTTGCCGCTCCTTCAAACATTGTCTGAGCAAGTGCTGCTTCCTTAAAATCTTTATTTTTTATCGCCTTATTGAGCCTATCATTGGCTCCCTTTACTAATTTTGAAGCACTGTCCAACGCCTCATTCTCTTCCTTACGCATAATTTTAAGTTTTCGTTCTTCTTCTACCATCTTTCTTTTCTTTGCCAGCTATTTTAAATTTTTTTTCTCTGCTTCCATCCTATCTTTTTCTTTCCTGTCCTTCTCTAATTTTTCTTGTGCTTTACGTTTTATATATTCTAAATAGGCATTTTAGGCTTTATATGCAACCCTTCTCATATCCATTAGCTTTGATGTGATCGGCACCAAATAAGGTTGATTGTCAAAATTTGCCAAGCTACTTTTGACCGTCATCATTGAGTGTGCGTTCTGACATTGATGCTCTGTCTCCTGTCAAAGTTCTTCATGAAGCTGAGAAGTCACGTTCAATGTCAGCACTACCATGAGAAAGTGACAGAGCAGCCTACACAAGCTTTGACACAACTGGGTATTTAGGATCCACATCACTAATGTCTCGCAGTCTGAAGAACTGGTTCCAGTAAACATCAACAGGCTTCATTCTAGATCCTTCTTCCTCAAATTCTCTTTGGAGTAATTTCCACTCATCCAGAAGTATGTCTGTCGGGACATCCCATGGCATTGCTCTTGCAACTTCTAATACTTGTCGAACACTCTCCTATATCTAATTTCTCCTATATCGAATTCCTTAGCATCAGGCTGTGACCAAGGATGTTGTGGGGAAATTCGATGAAACGGCGTTCCACTGCCTTTTTGGAAATTACGAAGAAAGTAAATTATTCTGCTGCGCAGTATTTAAAGGGTTGCTATTAGTTATTTAATGAATATATTATCTTATTTGTTGATATTTGAGGCTCCAATTCATTTCGCGAACCGAAACTAATATTACAGCAGCTGGCGCCAGCTGTAGCATAATATTACGAACGCCTCAAAAAAATATAAAAAAAGGTTTGATTTTGACGTAAACACAGGAGTCATTCTGAAGGGGGAGATGACCATGTGCCCCCCTTTCTGAATGACGCTCAAATGGCGTACCTGCCCTGGAGGAAACTAGTTTGGACAAGTTCCAACGCAAGACGAAATTACACAATATGTACTAGGTTGACATTTTACTTTTTTAGAGGAAATATGAATTATTTTAATTGCGCACCAAAAATTGTTCTTCTCTAAATAGAATCTAAGAACTTAAAACCCCTGAAAAAGTGACCAAAGAACAAAAAAGTGACAAAAGGTGACGCGTTAGAAGCCCTGTTTCAACCAATAGCTGCAGTCATTTCGTTTTTAAGTGTGTTGAGGGAAAATTCGAAAATCTTTCGGTGCTCAGGGTTTAATGCTCTAAAGCAGGGATTCCCAACCGGTGTTACGTGGCAACGTTTCAGGTGGTACGCAAGGATGATACGAGCGACCCAAATATTCTACGAAGTTTGTTCGATTTTTTAGTATGTACAACCACATTATGCTATTTCTTATGCCATTTGTTACTAGTTACACGTGTGAGAGTGGTTTTTCTGAACTTTGGTGTACAAAAAATAAATATAGAAACAGAGTAAGTGTTGAAGAGGACTTAAGAGAGAAGTTAAGCTCCATTGCTCCTGATATGTATATTTTAATAAAAGACAAACAACAAGTTTCGCAATAAAAATTGATTTTTGATTACTTTAATCTTTGTTTGCTTAGTTTGTACTAATTATTTAAAATTAGTTGATTTAGACCTGTGAGTAAAAAATAAAACTTTAATTTTCAATAATCGTTTTATTTTTCATTTATTAAAACATTATTAATACGAAACACAAGTGCATTAATCATAAAATATGAAGCTTTCTTAGTATTTTAATTAAAATAAAACAAGCCATTGGGAACTTTTCTGACATTAGATATATGTTTCTAAAAAAACAAGCCATTAAAATAAAACAAGCCATTGGGAACTTTTCTGACATTAGATATTTGTTTCTAAAAAAACATAAGACTGGTGGTACGCCAAAATTTCTAAAAATTTCAAGTGGTACGCAGTTACTAAAAGGTTGGGAACCCCTGCTCTAAAGTATCAGATTCTTAAATAGGCAGTATGCAACAATCGCTAACTCGCAGGTACAACTTTTAGACTAGCAAGGTAATGTAAAAAGTATTTCGAGTTCTCTGGATGGATTCACAGAAAAACCGATTCAATTTACTAAGTTCCCACTCTTTCCAAAAACATAAAACAAAATCAAGGACGTTTCAAGAGTTTCCGATAAATTTTCAAAAACCTGAATTCGTCTTTACGACGATTGTAAATAATTAATTTAAAAACACTAAACAAAATTGTCACATAAAAAAGACTAGGAATCTGACAATTTAATGCAAAAATATTTTAAGTAAATAATTGATTGTCTAAGAGAACACAGTAATACCAAAACTTTTCTTTTAAATCACTGCAATACAGAGAAACATGCGAACACAGCAGCAGTTTTTACATTAAACAACGCATCCTAAAAATTCATGTATTTTAATTTTCATCATTCACTAGAAAAATTAAGTAAAATTATTAAATAACTTAGCAGTATGCAATTAAAATTAAGAAAAACGAAAGAAATGCCTTATTCCAGAGTCAAATTCAAGACGTTTACGAAGATTTCAATTTGTTTTGATGCGAAGGCCCCAAAAGGTTTATTTGGCTTGGTTGTCTTGGGTTTTATGGCGCAAGGCCCATAATCCGCCAAGCTGCGGCAGACGTAAGACAACGTCAAGTATCAATACTGCCAAATTCCAAGCACTTGTGAAACAGTCGCAGCATAATTTTTTAAATATTCGTAACAGAAGTCCCCTTGTTTAAACCTTTTTAGTTGCTTAGATATAAAAGGAATCGGTTAAAACAATAAATGTGCTAAGTACGTTGAAAACTCGTCAAGAATATTAAAGTTAAAAAAAAAAAAAAAACACATTTTTTAGTAAGATTTTTGTGGGTCTAGCAACCACATATTCCGATGTTTTTCTTTTATGGTTGCCACGGCTTGTCGCCAAAATATCGAAATTGGCGTTCCTTGGAAAATTTTCTTCCTAAAAAGAAGTTCGAAAAATATTTTTTTCCGTCCACTAATTAATCAAAGATAAGACTACATTTTCGTTGACCTTTGACAAATTTTCAAAAAAAAAGTCGTTAAAATTTTGAAAATAGGAGCTTTTAAGACGATGTTGCTTAACTTTTTGACTACGGCTATAGATATAACTGTCGCGATTCTTATAATTTTCAAGGCACTGACCGTAGTCTAAATTCCTTCTTTCCGCGATTAAGGTACAACTGTTGTACCGGCCGGTTACAAAGCATCCTTAGTTGCCAATTTTGAAAAGTAGGTGCAAAAAGTCGCCTTTTAATAGCAGCACTATAAGTATTTAACAAGGGGGTGGTTTAATTAACGATGCACTGGAGCAACGCAACAGGCTATTGGCGACGGATCAATCCCAAAGAAAAAGATCCGATGACAACACCAGGTAATAATGACGAGTTCAACACCCGAACCGGCACCTCACTCGCCAAACTTCCACGTCAAATATTCAAAAAGGGAGGAAAATCAAAAAGTATATAAAGGCAGGTGAAGGAAAAACGAAAGGGAGGAGACACCTGCGCGTTCACGTTGCACTTGAGCGTTGTGATGCCCTTGTTTATTTCAAAAAATAATTTCGTGGGGTTTTTTCGGGGGTTGGCCGAGAAAAGTGGTCATTATAGTACAAGCGTAGACATTTTTGTGGTCATTCTTCATAATCAATCTCCTTATTCTCTAGCTCCCCACCCGTAGTGGTATATCAAAATATTGATTTGATTCAAATTAATTTTATTTTAAAATTCTCTAAATACCAATCGGGCATTTAAATTATTTTATTTACTCATAAAAACCCGCAATTTACTGTGGCCATTCCTCTAAACTCATTCATAAGGTGATTTCCATTTTTAATAATACACTACTATTTTGAAACTACCAAATGAAAAAATAATGATGGGAATAACTTGGAAAGTGGTAGAATTTGCTCTACAAACAAAAAATATCGTAATATATGAACATTAAAATTTTCTGTTGCTTTGGGGGTGTGCCTCAAGGGATAAGGGGCTGCCACTCCCATGGGTGCGCCATTGTGCGATGTAATGAATAGCATTTCACATAAGCGTCAATTAGAACTTGGGAAGCTAGGAGCATTCACCGTCCGATTTTAACTAAAAATACACCCCATAGATGGCGCTCTTGCAGAAAGCATAAACTAAATTAGCAGGATCATAGAGAGAGCGAGGACTTTTTCGCTAAGTTGAATGCTGATTCAAGAGAAATAGCTAGTTTTCGTCGGGGTAAGGTTTAACCCTCAACGAGGTATCTCGTCATGAGCAAAATTGACCACGTGGATGGGCAAGATATCTCGTCATTTGAAAAAACCATGACTACCCATCTTGATCTCATGATCATAAGAAAAAATTTGCAATTGATTGTGACGAGATATCTTGTTACGATCCAAATTGGGCGTCTTGAAGAACAAGATAACTAGTCGAAACCACTTGGAGGGTTAACTAGTCTGTCAACAAAAAACAACAACACACACGTGTAACAAAGGAACCGTAAGCGTAATATACATCATTTGTATCACTAATTGATTTCAGTTCCGATGGGCAGATACGGCCCTCTGGACTGGCTTAACCGGCCCACCGTTCGGATCTTTTCCTCCCAAAAGGTTTCTCCACCCCGCCGATCCGGCCCACAGGTCAGTTTACAGTCCCATATTCTTATCAGAGCAGATACTCTGCCAAGATGAGCTCTGGATAGCTCAAATTGGCATTGTTAGGATAAAACCTTCGAAATATTTTTTGGGGCTAGATAACTAGATAGGGATATTAGATATTCCTAGAGGATTCTCAATAAAAAAAAATTGCAGTAATAATAAAAACACCTGCATTCACATCCATCACCTTACCTTTCTTTGGCGATAGGTGTTGACTGGCGTAAGGTGTCGACGAATATTCTCAGTATAACATGTCAGAAAGGATAAATGGCCCTTTTAAATTTTGTGGACAGTTGATAGTGAGAAAAGGCCCAACTCAGATAGCATTAACAGGGAGACATTGGTACTATTTTCCAGTATACTTTTCATTGCATGAAGTAATTGATGGACACAACTCGAAGTCAACAAATTTGGACATTAGCTCTTTTTCTACAAAGGTACAGATATATATTCTTTTGTTCTTCTACTCGTTTTCTTTCCTCCCTTAAGAGAACTCACTACGAAATTTTTCTCTGTAAAACTGTTACTCTCTTCTCATTAAGTTACTGTAATTCAAAAACCTTCCTACGAAATGTCGAATCGATATTTTAAAAAAAAGCGTCTTGTGTGCAATCGAGCCCTTTGAAATCAGAAGCCGCACTAAGAAAAAAAGAAATAAGAAATAAGCCGCACGAAGTAGAAAAAAATCGCTACTACCCATAAGGAAAAAAAACTATACCAAATAAAGACGTAAAGTTTAAGGAAAATGGTTCACGAATGTTTGGAATGTGTGTGTCTTTAAACATCACCCAATAACCTAACGAACAATGTAAGTTCAATATTTAAACAATAAAGTACAACTGGCTAGTCTTCCCAACCACGAGAAATGGAAATTCTGACAATTCTGCCAATGACTAGATACGTCGTCATCAAGATATGTTCCCGATTTCTTTTAAGATGACGAGATCAAATTTTGGTCAGTTTTTTTTTCTAATGATAAGTTATCTCGTCCATCAATATTTTGTCAGTTTTGCTAGTGACGAGAGATGCCGTGTCGAGACAACCACCAGGAGGGCTAAGCAAAGTGGCTAACGAATGTTTGGAATGTCTTTACACACTACAAAAAGTTAACAAACACTAGCGGGTTTAAAATTTAATACTGAAGTACAGCTTGTTTTTCTTCCTAACACCGATAAATGTAAAGTTTACTTAACCGAAAGTGGCTAATGAATGTTTAGTATGTTTTCAAAGATAAGGAAGCCTCGCTCTAGAAGTGGAAAAAATATGTTTGAAACGTGAACATAAGGCTTAAGTGTAACGTAAGCTTAACGTGCAGCATAAAACGTTACGTAATGTTTTAATCCTCCAAGTAGTTCGCATACATCAAGAACTGATCAATTGGCTACTATCAAGATATAATAATAAACGAAATATCTTGACCATCCAGATAATCCTTTTTTTCAGTTCTTTATGATGACGAGATCAAGATCTGACCATTTTCTTTCCAATGACGAGATATCTCGTCAGTTTTGCTAATGGTAAGACATATCTCGTCCAGACAACTACCATGAAGGTCAAGGAAAGTGGCTAACGAATGTTAGGAATATCTAAACAACAAAAGGCCTTAAGAACACCACAGGGTTTAAGATTTAAACATCCAAGTAAGCTTCCTAACCCCGATGAAAAGTGGAAAGTCAGCTAGTTGGGGCTGAAAATGCCCCCCCCTCCTAACTCCTGACCTCATAATGATCGGAAGAGAAGCCGTCGGCTAATTCCTTTCCCCACAGCTAAAAAATCCGGCAAGCTTCAGCTGCCTATCACTGCAGAGGCAGCCAATATCCGGCCTACCCGCCCTAATCCTACTCCTGCTGAGCTTCAATCCCAGACCGGGTGCTTTCTTGTTGGACCAAATGAGACAGAGGCATACCGAACGAAAGCTAATCCCAATTCCTTTTTTACACTAGCTCTGGATCACTTCTCGCAAGGAAGCGATAGCAAAAAATCGGTCCGGCCTTTTCAAATAATACAAACACTAGCAGCAGATGAGAAGGCGGCAACCAACTCCTCATTGCTTTTGGGGGAAGACTTGACACTCCTCGTCTGAGAAGTGGAAATAAATATTTCTCATTTCAAGGCAAGAAAATTCTTGGATCATTGGCGAATTCGGATAATTGCACTTGGAGCGTTTAAGTTTCATATTTATTTTATGCGAACACACATTCCCATTGTATAATGCCAAATAAGGTCTCAGTACAAGTAGTGAATTTTTATGTTACTCATTTCAAGTCAACAAATTCCTACATCATTGGCGAATTCTGGCAATTGCACTTGGAGCGTTTAAGTTTCATATTTGCCAGGTTTTTTTCATGCGAACACAGATCTTCATTGTAAAATGCCAAATAATGCATCAGTACAAATGGTGGAATTTAATACTACACATTTCAAACTAAGAAATTCCTGGATCATTGGTGAATTTGGATAATTGTACTTGGAGCGTTTAACCCTGAAAAAGATTGCGACGACATATCTCGTCCATCAAGATCACACCAATTTATCTAATGAGATATATTGCCATCAAGAATCCAGAGTGAAGATTTTGCCGGTTTTTTGAAGATATCGATATCAAGATTAGGTCATCATGTTAATGACGAGATATCTCTTCAATAAAGATCTGGTCAGATTTGCTAATGACGAGATACCTCGACGAGACAGCTACCAGAAGGGCTAACTTTCATATTTGTCTGCTTCCTTTCATGCGCAGATTCTCATTGTACTTATTATGTCAAATAACACGTTAGTACCACAAGTGAAGAGTTTTATACTACTTGTTTCAAGCTAAGAAAATTCCTGAATCACTGTCGAGTTTGGGAAATTGTATTTGGAGCTTTTAAGTTTCACATTTGCTTTCTTTCTTACGAACACAAATCCTAACAGTACAATGTCAAACAATATATCAGCACAAATGGAGAAATGCCACTCATATCAAGCCCCCCCCCCAAAAAAAAAAAAATTTAATAATAATAATAATACGAGGATCATTGGCTGGCGAATTTGGATTATTGTAATTGGACTATTTAAGCTTCACTTTGCCTTTTTTCACGCTAATACAGAATCTCATTATGCAGTGTGCACTGTTTTCTGCCATTAAGAGGCATCGTATAACTTTGTACCTGTATTTTACAAATCATAAAACGCAAAGACGAAACTTGAACCTTTCCAACAACTGGCAGCACAAGAGTATTATCTGTTGACCTATTCCAACAAAAGTGCAAATATAAAACTAAATAACCGGATTAGTCACATTCTGAAAACAATAACGCAATTGTCGCCTAAAATCAACATCTGGTAAACTTGACTAGGGAACAACTCGATTTCATAAATCGGACGCTCAATTAAAGACAAAAAAAACCTTAAAATATCTTATACGTGAATAGAAAACTAAATGAGTGAATTTGATTTAATAGATGGAAAATTTACCGCTAAGAAAAACCTGACTCATCTGGAATTAAATTGCGTACAAAATAATACTTAAGATTTAAATTCTCAGGTAATAACCCGGCAGTAAAAAACTCGCGTCTAGGTCGGTTGAAGTTTCTAAGCGAAAATGGTGCAAGCGCGTTTAAGACAAAAGCGCAAGTTTTTTCTTCGTAAGTATGCCAAGAAGCCCAAGTCTTTGGAATGAAAATGACCTATGTGCAGAGAAAAAAGTGGATTTAATTTTAAATAAATTAACTCAAAGATAATTCAGGAAGCGTAATTTTCAGCCGGTAGTTCTCATTAATAAATGAAAGACAAAAAATGACTCATTGTCTCATTAAGGAGAAGGAAAATGGTCTATGTATCCTCAAAAATTAAACTGTTTCAAAATTTATGAAAAAATTAACAGTGTGTATACTAAATTTCTGTTGGTTCATTTAGGGGACCTTTTAGGGACTTAATCATCTGATTTTACATGATTATGTTAGATACAATTATACTTTAAAATCACACTTTTTTTTATTGCTTACAGTCTAATCTCGAGAAAAGAGGACTCTAATATCAAATATCAACTTTAATATAAGCTGTTTTCGAAATAAAATTTTAAAAATAAAGACAAACCATAAATCATGTCAAAGTAGATGAACATTAAACAAATTGTGAATTGAACAAAAACGGACGTGATTCCTTGACACTACCCTACAGTAATGGATCGGGCAGCAAGATGTGATGGTATAAGGGAAATAATACGTGCTTTAATAGGGGGATGGTCCCCCACGTGCTGCAATTACACTAGCAACCATTCTGCGCATACTTTCAACAAGGTTTTGATACACAGTTTTGGATATTTGTGTCCATTCCTGTTGCAAGAATGTCGCCAACTCAGCTGTAGATTTCGGACGTGGTTCCCTGGTTCGTAAGCGTCGTTCTAACACGTCCCACAAATGTTCTATGGGGTATAGGTCGGGCACTTAATACCAATGCTTGACAGAGGCTGCAACATGACATGGAGCGTTGTCGTGCCTAGAAGTAACATTCATCCATTCCATAAAATTGCCAGAGCGTAGGAAGACCTTATTGTCCAACATGCAAAGGTCCCAGGCCACACCACGAAAAACACCTCCAAACAAGCAGTTGGATTTTATGCAAATCCGCTGGCGTCCGGTCCATTATTGTAGGGTAGTGTACTCAATATTAATTAATTATTTTTGTTTTCTGAATACTTGAATTTTAAATAAAAATTGAAGAAATCAACAATTACTTTAAAAAGATTTCGTCATGTAATTTTTTTATTTTTATGTTTTATGCATCAAATAAAGTTGGTAAAAAAAATTATATATCAATTTGTGTATTTAAAAAAACTGTCTCCGAATGTGGTTGGATTAGAGGAGTTACAACATTTTCATTCTCTTTTCAGTTTGCATAATTTTTTTGTCTTAATTGTTCAATTTCATCATTTGCAGTTTGCATTACTTGCAATTTTTTTTCTCATTTGTTTCGGTTCAGTTGCAGCCACCTTTTGTTTTCGCCTTAAAAAAATTTGATAAATTTTCGGGACAAAATTTATAATTTAGGGACATTTTCGGGACCAGTAAAAACACCCTGATTATGCTTCGTGTAGAAATTTAAGGTCATGTTTAAAAGTCACAAATGGAGGCTTTTCAATTCGCAAAATGTATTATTGTATTATCATTTTAAAATATTCTATCGATTAAATAATTATACCAAATTTGTACGAAAACCATCCTCCAATTAAAAGAAAAATTAGTTTAGGTTCGTTGGTTTTGGGTTTTATGGCGCAAGGGCTATACTTGGCCAAGCTGCGCCAAACACTCGAGACAACTTCAAGCAATGGACATGCACACACAAAGAAAATTTATAAAGAATATAGAAATACACCTTGATAAATTACAAGAATAGGAACTTGCACTGATTAAAATCCGTCAGTCGAGATTACAGGACAGTAATACCACCAAAATCGATCAAAAAATCAATTAAAAACAATTTTTAGCGTTAAAAATTTATTTATATCAAACTCTATGAATAGTAAAAGGATTGTTTAATTATGATAATTTTTGGAGTTGCATATACAAAAAAAGATACAAATTTGAATTGGAGAAAAACGTGTAAGGCATTCAAGATTTCAAAATGTTCCCTTTGCGCACCTGGATGTAACTGATTTACTTTAAAAGTTTCTCGTATATACCTAAGTTCAAATAAGAAATGCGTCATGCTTTTGAATTTTGAGTTGCTTAAAACCTATGCAAAATTCTAGATGTTAATTTGATTTGATATGGAGTTAATTTGCCATTTAACTGAGTGATACACTTACCGCGAATGGAGTTAATTTGATTTAAATGTATATAAACCATTATGGTGAATCACAATTATGGCTTAAAGTAAAATTAAAAGTAATGCGGATATATTAAGGTATCCGGACACGTTCGAGACACTTTTCTCTTTTAAATGTGGTACAGAAACATTTTAATGATATTTTAGAGTTATTAAACAATAGCATTGAGCTATATATATATACCTTTAAAATATACGATTATAGTTTTGTAAAAATGATAATTATGTATGAAATTTTAACGAAATACTATATAAAAAACTTCAAGTGTGCTACATGAAAATCTATTCAACCATTCTGAAAAATGATGCTACCAAATTAACTACATTCTAAAGGTGAAAATTAAGAAATTTTGTATGTGGCCACTTTCGTTCTTTCACATATTTTGTAGAATACACACACATCTCCAAAATTATAAAAGAAAGTGTTTGTCAGTTTGTTTCTTGCACACTAAGTCCTGACGAATTTATGGCACTTACAGTAATGGGATTTGGCACACAAGTAGTCCGAATGTTTTGCAATTGTAGGTTCGTGGCGAATTTTAAAATTTAATTATTATTGTTTTCTTTGGAATGGCAACAGCATAAAGATATGACAGATTCTAAATGTATTTTTTCTGTTTTCATTTTGCGAGGAGGAATGATTTTCCAGCAGACGATAAAAAACAAAGTTTTAACTTTAGTTATGTATTCTTTTCTCTGTCTCTTAAACCGTTGATGATATAGTAAAAATTTCAAGAATTTGAAATCTGTGGAAAATTTCAGATTAGATCGATACCTAAAAATATGATTTTCTTTAAATAAATAAAAAATTTTAACTGAATAACTTTTATGTTTTCGCAAGAGAATGTGACGTCAAGCTAACATTCGTGTTCCAAAAATAAACAGATTACATTGCCTGCCCTCTTACGATTTCACCGAAAGAAAGCAAAGAAAAAAAAACATTTTGGCTGGCATTATTTAGTTCTTTTATGTAATATCGGGATCGTTAGAGATGGATTAAAAATTTCAACGGATTTGAAATCTGCGGAAAATTTAACACACCAGCTAGATACCTTACACGTTTAATTTTCTTTTAATAAATAATTTTTTTATTAAATATTTATATTTTCGCACGAGATTGTAACGTTACGCCGAATTCCTATTAGGAAACACGGGCAACTCCGTTTTGGCTGTTATCCAGTTTGCGAAGCAAACCTTAGTTTATGATAATCGTAATTTGGTTTGCGAAGCAAACGAAGTTGGAATTAGCAGTGAATTTATTCCAATATGCTACGAATTTCCATTTGATTTACGAAGCAATCACGTGCAACGCCATGATGGCTGTTATCCAATAGGCTACGAATTCGTATAGAATTCGTTGCAATCGCTGGGGGTTTGCGAGCAGTGGTCACACCTAACCCCACGAAAAGAACTGTCACGAGCAACGCCGTGCTGGCTACGCAGTGGCTAGTTATATATATGTGTGTATGTCCAGATGTTTTTCTTTTTTCAAAAAAAATTTTTTTTTTACGGTCCTCAGAAAAAACCCGTAAAATCGGAGGTTCCACCATGTAAACTAATGTTTAAATGAAAGTGTGGCGACTGTAGCAAAATTTTTTAGTCTCCTCATTCACACATTCAGTCGCAACGTGGCGACTGTTAATTTTCAACTTTATTACTACATGCATTTTTTCAGGGAATGAACTAGAATCAAAAGGATATTTAAATAAACAAAACTTTTACAAGCCATCGAAAAATGTTCTCAAAGTTTTACGAGAATCCATCAATAACTTTTGTGTTATAACATTTGAAGTGAAAAAATAATGCATAAATTTTAATTCAGAGTAAAAAATAGTCTGAAGAGTGTCGTTTGCTCTCTCCTGCTTTTACTGTTTGTGTAAACAAATTTGTTCTTTACTTCTCTTTAAAAATGCTCACAATATTCCCAAAAGAGACCCTATTTAAACATTTGAGAAACCTTTCTAAAATTATATTTGCAAAAAAAGAAGTTTTAAATTAAAATTTTGACAGGTTATTTGTCTTTAAATGGTCACTTCCGGTGTTTTCCCATTCCTACTGCCGGTTTTCCCGCCTTGATTAAAATCTTAATATCTCTGCAACTAATTTTAACTCGGAAAAAAAAATCAAATAGATTTTGGAATGTCAAAGAAACAAAATCAAATATGATCAAAAACTTTTTTTGGAATTTTTGGTCAAAAAGGACGTTTTTATCGTGTTCGGATACCTTAAGTTTTGTTTATCAAAAATTTTGACCCTACTTTACGTAATAACTTCCGAATGGATTTATTTTGTACCAAATTTGTGGACCAAACTTTATACACATAGGCCTTTTAGCAAAGATTAAACACAGCAAATTTCACGACAATCGTGTAATAACTGGGAATGTTTGTTTTGAAACGCCACCTTAAACCAAGTACTAGTTCCATTCTACGACATTCAATGGAAAAAATATATCAAGGCATTTTGCGAGACAAACACAGTATTTTTAACGGTGACATTCAAGCAATACCTACTTTTCCAGAAGCAAATGTATAGATAGGAAAAAAAAAAGTTAAAATTATTTTTAACTTGTAGTATTTTCCCCACATAATACTTGAAAGTAAATATAAGACAATCGCCTCTTCTGGAAATGGTGTTTCCTTACTGATGTTTATTTATATATATATATAGTTCATCATAGACATCACGCCTAAAATTGCCCTAGATATTGGATTTCTTGCGGCATTGCGTTTCATTCAAACAGAAACGATGCAACCAAAATAGCGGCATTAGGCACTATTTCGGTCGTATAAATTTATCTCTGAACTATGATCTTAATGATATAAGGCAAATAAAACAAGTAATGACGTCTTGGCAACGCTAACCCATCTCTAAATATGTAATTACTGATATTTCATTTCAAACTTCTAAACATTCGAAAAATATTGTTTCGATTGGAAAATTTTGCCTCATGAAGTTTTCATTAACCTCAAACGTCTTCTAAAATCAAGATTTTTAACTATTCTGTACAAAGTTGCTTAACAAAACACACGAATTTAGTTACGAACGTAACTACTATTCTATAGAAATACAATTACAACGTTAACAATAAAAAAAAGTAGATGGCAAGAAGACATGTTCATGATGACAATTACTGATCACGTATCCATCGCAGCTTTTAAGTCTACCGTTAAATTTGAAATTGTTCAGTTCAATGGGAAGAAAATTCACTTGTAGCTTTAGCTCTTTAGACTGTTCTTAACAGATGCTGAGAAGGCATGACCAATGACAAAAACAGACCATCTATAGTTAAATTTGAAATCGTTTAGTTTTTATTGAAAGAAAATTTACTTCTAAAGAGGGTGAGAAGACATGTACAAAATGTAACAACTTCAAAGTCCACCCTTTAATTCATTCACTTTTAGCGTTAACTTATAACACTGTTCTTTACAAATGGCGAGTCCAATGATAAAGTATCTATCGTAATCCCCTTCTATTAGTCTACCGTTAAATTTGAAATCATTTGTTCTCGTTGAAAAAAAATTATTTCATAAAATGTGCGAGATGACATATAGACTATGACTCATCAAGTGCCCCATCAGTCTAATATGAAGTTTGAAATCGGAGAAAATTCACTTTCAGCTCCTACGACTTCTTTAAGGCAAATCACAATAACTGACCAAATATCTATCGTAGTCCCCATCTATAAGTCTACCGTTAAACTTCAGTGGAAGAAAATTCACTTGTAAAGAGGGAGAAAAGACATGTCCACGAGACGATGACAATTCCTGATCGATCAAGTACCTATCACAACTGCCCCCATAAGTCTACCGTCATGCTTCAAATCGTTTAGTCCATTCGTAGAAAATTCACTTTTAGCATTATCTTCTAAGGCTTTAAAGAGTTAGAGATACGTCAAATGACAATTATATCTGTCGCAACTTAAAAGTCAACCGATAAATTTGAAATGATTTACCTCTCATCTCGCAATTCAAACAAGCGTTCTTGACCCGGCAAATATCGATACGCCACCACACTTCTAACAAAGCAATGCCAGTTCATCTACCGTTCAGCTTCGTTCCTTGAGCGCTAGTTTTGACCAAAGAGCAAATTTCGCACACAAACTGAGAAGCAATGAGGCAAATTACACCAAAAGCTTTCTAAAGCCATCGCTCAATGCCATTTTCACATCAAACCACTGATAACTCTATTTGTGAGTTAAATTCTCTAGATAATTTTGTTTTGGGAAGTAATTCGATAAAGAAAAGAAAGCTGCTTAAGTCAAAGTATCTTGGAATAGCTAAATCTGGACATAGGGCTTGATGGATCAACGCCAGTAATTCAAAGAATCGTTTTTAATAAACATGTAACTAATATGAAAAGCCATTTTTTCTCATTCGATAGTTTAACATGGTATCGGCGAATTTTTACCTTAATTATAAGTCCAGAAACGTCTACTCCAGTTTCGAATATGGAATTAAGGTTTAATTTGTAGTTTTGCATAATTTTAAGTAAATAACTACATTAATTTAATGAATCTTTTGTGCATTTATTTCCCATAATAGTTAAGTTTCCTCAGCTTTCGATATATCGCGCTTGTATATAGGAAAAAGCTTGATAGAGTCAGGATTAATTACATATGTTGTGTTTTAATTAACCCTCCTGCTGGTTGTCTTGACGATTTCTCGTTACTAGAAGAAAAATTGACCGGATCTTGATCTCGTCATCATAAAAAATCGGCGATATCTTGATGACCATGTCTCGTCATTATCAAAATTGGTCAGATTTTAATGTACGAAATATTACGTCGAAACCACTTGAAGTGTAAAGGCTGCTCACTTTTTTTCGTAGTTGCGATATTACTAATTACCATTTTTCTGATTTTGTAAATTTCTTATAATTGTATATTTACAATGATTTTACTATTTCATCTTGCGTTAGGGCGTTTTGGACCTTGGGCCATCAAACCAAACAAGCTGACAAACCAAACTGCAATGGAAATAAAAATGTGGCAGCTTCTATATTTGAAAAGAACAATCGATGCGGTTACTAATGGAGCCTTTTTCGTTTCAAAGCACGGTAACGTAAAGTAGGTGCGATAAGATACGTTGTAGTATGTCAAGGAACCCGATTATCTGAAGTTGCTTGTCATACAATCCAAATCCTTAAGTACTATTTGAAACGAAAGTCTGATCCCGATCTTTGAAAGAATGAAAATACGGACAATAGCAAAGCCTCCATATCTTAATTCAGGTCTTTATGCTAAAAGAGCTAAACTGATATTAAAATATGTGTTGCTATTCATTTCATCATCCCCTTCAAAGTTTTGTTAGTTCCAATGGCCAAGGCAAGATGCACACACACACACACACAAACAGGAGAAATACAACACTACAACCACAAACTACAGATTTTTATGTTGTAGTGTTGTATTTCTGTGTTCCACACACACACACACACACACACACACACACACACACACACACACACACACACACACACACACACACACACACACACACAGTCACAAAAACAGTAACTTGTGTTGTATTTCTGTTGTGAAACTCCAGTTACAAAAACAGTCATTTGTGTTGTAGTGTTATATTTCTTCTGTTGTGTGTGTGTGTGTGTGTGTGTGTGTGTGTGTAGTTGAGTTATGTTCTTAGAATTTCTTCTGCTGTAGTGTTGCGTTGTATAAATACAACTATACCTATACCTCGCTATACGGCCGCTCTTTATATGGCATTTCAACTATAACGGCCTTTTTTAATTATGGCACTTTTCGATTTACGGCCCACAATGTTTCGTTATACGGCCCACAATGTTTCGTTATACGGCAAAACAAAAATGTTGTACATACTGTTAGCGACCTTCTGTTTAGTTTCAGCTTCTCCCTTTCGGCGGCACTGCTACAATTTACCTCACGAAAATATGATGAACATTTGGCACACAACATTGTCATCAGTTTACTGCGTCGTCGTTTTAGTGTAGTTAGACGCGTTTATTCTTGCTTGTTTTCTGGTTGGGTTCTGTTTCTGTTTGTATTAATTGGTGAATTGGAAATACATTTGGTACGTATGTATTCGAAAGATTGTGTTTTCGGGAACGTATTTTTTACTCAACCCAATTTTTATTATTTAACAAATTTGACTGTATTTTCGGAACGATTGAAAAATTTCTGGAACGTATCTAGTCCGTAAAGCGAGGTATGGGTGTACAATATTACGACACAAACTACTGCTTTTGTAACTGTAGTTTACACACAACAGAAGAAATACAACACTACAACACAAACTACTGTTGTAAACTAGTTACAAAAACAGTAGTTTGCGTTGTGCATTTCTATTTTTTGTGTGTGTTCTGTTTTCAGAAATTCTTCTGTTGTATAAATACACAGACAACTGCTTTTGTAACTAGTTTACAACAGAAGGAATGCAACACTACAAGACGAACTACTACCCCACAACATGAAAGAGCAAAAAGAAATATAACCAGTTATCGCCCTTCTCTCGGTTTCAAGTATCGAGAAATCTCTCCATGACTTGCTTTGCAGTGAAGCAGGTGGGATCTGTCCATAGGGTCAGGCTGTATGCAAAGTGAACAGAATGGAAAGCGAGCAGATGCCAATTCTAAGCAGATGGATGGCAAGACAATCATGATCAGCAATTAAATGAAAGGTTGTCACCGGATTACATCCTGGTTTGCCAAGCACTTCTTCAAGACATCCCCTAGTCCAGTGTTTGGTAGATATTCTACCTTGCGGTTCTCGTTGGTATTTGAAGTCACTAGATGTATCAAGGATTGTTTTGCCGAGTGGAAGGAAGTCCTAGAACTTGAATGTTGTGTCCCCTTTAAAGTATAATATACATTATCATTCTCCTAATAAGTGTTTCTTAGTCTATATAGCTCCGCTCCATAAATCGCGTTTTCCTCGTCTTCAAGATGCACGATATTTTTATTCCCTAATATATAAGTGTTTCTGGGTTCTAATTATATCGCTCCCCATTGTACATCGGATTTTCTCCCATGTCCCCAGAATATCTCGATATTTCTATTTCCGAATAAGTAGACGTTTCTCGGTTCTTGCTATATCGCTTTTTCCTTGTCCCCAAGAAACGCTATATTACTAGTTCCCTAATATGTAAGTGTTTCTCTCTAGGCCCTAATTATATCGCTGCCCTCTATATATCTCGTTTTTCCTTGTCCCCAGAATCCGAATAAGTAAGCGCTTCTCGGTTCTTGCTTTATAGCTCCTTTCGGAATATCGCTTTTCACTTGTCCCCAAGAAAAGCATTATATTTCTATTCTCCTAATATGTGTAAGTGTTTTTCTCTCGTCTTAATTATACCGCTTCCCTTTATAAGTATGTCGTTTTTTTCCCTGGTCCCCAGAATCGCGATATTTATATTTCCGAGTAAGTAAGCGTTTCTCAGTTCTTGCTATTCGCCTCCAAGATTTTATAGAAGACTGAACGATTAAACTCCTAGTCGATATTTACCCGTTTTACAATTACGTAGAGAAAATACAGGAAAAAGGTACCATTGTCAGAAGGTATTCTTGCTGAAACGTCGCGCGCAAATATGAGAAGCCGGTTTCAAAGAATGAACCCACTACCCCCCCCCCCCCCGATTCCTCAAAAATTAAAATCCTAATACCTACAATGACCTGCAACTACTCCATTTGGCACAGCGAAAATGCATAAAAGACGTTATTGCTGGAAGTTCTTCCGCTGAAACGCAAAATTCAGAATCTGATTTAGAATGATTATCGAGTCCCCAAAAATGTTTAGTCCTAATAGCTACTGACCCATATTTTAATCATTTGCAGCTTCATATTGTACAGCGAAAATGCGTGAAAGGAAGAACTGCTTGAAGTTAACCCGCTGAAACGCAAAATTCAGCAGTTGCGATTCGGAATGATTACTGGAATCCCAGAGAAATTTCACTCCTAATAGCTACTGTCCCAAACTGCAATGCTTTTCAACTCCATATCGCACAGCGGAAATACACAAAAAGTTCTATTAACTGAAGCTTCACTGCGCAAAACGCACCTAGTAAGAATGATTACAGAGTCCCCGAAAATTGAAAATTCTAATAGTGTGGTGCGTTGTTTTAGTGCAGGTATGGGCAACCTATGGAAAGTTGCGGGCTAAACTTTAGGATATTAATGAAGTCGCGGGCCGTAGATAATTTGGTAGATGTGAAAAAATAATAATGATAAGGTTTATTTTATTTTATATATTTATAAAGTAGAATGTGGTAAAGTTACATGAACAGAATAATATCGTATTGATAAAGTATTTACTTACAATCACCAGAAATTAAAGAGAAGCTTGAACTTGAGAAACAAGATAATCAATGTTGGGATCAATCCCACTAATACACAGGTGCAGAGTGTTTTCCAAATTTTCATTTGTAAGCCTGGTGTTCGATACTTCGATTTATTAGTTTTCATCATGGAAAAGAACTATCCGACCGAGTATTCTTGATTTGTATCAGTGTTTTTGTAACAGTCACATACGCAAATAAGGAATGGAATCAAGAAGACCAATGCCGTTTCTCGGACACAATTAATAAAGAAATTTATAATTATTATTCCCGATTATCCGTGGAATTGAGAGGCGCGATGTGTCGCCGATAATTTGTCTGGCGACTTTGAAACCTCGTTTAAATTTAATTTGTTCAAGAAAACAGCCTCAGTCATCTCATATCCAATACTAATTTTATTAGTAATAATAACTATATAAGGTAGTATTGGAAATACAAACTTTTACATTTTTATATTCAGGTGTGCCGCAAATAATACAAGATATTTTTAGTGTGTCGTCAACTAAAAAAGGTTGAGAAACACTGACCCAAGTAGTTCAGGCTTTTGTTCACCTCCTTCTCTCTCTTGTTGGCAAGAATCGAGAATATTTACTTTTTTTCGAGCGCGATTTTAAAATGTTCCACGGGCCGGATCAAAAACCAGGACGGGCCACATCCGGCCCTCGGTCCGGGGGTTGCCCATATATGTTTTAGTGGTTTAAGTGACATTTATTAAAGTTTTAGTTCCCATATATATATATATATATATATACACATTAAATTATAATATGTTGGATATCTATATAAATAAGAATGGAGTGTTTGTTTGTACATTCAATATTTTCGACGCATTTCAAGTTTTCTATCCGTTTTGGACCCTTCTGATGCCGAATCCGCCTTTTTCTCGTTTGGTGTCTGTCTGTCTGTCTGTATGTTGTGCCCTATACACGTCCACGCGGTTTAAGATATTTTCATGGAAATTTGCATACAGTGAGTACTTATCTTGATTTAGTGAGTGGAATTGGTTGCGAAAGTCTGTCTGTCCGTCTTTCTGTTCTATGCTCGATTTTGTGTTTGTGTGTTTGTGTAGACATCACATGAATTGTATTCCAGATATTTGATTGCTTTGTATTTTATTTCATACATTATCTATTAATGTAGTGAATGCAATATTAAACATTTTTTTATTGTTATATTTAGACGAGTTTCATGCTAAAACACCTGAGTAAGTATACTTAAATCAACCATAATTTGGTAGTTTGGGAAAAATTGGAATATCTATTGAATATTACGATTAATTCGATTGCTTTACCAGTACTGCTGAAAAAGTAATTATTCTTCAATTTTTTTTTTTTTTTTATGGAATTTCCTCTCTGATACGTCATTTATTTCGAGTCTTATTTTTATTCTTTGCGCAATGAAAACGATTTCCGAATATATTTGGGACAGACGATATTTTTCAATGAAACGAGAATGAACACGATCGCGCGAGCAGTGATATTTTTTCTGGTTCTTTCGCTCTGAATTAATTTCACATTTCTAAATTTTGTACACTTTTAGTTGTAAGTTGTGGCAACTGTGCGAGATCAAGAGATAAAATTGAATCACAAATTAATATCTTTAGAACAATTTTTTACGACATCTTTTATTTTGTTTTACTATGCTGTTTCCTGTTTTAAATATTTATTATTTTAATAAATGTGTTTTCCTTCTCATCACACCCAACAGCACCACAAAGTATTAGACTTGAAAATGTTAGGCAAGTCAGTATAAATGTTCAGTAAATTTTAAGTGTAGTTATGCCATTATTGAAAGAATAATGCCGTTATTTAAAGAATAATGTCGTTATTGAAATAATAATAATGTTTAAAAATCCAAACTAGAACTTTTTCCAACATTAAAAAATTCGTTGTAGTAATCACAGGAGAAGATTGCAAAATTTCACAATGTCGCATACCGGAGGCAAGAGTGCCACAGGTAAAAAAATATTGTTTTGTTGACTATGAGTGCAAGAGCACTCGCCGTAAATCGTAATTTTAATTAATTGAGTTGAACATGAAAAGAACTTAAGAAAGGGAATTCCAAATCTTCCTATAAATCGTCTTTTATAGTAGTAACCTTAGTATCACCTTTCGTCATTTTGTAGCTTTGTCATACAGCAATTGTGCGATGTATGTGAAATGTATTACATGAATGGATATGCATGTGTAGGATGTGTCCAAAGTAAGTTGTAGAAAATATAAAGATGGCGAAAGATGTTAAAATAAATTTTTATTCTACAAAAAACGTAAGTCATTATATATTTTGATTATCTCTTCAATCTAGAGTAAACCAATTCAAACCGAGTAAGGTCGGGTATTTTGCTAGTTATATGTATAAAAACAACTAACAGAACGCAGAAACATACAATACATAATAAGTAGAACTGGTATGTATGGTCACTTAAAGGTTATGGAACTCGCCCATGTCCTTTCGCCTTCCTGCGGGCACAGCATAGTACCGGTGCTCAATACTACTCCAAGAGCGGTTGCTATCTTGGGTCCTCTCTTGTAACGCCTGTTTTTCCCTTCGTTTTTTATATCAGCTTGTCCTTTTTATCAACTTTTACTATCATTATATATCCCAAATTTCAAACTCATGGGACCCCGTTGTTTACGAAGATAGGAAAATGTTCGTGAAGTTAAATAATTACTTTTACTACTATTGCTTAGAGCACTCTTCTAGAACTTTACACTTTAAGCCCTCTGAAGAGAGACTAGAGATTTCTGGAGAGAGATTAGATGTTGGAATTATTTACAGATTAAGTTTGTTGTAGTGTGCAGATTAGATTTATGTTCGAAAGTACAAAGATTAGGATTTATCGTAAATATCATAAATTTTAGAATTTAATTCGATTTTTAAATTACTGTGACAATAGCAGCGTCACAATAGCCATTATGACTACTATTAATACAATGCTCTATAGCTACATATTTCACAGCGGAAATACGTGAAAAACAATATTGATAGAAATTTCCACCATTGAAACTCGACATTATTTTGCCTAGTGTTTGGAACAGTTCGGTCAAATATGGCAGCCACAAATCCAAACCAACCTGGCTGGAATACAAAATTCAGCAGATAATTCAGAATTGCCAAATCAATGAACATATGAATACGTAATCGCTACTATCCCATATAGCAATATCGTGAACACACCACATTGCACAGCGAAAATGCACGAGAACTATTGGTTGAAGCTTCACCGCTGAAAAGCAAAATTCAGCTGTTCAGAATGATTAGCGAATCACCGAAATTTGAGACTCCTAATAGCTACTAATATTATGCTTTGTAACTACCTATTGCACAACGTATATGCGTGAAAGGCACTACTGGTTGAAGCTTTCCCGCTGAAAAGCAAAATTCAGAAGCCGGTTCAAGAATGAAACGATTACCGATTCCCCGATTAAAGTACCAACGTTCCTTTCTCTGTTCAATATCAACTCCCAAGGATTAATAGAGTGGGTCTATAAAATCCCAAGGGTCAACACGGGTCCATAAATGCATAGAGGTCAATAGGGTGTTCACTGAGGATTATGTTTACCCACCTAAGCCATTCACATAAGCCTCAGTAATCTTGGCAATCTTTGTGACACAATGCTATCCGCCTTTGTGACAGATTTTTCTGCGCGCTGCATTTTCGACGGATTTATTACGCTTGCAAACGGAATAAAATTGATTAGCTCCAAGTAGGAGGAATGTTACATAGGAATGCATCTCAAATAATGATAACAAATTAGAATAAAACGTACGGAAAATTGAGCATGTTCGGCTTGAGGTAACACGGAGAACAAACACACGAAGAAAACGTTGAGATTTTAATTTTTGAGCAGATTTTTAGCTTTAAAATGATATATTACATTTCTTTGTTGCTGGTCGGAAAATATTTTCTAAAATTATTTTAACATTCCAAATCGGGTGCCTATAAATGCCGTATAACCAGTGGTCGGCTCGATGCAGAATCTCGTCATTAGCAAAACTGACCAGATCTCAATGGACGAAATATCTTGTCATTAGCAGAAAACTGACCGTCATTGTCAAAACATCGACACTATTTTGACGAAATACCTCCTCATTAACAAAATCGGCCAGATCTTGAGGGACGAGATATCTCGTCAAACCAGTTGGAGAGTTAATGGCTAATTCCTCAATTTTACTACATAATGTACCTTTTAAAAACCATCACAGGTAAACACTTTTTAGGAAGATATCTTATGTTGGTTAGTTAAGTTGTATGGCGCAAGGTCCATATTTGGCTATGCTGCGAATACAAAGTTTTACTGGCACAGAAGAGAGAAATACACCCAGGAAGGTGTATTCACCAAACAGAAACTCGTTTTTTCAGAAATATGGATGTGTATCATGCATTTTATTACATCAGCAGAAAAAAAATGTTAACGAAGAAGCTGGTTAAAACATCTGTAGCTGTCCAATGAATACATGGATAAAAAACAAGGCCTATAATAATTAGGTTCTGAAAGAAAGGTACAATCAGAGAAAACAGAAAAAGGTACAATCAGATAGGATTGGATGTTAGGGTTTTATGGCTCAAGGTCCCCAAAAGCGGACAAGGTGCGCGAAACTCAAGAGTGAATACGACCCAATAAAAGTATAATATTTAAAAATTAAAAGTCCAAGGCAAAGATAAAAGAGATTTAAAACATGAAAAGCACGGAGATGAGAATTAAAATATTCAAGTCAGATGATAAAAATAAATCACCGTCTGCCGCAGAACTAGTGATGAAAAATTTAATTTACAAATGCATCAAATTATTGAAGTTAAATTTAAAAGAAGGAAAAAAATTCGATGAGGTTTAATATACCAACTGAAGGTAAAAATACAAAAAGGTTTGAATGGGGGTTTTCCCCAATCCAATCTCGCAGATTCAGAATTGTACTTTTAAATAATTCGAGAGGTTGATGATTAAAAACAGGACAAGCAAATTGAGTAGAGCATGAGTTGCAAATGGGTGCGCTCTGTCTAGGTAAAGCATGACGATGGATTTATTCAATCCGAAGGCGGGATCAGGCTATATACGGATGTATTAAATAATAGTGAATTATATCAGATTGGAATAAAAAAATGTTCACACAATTTTAGACAAGTTTTGTTTAATGTAGTTTTTACATGAAAAGAGTTGAACATAGTTTCACATGTTTCTAAACCCCATTATATTAAAGGAAATAAAATGTCGACTCTAAAATAATATTGCCTGTATAATTAGAAAGTATAAAAAGTTGCCGGGGGTGTTGAAAAACATTAAAAAGCTATTGCAAATTTTTAAACTTATCTAACAAAGCGTCATTCTTGAAAAGTAACTATAAATCCAGCAATAACCAGGTTACAACACAGATTGCTTAAAAGTATAATACGTTCCACATAATGTAGGGCAAAAACCTGACAGCAGATTTCTATTGCTTTCACTTAAAATAAAAATATTTCAATTGCATGAGATATTTTAAAAACGCATTATAGAAGATGGTTTGGGGTTATATGGCGAAAGGGCAAAGCCAACAAAGAGGGAGAGAAAAAAGCAGACGAAGGGTGGAGGTTGTAAAGATTACTCGGGCACCTCGGGGTTGTGATGCCCGTACACACCTAAAGATATGACCAGGAAGGCCGATGAGTAGAAGAATTCTGCTAAAAACGCTAGAACTATTAAATAATATGCACAAATGCCGAAAATACATTCAATAGCATTTTTAACTGCAATCTCTCTTGTAAATTTTACTTGATGCTAACTAACCTATAGCAAACAGAACTATCCAAATTTAGAAGATAGGTAGGTATTTTATTTAACGTCGCACTGGAGCAACACAACGAGCTATAGGCGACGGTCCGGGATCAATCCCCCAAGGGAAAGATCCGAGGACAACACCACGTAATTTTGAACCATGGTCAGATGATGAGATAACACCTGATCTGGGACCCCAATATCCAAACTTCCACACCACCAAATCTCGTAAACAAGGTTCAATCGAAAATTATTCTCCATTCTATCGAAATCCAAGTTTCGACGGTAACTGAAATTAGATATCTCACTAAAATAAATATAATCTTTTCCAATAAGTGCACGCATATTTACCCATACGTATATAAACAGAGTGTCTTTCTTGAAAATGTATTTAACTATTATAAGAGTAACAATGGACATCCCAACAACTCTGAATTTATGTTGATGCGATCCATCAGCATTTGCAGTTCAGTTGATGGAAATTAGATACCGAGTGCAATCCAATAAGTAGGTACACCGAGCTGATGTAAATGTGGGACTTGGTATAGTTCTGCGATCTTGAGAATGCATTTAATTATTAATAGAGTAACAAAACACCAAATACTTTTTAGGTAATGGTAATGGTAATTTCAGTTAACGTCGTACTAGAGCAACACGACGGGCTATTGACGACGGTCCGGGATTAGTCCCTTAAAAATACTTTTTAGGAGGAAATCACTAATTTAAAAATCCATTGCGATCAATTGGTTTAATTTTTATTAAGTTTATATCATTGTATTTTATTTAGTTTGATATTACCGTAATTTTTTAGGCATTTAAATGAGGTAGATATTTAATTCATGTTGCACTGGAAAAACATAACGTTCTATTATTGGCGAAGGTCCGGAATCAATTTCCGAAGAGAAATATCCGAGGACAACACCTCGTAATTTTGAACCACGGTGAGACAGAGCATTCGAACTAGACAATAAGTTGTTGGAAAGATAAATTGTTTCAAATTTTTCTTGTACGGCATTAAAGTTACTGAAAAAAAACATCGAAGTTTTTCAATATTTTATGAAAATTTTCAGCATTTGAAACATAACTGAGATTTTAGTATGCCCCCAACAAGTCGACATCCATTTTATGTTTCAACCTTCGAAATTGATCCCGGACCGTCGCCAATAGCCAGTCGCGTTGCTTCAGTGCGACGTAAATCCAACTACCTACGTACCAATAAATGTTTCGTTATCAAAATGAACTGCCGAAAAAATTATTGGAATTTGGCGATTCAAGAGAATAGAATGTGTGTGGAAAATGGTTGGTTTTGAGTTTACATTTTAGCTCGGGTCACCACTCGGGTACCTCGGGATTGTGTACCTAAAGAAAATATGTCCCTGGGGTAAAGGGTGTTACGTTCAATAGAATAGTACGTAAGATTACGTACAAGGGAATTATCTCATGCTAAAAAGTTAAGGGCGTGAGAAAACTCTGGATATTTAACACAGAAAAATATTTTAGACACAAATAGTAAATAGTTATGTTTTGGAAAAGCTCTGTTTACATTTTTTAAATGTGTGTTTCCCCCATAGTTTTATCTATTCCTTGACTTGCAATTTCTTAAAATAATTACCAACGTTTTTAAGGGACCTTTGAAACTAACCACGAAGCAGTAAACATTCAAATAAAGACAAAACTAACCATTTTGCTGCAAAGATCCCCCATATAAAAGAGAACCAAGATAATATAATGGTCTTCTGCAAGTCCTATTATTTTTAAACAGAATGTCACTGCTGAATCGTCGATAACCTGCCTCTTAACATCTTTAGTACCAAATATTGTTCCGTGGTGCAATCGAGGACAAATAAATGGACCGATTTATTAAGAACAAAGCGTTTGTATCAGAATCACATTGCCTGTGGCTAGCGAGTTTGATAAATGGATTGCTGTTGCATCTTCTTGACATAGAGGTGAATGGTAAGATCCGCCCTCAAGACACAATACGAAACAATTTTAAAAAATTGAAAAAGTCACTCGTAAGATTTATATCACACCGGGATTTTTATGATCGGGAGAAAGGAAGTTAGGGTAAATGCTCTCTTCATAAGCATGTCTGCGATTATCTGTAAACAATTCAAATGGGATTCTCTGGTACAAAAACATGCACTCACTCAAGTTCCAAGTTTTCAACCTCCAACGTATTTCGACTACATGCCTGCGCACCCAAACTCACCCATTTGCGGTTCCGAAAGGTACGAAATTTCAGTGGCGGATCACACTAGGGTACTCCTAGGATATTGTTTTACAAGAGGAGTTCCTACTGTAAAACCAAACTCACCCATTTGTGCTTGAGAAAGCTACTATCTGTCGATATATGCAGTGATGGATCACCCAGTAAAATGAGCCAAGGGCATCCCGATAAACGTCTTGGGTGCCAAATCAAATTTATACACATCTGTAGATAGTTTTGTCTCAAAGTGGTTAAAAGTACCATGAGCTATTTCATTCTTCAAGTTACTTAAAGTCGTTAGTCCTTGCGTGATTATCCCCGTGTAGTAAAAAAGGGCCATAGAGCGACTAATTCAACTGCATTCGAGTAAGCAATGATATCATGAATGAAAGTATCATCTTTATCGGATTGTTTTCAACTCGCATCATATCCTACTGCAAGCCATTCTGTAAAGTATTAATCTGTGCTTCTTATGGTAGAATATGACTGTGATCAAAATTACTCATACTACAGCTCGATTTATTTCCGCTTTCGAAAAGACAGTTTTCACTAGTTTTACGTAGTACTTTTATGGTATTATATCACTGATCAAAAGTACCCTAACAATCCGATTGTAAATAATCGCTTACGAAAAAACAGGAAATGACAGTTTTACAGTTTTAAGTTGAACTACAACGCTAAAATTTCACTGGTATATAAATTACTCACACAACTGATCGATTATATATGCTTTCGGAAAAACACGAAAAGACAGTTTTCTCCAGTTTTGCGCTGTACTTCGAAGGTGTAGAATACCTTTGGTATCAAAATTACTCACACTACTGCTCGATTATTTAAAATTACGAAAAAAAAAAAAAACGAAGGCAGTTTTTTCCAGTTTTACATTGAATATCAACGGTAAAATTCTACTGATATCAAAATTGCTACAACTCAAATCACACTACTGCTCAATTATTTACGTTTTCGAAAAAACACGAAAATAAAGTTGTCTTACGTTTTACGTTGTACTTCTATGGTTGAATACCGCTGGTATCTAAAATTACTTATAGTACTGCTGGATTATTTTCGCTTTCGAGAAAACACGAAAAGACAGTTTTCTCCAGTTTAACGTAGTATACTTCTATGGTATGTACTGTTTGGTTTAACACCTCTGGTTTCAAAATTACTCACTGCTGCTCGATTATTTACGCTTTCGAAAAAACACGAAAGACAGTTTTCTCAAGTTTTCCTTTGGACAACGGTAAACTTCCACTGATATCAAAATTACTCGCACTGCAGCTCGATTTCAAAAAACGCGAAAAGAAAGTTTCATAAAGACTTAAAAATCATTTCTTCAACCATCGCTTAAGACATCTAATCCCTCTCCAATCTTCGTTTCACTACAGAACTAATTTAAATCCACAATATTTCCCCAGCAAATAGTCCGTCCGCGTCTGTTTGAAAAATTCTCTTTTGGACTGTATGCTTAAGAGCTTTTGTCTTGGTCATCAGAGCAGATAAGACAGCTCCGATTTGGAACTCGAGAAAAATGAAAGAAAATCCTGACTAAGTTCTTTCGTAAACTCCGAATCCGCGATCCACCTCAGTTGGGGAGGCAAGAACTATTTTGAACCGAGAATGCAATCCGAAATTAATCACTTTTTAAAGCTATCGGCATCTTCTGACTTAGGTTAATTCCTGCTTTCAAATGAGACTCGAGTATGTTTTGAAGCATAAGTTAATGCTGCTTGACTTATTAAGTTCGTGGTTTCTTTAAGGCAGTGTGTTTGACGAAAGCTTTTGTATTTTTCTTTGTAAATCTCTGGGCGATATAGATGTGAAGGCCGCCAAGAGGGAAGATTATGGGATGGTACAAAAAATGCAAAGGGGCTTTTTCGAAATTACTAGCTCAAGCAGCTTTGGCGCTTATGCAAATTCTAAAACAAGTAATGGGAAGGTGAGTTCAGCAACTTTTAATCTATTGTTTACTTTGGTGACAGAAAAATCTCCCAAATACATTTTTATATACCAATTCTGTACATCGTAATATATGTCATACCTTAAATATTTCCCTTTTATTTCAATGTAGTAGATTTCACAAATGATGAAAGAACCAATAGAATCGTTCAAAAGAATTTTACTCTACGGAGATGTGAGCCTAGAATTTATTTTTCCAACGTATTCTATTCTACAGAATGGGTCAATACAATTGTTCCAAAGGATTTTATTCCAAGGAGAAAGGAGCAATAGAATCTTTCTAAAGACTGAAATAATCCATGGATTCTATTAAATAGGAGATGCGGTGATTTAGTCATTCAGTGGGTTGTGGGGTAAACGCAATACCACATGAGCCGCGGTAGCTCAGTTAGTAGAGCGTCGGGCTCGCATCAGAAGGGTTGTGGGTTCTGTCCTCGGCGAAGCCTGCAATTCTGATGATTGCGAGATCGGCGCTTCGACCTGGCTAAAGACCGCCGTGTTCACTAATGGTGGCTGGGGCACGTTAAATAGGTCGTGGTCACAAAGTCTCCCATACCAAATCAATACCTCTGGGGGAACTTGATCAGGGGGTTATCGGCCTTTGATTGGGATCTAAATTACGATATGTGTGAGTGAATGGATGTATGAAAGGGACCTTCCTGTAAAACGGATGTGTCATGTATGTCGAGCAAAGTCGGACTTCCTCCCAATGGGGCTCAATAACATGGAAGGCGCACCCCCTCGCCACTTGCCGTCCTCGACGGGCCTGGCACTGCTCTGGTCTGCCAGTGTAGGCATGAGAAAAAACAACAACAACAACGCAATACCACACTATATTAGAAAATTTCGCGAAGCTCCCATGGTTAAATAAAGGATTTTAATTGAAACTATGCAAAGTTGCAAGTTAAACCAAATCAATGGTAGTACCTTTTAATATGGAACTACACATACGGTAGAGTATATTTATGAAAATAAATTTATTTCCTCAAATCAATCAAAGCTTTTATACCAATTCAGTTCAGGACAACTGTTTGACACAATCAAACTTAAAATGAACTCCCAATACAAAAAGAGATTCAGATTTGATCAAAAACAAATTAACGAGGCATCATATAATAAGACCGACACGGAAACGATAAAAAGTTCTACGGACGCCAGTCTTTTGAAAATGAAGCTGAGAATAGGTACTTCCATAGTTCATTGATATTTTTGAATACAGTAAACACTCGATTATTCGGAGAATTAAGTGGCGCGGCAACCGATCTGAAAAATGGATTAAAAAAAAGGGCACAAAAATCAAAACGAAAATGTTTACGAATAATATTTTTTGACAGGGGTGTAGTGTGCCTATACATACAATTATGAATATTTACTTATTCACAAAAACAATCAGTTAATTGTTTTTTTTTTGTGTTAAAACACCTTTTTTTTATTTGATTAAAGTTTTTTCAACACCATTTTGTCACAAAGTGACCGCGGATAAGTCGCAAAGTGGACAATCGGGAGTTTACTGTACTTGTAGTTTAAATGAACTAAAAGAAAAATACAACTAAAATTCACTCAAAACGTTAGTTGTAAAACTGTCTACGCTAAAGGATGATTTACGCTACATATCGCACCCCGGTAAAAAAAGTGAAACAACTCAAAAAATAAAAATTTTGATGTTATGTCATTGAAAAATATGTGAGGTACCCCAGCGTGTTATACTACTATTCTATAGAATATAATATAGAAGTTACCACCATAAATACATACCTAAAATTTAAAAGAAGCTTAAACTATTTCAATATAAGTTTTATAGTATGCTTTAAGTTGATGTTTCTCAAATTCTGTAATTTTGAGTTGTGTCACTTTTCTTGCCGGGGTGCGATATATTACCTATATGTATTCATGAATCTTTAGTTGGTCGACACATTGATCCCATGTCCCCATTAGAGACACTTCTGAATGCTAATTGTTCACTTTTGAGGAATATTTTGGATTTGAAAATATTTCAGAAGCTGAATAAAAATCTCATAAAACTTTACGGGCAAAATTTTATTGAATACTTATAACAATGCCAGTAACACACAATGATAAATATACTGTAGACAGGCTTAAAATCACCAGTTTCGATTTATATTTTCTATTTATACAAATTTTTTTAACAGTTTCATTTTGTAAGCTTTCGTACATATAATTCCGACTGAAACATTAGAATTGTCCCCATAAGCAGTTGTTAGAATAGTCCCCATAAGAATGTTGCAATTGCAACACATTACGCGAGATCATTTGTGTATACTGGAAGTAATAAGACTGAGATGAGTGATAAAGAAATGTAATTCAGAAAACTACAGTAAAATCAGTCTAAAAAAAGGACTAATCCCGAATCTATATGCAGTGAAAAAGCGTAGCTGTTAACAGAGGATGAAGATTAGATATGTCGGAGAATACGAGATGTAAAGGTGCAGAAAAAATAAGTTTGGTTTAAACTTCTCACCCATCGCTTTGGTATCATTATTTGGAACTAAATGTATCGGATTACCAGATAATTCGATATCTTGGCAGAGAATAGAGATCGAACCAAAGATTTGCAGATGTTTTAAAATCTTGTTACCAACCTGAAGTTGAATAAGAAAACTACTCTGATTTTTAAATTGAACGAATTAGTTTACTCGAGTCTAGAACATAAAATAAAAATAATTAAATTTATATTTTAACAAAGTTTTAACATTTTTTAACAAGGTATACATTTATTAATTTCTCAAAATATTTCGAACTAACACATTAATGAACCCAAAAGTTCACACAATTTCAGTCCTCAAATATTTCATTCATGTATGACAGTTCTGATCGTATCTTACCTGCGAAGTATAGCATTGGGAGAGGTTAAGTAGCTTTATTATATATATATATATATATATATATATATATATATATATATATATATATATATGAGAGAGAGAGAGAGAGAGACTACGTAGAAAGTAGAGATTTTTGACTTAAACTTAATTTTATCCCATATTCTTAATGTTTACAATTTTTCTTCACAAAACTGTTTTTATTCTGTCTGTACGGTGAATACGATATAAAGCAATTTGAATATATTTTGACTTCATATTTTTAATTCGTTTTCAAATATTTAAATCAGCTTTTTCTGTTTGTGATTTTGATAAAAAAATTTGTACAAGAGCTGAGATAGCTAAAATTGTACTAAATATTTTTTAATGAAATTTGTGTAGTGATTTTTATATTTCTTTTAGATGGCTAGGATATATATATGAGAGTTATCTTGAAAGGAACACTTTAGAGATTTAAGGGGGTATTGTAACGAAAGGAAAATGTTCAACATTTCATGTTTTCTATATTATTCCCAATATCTTATGGGTGGAAAGGAATATTGCATATATTTTATTTCAGGCCCTAGCTTATATATTTAGGAAACTCTATACAACAATTTTAGGTGAACGTACTTAGAAGTAATTCAGTTAAAATGTTTTTCGTTAACGTCATTTTTTCTTAATTCATTAATTTTCATTAATTGTTCGAATTTTCGCAAATTTTCTGAAAAACAATAATTTGTAGTGATTCTTTGTTTTATAATGTGTTTTTTAGTTTTTTACCTTAAAAAGAAAATTAGTATAATTTGAATACTTAAAAAAAAAGGACTCCCCGTACGTAGTCAGATAACGTAAAACAGATCCATGAAGAAACTATTCGTTGAATTTAGTTTTGAGCTTTATTGTTAGTTAATAAATAAAAATGTAATTTTATGCACCAAAATTTTAATTTAAAATTACTTTAGAAAAAATACTCACAAACGTTAACTTGTTTTGATAACGCAGTTCCCCAGATTGATGTCACTGCACAACAGAAAAAAAAAAAAGGGGGGGGGGGATAAAATATTCGAGCAAAATATTTTTTTCAATCATCGAATCACTATATATTTTAAAAACAGTAGTGTGTTGATCTTTTTCTCTTATTTCAGTGAAACAACTGAATAATGTAATAATGATTCTGGTGAATATCTAGGCTCATTTTTTAAATGAGGAGTTTCGTTTTGAAAATGACAAACTGCGTAATGGAACGAATTTAAGTTATTTTCAAAAAATTAACAACTAGATAGAAAATCATTCTTTCAAAAATTACAAGATATAAAATCAACATCTGGTTTTAAAAACCGCAAACGAAATGATAAACGATCTTAAGAGATAAAATAAAATAATAAGTAAATAAAATGCATAATATTAAACGTAGTTGAATTTTCACAGGAATCAATCCCGAAGCATAATTTAACCCTCTTGATGGTCCTTTCTCGACGAAATATCTCGTCATTAACAAAACTGACCAGATTTGAATAACGAGATATCTCGTCATTAGAAAAATTTGTCAGTTCTTTATGGACGTGATATCTCGTTGAAACCTCTAGGAGAGTTAAGGAAAAGTATTAAATTTACATTACTGAACTTTCAGATTTCAATGATCTGTCTGTATACCGACTACCATAGAAAGTAAATCAATCAGTGGTGTTTTCAGTGCATTATTGAGAACAAAAAACGATATCCGAGTTCTGGCGATCAAATTAAATTATAAAAGCGCTGAACTTATATGGATAATGAAAGTACCAAGATGATATTTAAGACGGCAATCTTATCATCTCAGTTCAGAAAACTAGAAGTAAAAAGCATAATATGAAACACGTTGAACTATCAACGACACATTCCAAAACAGGAACGAAGTAAAAATATCAAGCACATAACCAACTTCAAATAAAGTTATTCAATTCATGAAAATTCAAAATTGAAATGCCAACAAGTGGCCGATGAATTACTTGCGTCTTTTTGTTTGCACCTCACGATTTGGGTTCCTGTTGAATGCATAACAATGACAAGAAACAGTCAAAAAAAAGCCAGATCGTTAAGTTTCAATGTGTTTTATGTACTGTTTTTTTACTGCATTAAAAAAAATCGATGGCAAATAACACTAACAATCCCGAAGGAAACATTCTAAAGGGTATTTCCAAAGATACAATCATTTCAAACAAAAATGTTAAAAATGACAAAAATTCGTGAAGCGCACGTTTTCAGAATCTTTGCATTCGCCGGTTGTGCTTCGTCCATAGCTGCGATATCAGACAATAACTTAACTAGTCAAACAAAAACCCAATACCCAGTTTCGAAATAGAAATCTTTTTTTTCTTCTACCTGTTGTAGTTGACGACCAAAATAAAAAAAAAACAATCAACAAACTGAACTCACTGACACATTCAGAAAAGAAACCTAAAATCAAAACAAATATTCTAAACTTCCAACAAAGTACAATGTCCTATCTCGAACTATGTAAAATTATTTTAAGAATATTTGCTCAGATCGTTTGTTTGTCGCACGCCCATTGTCATTCAAGCAGCTATAACAACAATTGTGAACGACTAGACCAGTCACACAGAAACGCGATAAAAACAACTGCAAATAACACAATCAAAATGAAAAGTCGATCAAACTGGACTCGGTAACACACCATTGAAAAAAGCCCAACGCACTGTCCATCGCATTTCAATACCGATCGAAAAACGTGTATAAACAATGACCCAACAAGTCGTGGAAACCCGATGAACATTGTTGCGAATTAAACTGACAACAATCAACGGACGTGCACTGAGTCACTAATAGAAACAGTCTGAAATCGCCATCAATGCAAACAAAAACTACACAAGTAAAATCTCGCGCTACGAAAATTTTTTTTTTCAGAATATTTGCACATGATATTGGTTGTTTCTCGCGCTAACTGTCCATCGCAATTATGCAGTGATATCACCAAACTGTTAAAAACCTAGTCACACGGAAATCCAATGTGAGCTTAATGAATTACAAGTATTTTCTTACTGTTCTAGTAGACAAGAAAACAGAAAAGGAAATAAAAGCTGATGACGGTGCTCAAAATTTTTTTTCAAAGTATTTCCACGTGTAGTTTGTTTCTCGATTTGTCTATTGTCATTCACGTAGCGATCGCAAAACCTGTAAACAACCAACCAGTCACAACGAAACCCGACATAAGCAGTTGAAACATTAATAAACGAGAAGAAAAAAACAAGTTTAAAATTTCCAACTACTAGAAACATACCAGACAAACCAACAAGTAAAACGTCCCTCCAAACATTGTTTACATATTCACGCCTCTGTCAATTGTCATTCAAGTAGCGATCGCAAAACACGTGAACAACCCAACTCGCCACGGAAACCAAATAATCAACAGTTGGATTACAGTACAAAAGTAACAACCGATGTCAAAAACAAACCAACTCAAAGTGAAATTCCTCTCCGCAAATTGTTTCCATAACATTCGCGACTCTCACTCGTCATTTAAGCAGCGATCGCAAAACATGTAAACAACCCAACCCGCCGCAGAAGCCCGACAGCAAACAGCTGAATCGCGACACTAAAGTAACAACCGCCCGAAACAAAACGTGCCAGCCAAACCAAGTCGAAGTGCGAGATCCCCTCCGCAAATTGCTTTCGGATTATTCGCGCCTCTCACCGCGCGCGTGAACCAACGGTAAACAACACTTCCCACCGCGGACAGTCGGCAACTGGCGCTAAACAGGTCATTATGTCCGAGACCCCGCAATGGGGAAGAAGTACTCACCCAAAGAAGTGCTCCAAGTGTCGACGCAGTCGACGGGCGACGAGAAAAAGGATGGCGGCAGGAGGTAGTCCATGTCTGCGGCCGTCACCGAAGGAGTGCAGCCGTCGTATGTGTGGCAGAGCGCAGTTGCCCTCCACTAACCCACGCGTGGGCCTGCATGCTGAACAGGGATTAGTGGCGCTGAGCCGGCAAACATCGTTGGCACGCAGGCTAGGCGGCGGCACGCGTGCGGCCTAATCCTCCGCCCCTCCTGCAGCCGCACCTAATCCCCGGCACAGGATTAGCGTAATCCCTGAGGCGCCAGACGTGCAGAAATCCGAGGGGCCCTATCTCTCGGTAATGCCCCAGATTATGCTGGGTCCGGGGCTCCTTTAATCCCTTCGCTAGCCGGCCCTCAAGGTGGGGCGAAGCTACTGCTCTTTCTTGTGCTTTTGTTCTCCTTGAGCAGAGAGACAGACAGTCCCACAAATCATGCGACCGGTGAGAAAAAGAGGATGAGTGCTGGGAAAGTTCCGCGCATAAGAGAGTTCGCATTTTCGGCGGATCAAGAGTTGGGATTTTCTTGCTATCGGATGGGAGGGGTCCATATTTTCCAGTTTAGAGTCCATATTTTCATGGACGTCTTCAAGCAAAATTTCCAGCTCTGCGGTCGTTTAGCTTTAGGATACAGAACTAATTGAGAACTACAATAAGGAAGGAACCATCTAAATTCAGTGAGTTTCAACCCTTTCAATTACAATTAGATTTTTTTTTTTTGCATTTTCTTTGGACGAGATCATATTTCTGGTTTTAGAGTGGGTGAGGTGTTAAGAGCAAAATTTCCAGTGTTACAGCTCTGCGGTTTAGTTTTTGTACACAGGGCTAACTGAGCCATGCGATAAGGAAGGAACCATTTAAATTCAGCGAATTTCAACCCTTTCAATTATAATTAGAAGGCATTATTTCCCATCGTGGGAATGCTTAGAATTTCATGCTCATCCACGTAATTTCATCTACCATCGTCACAGCTCTAAATATAAAATTTCCACATTGAGGTTTTTCGCTCTCTGTGGACATTCTATTTTTCTACACAAGGGCTAATTGAACCATAAAATAAGGAGGCAACCACCTAGATTCAAAAGGTAAAGGCCATTTCAATTAGAATTACACGGTATATTTTTGGACGGGATCATATTTTTTCGTTTTAGTTTTTGGAGAAGAAATATTTAGAATTTCATGGTTTCCAATGGAACCATATTTTATCTACATCGTTCACAGTTCCAAATAAAATTTCAACAGTAAAGATGTTAGGTTTTGATATCTCTACGATCATTGTATTTTTTTTTTACACGAGAGCTAAGTGTATCATACCAAAAAGAGTGAATCATCTAAATTTAATAAATTTCAACTCTGTGATGGTCCTTACAGTTAGAAATTTCTTTCACATTGTTTAGGACGGGATCATATTTATGGTTTGCGAATGGGAGAAATGTATAGAATTTCTTGTTCTCACCATATTTTCATTTAGATCGTACCAGCTCTTAAACATAAAATTTCCACAGCAAGACTCTTTGTTCGCTCTACGGTCATTTTACTTTGCTACACAGGGTCTAATTGGACAAAACAGTAAGGAGGGCACCGTCTAAATTCACTAAGCTTCAACTGTGAAGGCATTTTCAATTACAATTCGAAAACATTTCTTTCGTATTTTCTTTGGACGGGATTATATTTCTGGTTTTTATTTTCGGGTAGAGAAATGTTTAGAATTTCATGTTCTCGTCATATTTTCAACTACATCGTCACAGCTCCAAACATAAAATTTCCACATATGTTTTTCACACTTTGCGGTCATTTTATTTTTTTTACAGAAGGGCTAACTGAACCATACATTAGGAGGGAACCACCAAAATTCAATAAATATCAACGGTGGAGGCCACTTCAATTAGAATTAGAAAGCATTTTGTTGGAGGGATCATATTTCTGGTTTTGGGATTCGGGTGGGAGAAATATTTAGAATTCCATGGTTTCCTCGCCATTATTTTCATCTACATCGTCACAGCATCAAACATAAATTTCCACACAGTAAGGAGGTTAAGATTTTTGCTCTATGGTCAGTTTGTTTTTCTACACCTAATTGAACAAAACAATAAGGAGGCAACCACCTAAATTCAATCAGCTGCAACTGTAAAGACCCTTTCAAAAATTCAATTAGAAGGCATTTCTTTCGCACTTTCTTTGGACTATTAGCAATACGGTCTTCGAGGGCCATTTAAAAACCATGATTGCCGAGTTTCGCTGTTCTTCGACAGTCTTATAAATTGAGCTTTTATAATGGGTTGTTTGGATTTTATGGGGACGCAAAGGCAATATTTGGCCATGGTTCAAGGTAGGGAAAATCCAAAATCTTGTTTGGATGTGTAGAGAATTTCATGATTTTTGCACTTCAATGACTCATTATCACCCAAGGTAAAAGCGCTAATCACTCGTCAATCAAGCCAACAAGCTCCCACATAACTCAATCCCAATTACTTTTAATAATAAAGGCACAATTTTAAGAGAAAGAAGTTTCTAGGCTTCACTTGTAAAGACAACAAGAGTTGCTTAGTTTACAAGAGCTATTCGCAAAACGTCGCTGTTTGGTAATGCAATAAATCAAGCGTTAAGTTTCGATTTAGGTTTCGCAAAACTTAATTCGATTCTTTATTTTCAACTATAAAGACATTTAGACAGTTACAATATGTTCAGAGGAAGCTCATAAGCCTCGATTAGAGTAAGAGACCGACAGGCTATGTGTAAGATGTGAAAATTTCTACATTTACCCAAAGAACAATAAAAATTGACATGGCTTGAAATATATATTTTATTCTACGCTCGACTCAAGCCTCTGGACCATCCGTAGCCGGGCTGCCCTATACAGGTTTCAAGTGATTAAATACGCACAGAGGAAGTTCACAAACTTCGATTGGAATAAGGGACGGACAGGTTATGCGTAAGATGTGGAAATTTCTACACGAGTTCTACATGGGCCGAAAGAGGACAATAATGCTAGACATAGCTAGAAATATCTAGATTTTTTTTTATTCTATGCTCGTCTCAAGCGTCATGTGTCATCTGAGCACATGGACGAACAGTCTGTGTCATCTGTAGACGAGCAGCCCTATAGAGGTTAGAAGTGATTAAATATGCTCAAAGGTAGCTCATAAACTTCGATTGGAATAAGGGACGAACAGGCTGTGTAAGATGTCAAAATCGCTACATGGGCCAAAAGAGAAAAAAAAATCGACATGGCTTGAAGTGATTAAATACACTCAGAGGAAGCTTAGAAGTTTCGGATGGAGTCAGGGGAGGACAAGTTATGTTTAAGATGTAGAAAGTTCCACATGGGCCGAAAGAGGACAGTAAAACTCGACATGGCTAGAAATATTTTATCCTCTCGGCCATAAGCAGACGAACAGTTTATAGAGATCCGAAGTGATTAAATATGATAGAAAAAGGGTCGGTGTCCAAATTTCCTGGTTTTGTCTTACGTCCACAAATCTCTTCATCAGAACGAAAGTAACATAGAAACATTTTCAAATGTCGATTCATTACATGCACAGAATCCACTAATGCGCGGAATAGCAAAACCACATGACTCGACTGACTGCGGACTATACATTCCAACAGATCTCATTATTAAAATTACTGTTAGTTAAATTTTTATAAAACTAATCAATCATTATTAATTAAAATTTGAAAATACATTTTAAAGCATGGACCGTTTAAAAATTGCTCACAGTGAATTTTGGGCGACAAAAAGATTCAAGAGCCATCGAAAACCACTATTTTTTCGTGCACTGCTGTTCTTCGGACATGCAATCAATTGTATATTAAAGTATGAAAAAGATCCTTAAAAAAAAGAACGGGCCATTTCAAAATTGTCCACCATAAGTGTTTTGTGATAACAGTAACTACTTAGTTCACAAAAGGTCGCCGAAAATCACGAATATTTACTTACGAGGCTGCTCTAAAAATGTGCAATAAATTACAGATTCAACTATGGAAGGTTTTAGGGGAAGTTAATTAACGTCGTACTGAAGCAACACAACGAGCTACTGCAACTATGGAAAATTTTTGAACTCATTTTGTAAGATCGAAAAATGGACAAATCCTTGGCCTTTGTAACTTTGCTCGTTTCTGTTAGCTGAACTAATCAAAATCCACAGGTACCAATAACCCATAAAGGAAACCGCAGATACACGAAGTGCAATCAGTGGGATACAGCCAAATTTAAGCCAACCCACTTCCTTCAAAATGTGATACAAGGTCACGTTTTCCCTTTCAGTCAGGATTGAACCTTAAGCACTAGAGTAATCAGAGGTACGAGCAAATTTGAGTCAATACTGCTTAACCTGATTTTTACGCTTTCGGTTTTTCGCTGTGAACTGGAATTATTAATACTTTTCTCTCCAGATAAGTGTGACCACTTATCTATTAAGTATACGTAATGCACCCTTAATCTGAAGAAATAATCAATCGAATACAATCTGCACCTTCTCAGGAAAAGTGGCAGAGATCTCATTTTCAAGCAAAGAACAAATAGGGCTTTTTATGAGACATTTTAAAAACTAATTTTACATTTTTAAGCCTGTATTTGTAGAAGATGTTACGTTGGATGGTTTTAATGGCGCAAGGTCCATACTTAACTAAACTGTGCCAAACACAAAACCAGACAACGTTAAGTAAGGTAAGGTAATTTTAATTAACGTCGTATTAGAGCAGCACAACGGGCTATTGACGACGGTTGGCTATTGTAATGTATATTTGTTATTGATCAATCCTTTAAGAGAAAGATCCAAGGTCAACATCACGTAATTTTTAACCACGGTCAGATGACGAAGCAACACCTGAGCTAGCGTCCCACTCTCCAAACTTCCACACCAAACCCAACGTGAGGACTTTCGGCCACGGCAGATTTGAGGTGCATCAGCCGCCTCTACACCATACGCTTACAAATATTCATGCACGGACCCGGATTCGATTCGGGAACCTTCCGATCTAGAGGCTAACACCTTAACCACCAGACCGGTTGGTCGGCTAGTACTTGTTTGAAAATTGTTATTGGTTTTTTAAATTTTGTCAAGCATTGAAAATGGCAGAAAATAATTTTCGACATACTATGGTTTTTATTTTTGAAAATGCAAGAATGTTTCGCAGAAGCAAAAGAAGATTTGTGGTGTGTAAGGGGAAGGTGTCATGAACGATCCCCCCCACGTCCAGCAAGTGGTTCAGAAATTTCAGTTCTTTAACCAGAAACCTCAGAAATTCTAGGAGCGCGAAATTATGAAGCTACAGGAGAGATGGAGAAAGGTCATCGAACAGAATGGCCCATACTATATGTGGATTCAATGTATTCTTTAGTACATAAAATATCTTTTCTTCACATTTTGTAAGAAAAAAAGAAACCAGGACGAACTTATGCATTAGGTCAGTTCGAGCCAGAGCGTAATACACACGAAAACTATAAAGGATGTTTCAAAGCGTCCAGTAGCCGACCAACCGGTATAGTGGTTAAGGTGTTAGCCTCTAGATCGGAAGGTTCCTGGTTCGAATCCGGGTCCGGGCATGGATGTTTGTAAACGTATGGTGTAGAGGCGGCTGGTGCACCTTAAATCTGTCGTGGCCGAAAGTTCTCACGTTGGGTTGGCGTGGAAGTTTGGAGAGTGGGGTGCCAGCTCAGGTGTTGCTTCGTCATCTGACCGTGGTTCAAAATTACGAGGTGTTGTCCTCGGTTCTTTCCCTTAAGGGACTGATTCCGGACCGTCGTCAATAGCCCGTTGTGTTGCTCTAGTACGACGTTAACTAAAATTACCATTACCATCAAAGCGTCCAGCAATCTTAAACCTTCTTCCTGGTTGTCCAGAGGAGGCATCTTGTCATTAAAAAATCTCCCCAGATCTTGATGGACGAGATAACTCATCATCAGAAGGAAACTGATCACATCTTGAGCGAAATCAGAAACATCTTGACGAGGTATCTCATCGAAACCCCTTCGAGTGTTAAGGGGATGTTTGGTAATGGTTGAAAACAAGTTTAAAACATTCAAATAGTAGGAAAATGCAAATGAAGGAATGAAACGCTTTTAACACAAGGAACGGTAAAGTAGTAAGATCTTTAAAAATAGAGGAGGTAGGTATTTAATTTAATTAACGTCGCACTGGAGCAACACAACGGGCTATTGACGGGGGAAAAAATAGATGAGAAACTATGCAGTCGAAATATGGGACAAAAAACTTTAAATAGAATTTTCGAACCATTCTATGTTAAACACTAAAAGGGTTTTGAATGGTGTTCAATAAATTGTGGATGGGTTTTACCCAATCTACATGAAAAGCTAAAACCTATGATAAAATACATAAATAAATGATTATACAGTCGCGGGAAAAACAACGAACCATCTCCTTTATTTCGAGCATTATTCATACTGGAGCAAATGAAAAGATATCATTCAATAGGGAATATCGTGCTCTACAAATTCAAATCCAGAAAAATTGTATAAGGGGTCGTCTTCATATCAAAATTTGCACATACAAAATTTCTAATGGAAACGCCATGTTTTAATTTACGTGGTGCTATCCTCGGATCTTTTCTTCACGTGATTGATCGCGGACCGTAGTCGATAGCCCGTTGTGTTGCTCTACTACGACGTTAATTAAAATTACCTTACCGTGTATTGATGCCCTAATCAGATTCTGCAATGTGAAATTAGTCTAAATATGAAATTTCATGATTTCACTACCTTAATATCTCAGTCTCATAGCCGACCAACCGGTATAGTGGTTAAGGTGTTAGCCTCTAGATCGGAAGGTTCCTGGTTCGAATCCGGGTCCGGGCATGGATGTTTGTAAGCGTATGGTGTAAAGGCGGCTGGTGCACCTTAACTCTGTCGTGGCCGAAAGTCCTCACGTTGGGTTGGCGTGGAAGTTTGGAGAGTGGGGTGCCAGCTCAGGTGTTGCTTCGTCATCTGACCGTGGTTCAAAATTACGAGGTGTCGTCCTCGGATCTTTCCCTCAAGAGACTGATCCCGGACCGTCGTCAATAGCCCGTTGTGTTGCTCTAGTACGACGTTAACTAAAAATTGCCATTACCATCCAAATTACGATGTTTTGTCTTCAGATAATTCCCTTAAGGGACTGATCCCGGACCGTTGTCAATAGCCCGTTGTGTAGCTCTAGTACGACGTTAACTTTAATTACCATTACCATCTCAGTCTCATACGATAGTCATATTTCACATACCACATTTAAATCCATGGTAAAACTCAAGAACACGGTACCAATCCATCGCCAAATTGGTGAATTAAATTTTCGTCGCCAAACGGCTATTTGTCATGGCCTACGACAGATTACCATTTTCATAAATGTATCGATCGGATCTTTCCCTTAAGGGTTTCATCCCGGACCGTCGTCGCCGACCAACCGGTATAGTGGTTAAGGTGTTAGCCTCTAGATCGGAAGGTTGCTGGTTCGAATCCGGGTCCGGGCATGGATGTTTGTAAGCGTATGGTGTAGAGGCGGCTGGTGCACCTTAAATCTGTCGTGGCCGAAAGTCCTCACGTTGGGTTGGCGTGGAAGTTTGGAGAGTGGGGTTCCAGCTCAGGTGTTGCTTCGTCATCTGACCGTGGTTCAAAATTACGAGGTGTCGTCCTCGGATCTTTCCCTTAAGGGACTGATCCCGGACCGTCGTCAATAGCCCGTTGTGTTGCTCTAATACGACGTTAACTAAAATTACCAATTACCATTAATGTATCGCAATTAATGATAGTACATAATATAAATTATGCTGTATATATTTGACCCTCTTCCCGAAATATATGGCCTTCGTGGCTCAGAAAGTTTTGAGCGTAGTGGTCGGTATTCCCACTGTGTTCACAACCTTCGAATTGTAGGCGGCTCAGGCAGGTTCGAGTCTTGTCAGGTGCATTCATCCCTTGGTGTATTTCTCTCTTCTGTGTCAATCAAAACTTTCTTTGTGTATCACAACCAGGTCTTGTGTCAGCGCAGAATGGCCAAATATCGCCCCCTTGTTCCATAAAACCCTCAAAACCAACCAACCTTAATGCTTCCTTCCGAATGAGTCCCGTTATTTATCGGGCAACCTACAATCTTTTTAAGCAAATTGTACACGTGCTAATATGCATCCGGCATGGATAAAGCATACAAACATAATTAATGTAAAAAGGTCTTCATTTCGTCTAGACTGTTTGCAACGGCTTTTCGTATCACAATGTACCTAATCTTTAAAACTCGAGAAACACTTATCATCTTGAAATTGTAGACTAGTATTGTTTCGAAATGCGTTCATTATTTATTCGTTGCGTTGGTTTCGTTCATTTATATCGTCGTCTTAATTGTCTACTGCTGTGATTCCTCTCAGTACCCAAAATGACCAAAATCTGACCTCGAGCCCTTGTTTTTATCGCCTACTGCTGATGCGATTCCTCATATTACTCCTAACGACATCTGGCCTTATCCCTTTTTGTCTAATGTTATTGAAATGCCTCACACTACCCTAAATGACAAAGAAAAACGACCCAATTTAGTTCCGATTTTTAAAGTGAGGTAGTGATTTGACAGCCATTCAAATTCAATGTCGCACAAGTGATCAGTTCTTCCAAAACACTCAAACTTTTTTTTATGACAACTACTTTAAGGTTTTCTAAATTTTAATGAGAAATAAATTCATGAAAATGTTTTAGAGGAAAACAGAGATTAGATTTCGTTGCTTGGAAACATTTTATTGTATGCAGGTAGTTGAATTACCGTTGTACTGGATTGACACAACATGCTATTGGAAATATTTTACAAGATTTGTAAACAGTTCAGGGCATACGAGAATATCCACCCAATAGAGAAATTCGCAAAATAACAGTTGGATTGTATTATCCATTTGCACTACCGGTGACAGCACTAAGAATTTTATTCAAACGAGTTCATACTGCACTATATAGCGAGGTACCGTGTAACTTTCATATCACAGAGAAGCAGGCGTATGTTAAATAGCATTTTGGCTGTAATATATCATCACAATTGCAGACTTACATCAATCACAATACAACTCGCATTCTAAATACAACGCGCAAGTCATCCGACACCTTCAAGATGCCGCTAACTTTCATATAGAAACAGACGTACGTTAAATAGCATTTTGACTGCAATATCAGCATGCCAGCTCTAGCATACAATTGCAGACTTCAACAATCACAATATAACTCGCGATCTAAATACAATGCGCAAGTCTTGTGGCCGCTTCAGATGCCGTATAACTTCAAGATGAGTCAAGTTCTAGTAGAGATTTCATCGATCGACTGAGGGATTCAACAGTAACACTACATTCTAACAGTAAACCAACTATCATATAGAATTATTCTCTCCAACAGTGACAAACATAACAAGTCCTAGGACACACCTCCTCAGGTCTAGACGAAATTCAATTTCACCCATAGCTTTTCTGGTTACAAGTAGATTTCGTATGGCTACAAAATTCAACAGTCGTATGCACTGTTAATGGTGATCTCAAAGTTGGAACCGATAATTCATTCTCTGTGCATTTCGTTTGCGAGGAACACGAAACGAGTACTTAATAAATTTGCACACCTCCGAGAAATCATAATAGTGCACCTCTGACAAAAAGGCAGTAAATTTTTCGATCAGTTGATTTTTGGTAGGTTGTTATTTAAATTAACGTCGTACTGTAGCGAAACAACGGACTAGTGGTGACGGTCCATGATCAGCTCCCGAAGGGAAAGATCCGAGGACAATACCACGTCATTTTGAACCACGGCCAAATGACGAGGTCACACATGAGCTCAGTCGATTTTTGAATATGAGATTGTTAAGAGAAGGGCTGCCAGCAAAGCATGAATGGCGATCGCCACGGATAGTATTTCCCCTGCCAACTCGTTATCAAAGCTAACGCTTTCGGCAACAGATGTAAACCAATCCATAATTTTAAATACAAAACTCAGCAGAAACACATAAACACTCTTAAATCGAGGCTCTATAAATGGAAAATCAAATTGAATGTTGAGAAAACCCGCTGCTATAATTTTTAGTTACCGTAGAGAAAGAACCCTGGACCCGGAATTTTGAACCACGGATAGATGATGAAAAGATCCGAGTATAACACCACGTCATTTTGAACCACGGTCAGATGACGAGGACACCTGAGCTCGTACCCACTCTTCCACACCACACCAACAGGAGGACATTCGACCCCACAAGGATTTAGCCCCTTGTGCACGGCGGTCTTTGGTTGGGTCCGTTCGCGTTATTTTTTGAACAGAGCTCAATAGCCCGTCAGGTTGCTCCAGTGGGACGTTAATTAAAATACCTACCATCCAAGTATACGTTAGGTGGAAATCGAGAACGTTAAGTAGAGATTTGAAAACAAGCCAATCGTTTACGACAGACAGCGATGCTTCAAATTTTAAAAATCAATAAGAGGAATTACGGGTACAATGGCGCATATTTGGTCATGCCAAATAAAGTAATACAATACTTTATTAAGTGACAATGAACTCAAAAAATTCAGATTTTCTACACATTTGGATTCGGGCCTGCCATTGCAATGATCAGTTACCTAAATTAGTCGGTTAAAGTGTTATATCATTACAACGGATTTAACAAATTCAACCTCTTAAGGGGGTATAGTGCCATTCATTCAAATGAGGGAAAACACCAAGTATCGAAAAGCTGCATCTTCTATAGTTTGCTGTGTGTCACAATGAAACTTTAAACAGGATTTCTGATATGCAGTATACTACACAAAGCAGAAAATTAGGTTAATATTTCAAAATTGATTTTTTTTATTCGAAGTTGTATGAATTCAACTAGTGCGAAACTATGAGTCAATCCATGCATTTTCCACTAAAATAGTGACTGAAATGAGTAACAGAGTACTAGTATTTTAAAATTAAAATTAAAAAATGTAACTCAAGAAATTTTTTTTTAAATAATCAATTAATACTTAACTTAATTGATTATCAGCAAAATGTTTCTTGTATGATATTCAAATTTTTGAACTAAGCTCCTGCTCTTGTGCAAAAATTTGCTTTATTTTGAAGATTTGTTGATAATTCAACTCCATTCCTCAAATTCCATGTGTAAGTTTTAATAGTTCAAGAGATATACGAGTACCAGAGTTGAAATTTCTCATTTTCTGTGGAAAATGCAATTAAAATTAAGCTGAACGGGGTAAGAACAATAATAGAGGTGTCAGAAAAATCTATAATAGGGAACGCTCTAATACGAACATCATCAAAATTGAAAATCAGAATTTCTTAAGTTTTAAAGGTACTGTTCCCCCAAAATGCGCGCACAGATAGAATCCACATAAGTGGTTCACGTTCAATCTGTCTTGGCTTCGAATAGTCTGTTGTTGTGGTGTGGAAGTTTGGAGAGTGGGGTGCCAGCTCATGCGCGACCCAATCATCTGACTGTGATTCAACAATTACGTGGTGTTGTCTCCGGATCTATCCTATTAGGTATGATCTCGAACTGTCGTCAATAGCCCGTTGTGTTGCTCCAGTGCGACGTTAATTAACTACCTACCTACATGAATCCGCATAAATACAACTTCATAATTCAAGCGATTCAAAAACGAAGTTTCAAAACGAATCCAGTTTGAATGAAGCGACAAAATGCACAATTCCTTGCTTTGAAATTACCACACAAAAAGAAATAAATATCTCGTACAATGCCATAATGAAGGTAACAATAACATGTGCAACTGAATATTGTTTGAGCAAATACTTTTTATCCATCGCTCACTTGCACGTTTAATTCTATTGTTTTCGAAATAAAAAGTGCGTCATTTTGGTCCAGTCTCTAAAAATATTGAAAATTAATAGAAGTGGAGATCTGTTTGTAAATAGGAAAATTTGACGTTTCAACTGAAAAACAGAGCCGTTTGGTGACTATATATCCTTGTAGACAAATGTAGAGGGTACGAAAAATATGAATAGGAAGTACACTTGCATAAGCGAGCATATTCTCATTGAAATTCCACTTATAGAAATTTAATTATTGTTCTGGATCCATAAAACACCTAGACTTAACCGACTAGACACATTGTTACAAGATTAAACAAATATAACGCCAATTTCAAAATTGCTTGCACAATCGGTACATCTTTCACTTCCTTAAAAGTTACAATGTCAATCGATAGTTTAAAAACTAGCAGGTGATGGGAGAACACAAAAACACAACCTTGATGCCTACTTTTTTTGCAACATTGAATCAGTTTTCGTAACAAATTTAGAGTATGCAAACTATTCGGTCCGTTGACTACATCATCTGACTATTATTCATCGTGAATGGGATAGCAAAAGTAAACAAGGAAGGTCTGATACGTTTTTCTTTTTACAAATTTTAGCATATTTAGTCTCTGTACAGTCAAAGGTGAAAAGAAAACTCATTATTTAATATGCTAACGAATATGTTTCGAGACACTAACAAAAATGAATTTTGGAACATGGAGTTTGGGTTTATGCATATTTAACTTCACAGTATTTAATTCATTTTATTTAGTAATTGTTTTATTGATTGCACACTTTAAAATTTTATACTACTGCTTTCTGACAGTTGCAGGGCTCCCACTCAATTTCAGAAATAAAATTCCCTGACCTTTCCAGGTTTCCAGACAAATTTTTTCAAAATTTCAGGTCATACTTAAGCAATTCACAACATATTTAAGGTGGAAAAAAAAACAAGAAATAATTTAGCATTCAAATTGCCAATAATAAAAACCAATTTAAGAACTATGCACAGTAAAAATTTAAACAGAAAATTAATTAATACAGAAATTTTGCACTAAAATAACTTATTCAAATAATCCAATGTATTTTACTTAAATCAATTTGTGATTTAATGTATCAAGCATGAAATTCTTCAATTTAAGCCAGAGGATAAAACAAAATTCTTTACCAGTTAAGTATTAGCTGGTTCTTTGAAAATCGGTTGAAAATTTTATTTATAAAATAAAGTGATACACGAAACTGTATACGAAACTTATAAGCTACTTTTCTCCAAAGCGTCTGAAGCCACGATCAATCATTTTCCAGGTCATTGAGACGATTTTCCAGGTATTAGACGGAAATGCCTAATTTTCCCTGATTTTTTAGACAAAAGTAAATTTTCTGACAATTCCAGGTTTTTCCTGCCGTGGGAACCCAGCAGTTACGTTTCCAATAAATTAATAAAGTATCCAATAATCTTGTAAATTAAATCTCCAAGTGGTTTTAAAGAGATATCTCGTCCAACAAGATCTGATGTTCTGTTAATGATTATTCTCTGTTAATGATTCTGTTATTATAGTTAAAACTGCCCTATTACTCCAAAGGATTGAAGATCCAAGTCTCCCTAGCCCAGAACTGCCAAAAACTTGGAACAGGTTTTTGCAGCAAATGCTGGTCATTACAGGATAATTTTTGACCTGAAGATAAACCACCAGGATGGTTAATGTGAGAGCAAGGAGAAAGGGAATGATTGACAGGTTTCACTTCTCGTCATTCGACTGATCCGAATACGCAGAGCAAATTTGGATAGACGTACTAGTGTGAAATAGCAGTTACCCAAATGTCACGCCGACACCAATCGAATAGTCAAATATCTTCAAGAGTAGTTCTTCATGCATACATGTCATACTTGCATGGACCTCGAACTTAAATATTAAAAAGTTGATTTATCAACACATAGTGTACCATATCATAATTGCGAATAGTGGACGCAAAGACCTATTCCCACTTGTGCGTCTATTCGAATCTGCCCTCCGTATCGAACCAAAGAGAAAGGGAAGGATTGACCGATTCAATCACTCCTGTTGTTGTTTATTGGTTCGACGGAATAGAATATCAAAGAGAATTCAGTCAATAAGCTTTGAAGACGTCCGAGATGCAAAGACGTTAAGAGTCAGAAGAGGGGGGAAATTATGAAAGAAAGGACAAAGCAGGATATTGTTAGAGGTACAAATCAACAAACTTATGGTTTTAGTCAGAGGCGTTTGCAGGGAAGTTCTATTAGTACATTAAGCCTGGGATATCCATACTCTCCAACATTGATAACACAGTCATTAGTAGCACTTCTAACCGACAAATTACATACGACATAGTATCAATACATTATTGATTAATTATTAAAATTAGTAAAAAGTTACTAAATAATAAAACAATTAATTACTAATTAATTAATTAATAATTCAAACTAATACATAAAATTATCGAATAATTAATTTAAACATATATATGTTTTAACAATATTCAAAATTATTTAAGAAAACTATTGACTAAATATATATGTGAATTAATCTTATTTTAAAAGTCACACAAGACAATTTTGTTAATCAAACTAATTACCTATTTATTAACATCTCTTCTACAATTTTTTTCGCATTGAATAGCAAGCACTTTTTGCTTTTGTTAAGTTATTGCTTAGTTTGTCATCGTAACAAACTTCCATATTCATTTTTGTTTTGAGGAGTGACTCCAGTGTTTTAGTGTTCATTCTGGAACGAGATTCGGTTTGGTTTTTTTGAACAATGCTGAAAATTCTCTCACTGCTTGCAATGCTGTGAGAAACTGATAGAACTGTCAACGTTATTTTAGGCATGCCATATATTTTGAATTGCCATTGCTATGCTTGATTTGGGAAATTTTATACCAAGGTACATCAGCTCTATCAGATTCCAAAATTTCAGATGACAGACTATCAACTTGATAGTAGGCAACTTCTAATTCCAGCTGATCGCTATCAAAGCAACAGTTAAACAGAGAAGTGTAATATCTATTTGATTGAAAATTAGCAGTCTCCCTTTTAAAAATGTTTGCCACCGAAGCATGTTTAAAAAATCCATCTTGCAGAAGAAACATTTTAATGATATATTTACACGCAGTCACAAAAAATTTCCTTACAGAAAAATAGAACTCTTTTTTTTCCTCTAATGACAGGTTGGAATCATGTAAAAGAGCCTTAGCAGATGATCCTATAACAAGAGATTAATCAGATTTCTGATTTTTACTTTTTTTGAAACTAATGTTTAACAGGGCATCATATATAGTTATGGCAGTAGTTGTTACAAACCGAACAAGAAGTTCACTGTGCAAGTTTTTTAGTCATCATGCAAAGTATGAACACTTTCCGTTCTAGCCATAGTCCAAGCGGAAGCATCCTTCGAAGACGTCATTTCCGCAATGCAATCGTCTACGTCATTCCGGGGGGGGGGGAAATGAAGAAAGAATGCTTTTTCGTAGAAGGTGGGGAAGGGAAAGCGGGATTGGGGAAGAGTATTTTCGGCGTATTTTGTACGAGATCCGTAGTTTTTCACTATGCATCCGTAGCTCCGTATTTTTCACCTAATTTCCGTAGCAACTACGGAAATTCCGTAACAGTTGGAGAGTCTGTATGATAACAATCGAGAAATGGAGAAACGGAAAAGGAGTGTATCAACGAAAAATGTTCCGAGACAAACAATGTCCCCACCACAAAAGTGCTCCGACAGCATTGGTCACAGAACCCCCATTATGTTATCCACTATCCCATTATGTGACCAGACTGTAACACCCATTCATATTCTCCGCATTTTGTCAGTTATTCTAACATTTGAACGGGAACAAAAACCCAGTATTGGGGACACCTTTTCATCAATATATTGTCTATGAAGACCGAAAAAGTAACCACGCTGAGCATATTTCTCCAGATTAAACACTCGCACCCAAACCGCCTCACGCAAACCTCCGAAATCTATTAATAAAATAAACCACGCGTCAATACCAATCAAATAGTTACGAAGTATCTTGAAGAGAAAATGTACACATTTCCTCCAAGCAACGTAATTTCGGAAATGACTCCAAGAAACGGATGTTTTTTGCGGCCTGCTTTTTCTTGCTGCAAAAATGCCAATTGACGAGCAGGTCAAGCGGCGTTAGATGCCTCCAGAAACCACTTGCTAATGACATGTATTAACCCTCAGAGTGGTTTCAGCAAGATATCTCGTCTATCAAGATGTGACACATTTTTCGAATGACGAGATACTTCATCGCGATATTGCCGATATCTTTCGAGACGAGATCAAGATCTGTCAGTTTTCTACTAGTGACGAGATGTCTCGTCCATCAATATCTGTCAGTTTTCTACTATTGACGAGATATCTTGTCCATCAAGATGTGGTCAGTTTTTGCTAATGATACGATACTCGTCAAGACAACCACCAGAGGGTTGTATGAAACTGATTAGATTCTGACTATTTGGTCTGTGGAGAGATATTCACGTCATTAAGTATTTTTCTTTAATAAACGTTCAGCGAATTAAATACAAATTCTGGCTATCAATGGATTCTGTAAATTATTCTAACAGGAGTTGTAATACAGTTTCAAAGCAGAAAACAAATTGGGGACACTTTTTCATCAACATATAATCTATGAAGACAATAATAGCAGGCACACTGAGCATATTTGACTCACCCAAAACACCTTGCGCAAAGGTCCGAAATCTATTCATAAAAAGACGCGTCGACACTAAATATGTTAAGTATCTTGAAGAGAAGCCATTCTCTCGATCTTACTTTTAAAAATCGCTCAAAGAAACGGATCTGTTTTGGGGCCTTTTTCTCGTTGCAAGAGGCCCAGCTATCCACTTGACGAGCAAGCCAAGTGGCGTTCGATAAAGGCTCGCTAATGCCGGACACAAGAGGGAACACTGGCAATTGTATAAAACTGATTATATTCCGACTATTTGGTCATGAAGCGATATTCACGTCATGAAAAAATTTTGTCTTTAATAAGCATACAGCGAATTAAAAACTAATTTAGACTACCCTTATGCATTCTATCATTTAGTTAAAATTTTTAACAGCAGTTTTAATTCCATTTCAAAGTGAAAACTACATTGGTCATCAATAGAACTGTGCTCAGATGGCAAAATGCTAGAAATCACTTGTCCTAAAAAATTGACTAAATCCCATTTGGGAGTCTTTTGCTAATGTTTAGAAGGTGGCAAAATGTCTTTTTCTTTCAGTTTATGAGAAAACAAAGGTGGGAAAATTGTAATAAATCAAACACAACAGAACCACATGTTGAATCTTAAAATTGCTGTCACGAAAAATAAAAAAAAAGTGACTTATGACATTGTGCCATCTGAGCACAGATATAATCTATGAAGACACACCCAAAATGCCATGCGCAAACGTCCGGAGTCTATTCCTAAACGACGCGTCGATACCAAATAGTTAAGCATCTTGAAGAGAAGCCATTCTCGATCCTACTTTCAAAAATCGCTCAAAGAAACGGATCTGTTTTGCGGCCTGCTTTTTCTCGCTGGAAGAGGCCATCCACTTGGCGAGCAAGCCAAGCGGCGTTCGATGCCTCCGAAAAATGCTCGCTAATGCCGGACACTAGAGGAAACACGCCGAGGTATTAAGCTGATTAGTAGGCATAAAAAAGCAACATGCAAATGTGCTCCAGCGGCGATGTCATGTAATTGAAGCACGAGGTGGAGGGGGGATGAAGAGCAAGGCGCAACAAAAGCCGGGCGAGTTAAAAGAGCGAGAAATTAGATACCCGAATTTGAAGAAAATTTAATAGGATAAAGAAAGAGATTATAAACCCGTTGATTAATAGATATGAGCAAAAACTATATTCGCAATGAGGGGCTCCTCTAACGAATTCGGGGGGATGGAAGATTTCCGAGACGAGGCATCTAAGTAACTGAGATAAATTGAAAGATCAAGCGTTTCTTTAAACTTCAAGAGAGCGGGTGTTATTTCGATGCAAAATTGAGACGCCAAAACTATTCGCTTAATGATTAAATAAAAGTCACAGCTTAAGATTGTTACCAAGAGACGGTGGGACTGAGATGTGTGAAAAAACGGGGTATCTTTTCTAATCAAGAGAGAATGGTTTGGTTCAGGAAATAAATTCCAATCCGCTTTTGCGAAAAGGCCAGATTTACGCGTTACGAAATGGCTCCAGTTTTTTACCATTTAAAAATAATACCATGCGTGTAGAGGGTATTTATAAACTCTTTTTATACGCACAGCAACTGATGATTAAATACCTGTCTTTTATGCATGAAAACTCCAAGCAAAATTCAAAAGTTAGTAAAACGGATGATACACAAGAATACTTCGAAGAGGTTGATATTTGGTTTCGATTATCGCTTTAATCATTTTTGCTACATGGAACTTAAAATAGAGTATATTTTCTAAAGAATGTTTTGTTGGACAAGCGAAAGTGAAAATAGTATATTTTCTAATCAAGAATGTCTTAGTTCTACATGCTGAAGTGAAAAATAGAATAACTTTTCTAATCAAAAGAATGGTTTTATTCAAAATGCAAGAAATAAATTCCAATTTGCTTTTGCGAAAAGGCCAGATTTACGCTTACGAAATGGCTCCAGTTCTTTACCATTTAAAAAAAAACATGCGTGTAGAGGGTATTTAGAACCTTTTTTTATGCATTAGAATAGAGCAACTGATGATTAAACGTGTCTTATATGCATGAAAACTCAAAACAAAATTCAAAACCTTAGTAAAAAGGGTAAAGGAAGGTGGTTGGTTGATATTCAAGGTGGTTGATATTTGAGTCATTTTTGCTAAATGGATTGTATAAAGTGTGTTATTCAGTCATTTTTGCTAAATGGATTATAGGGAGTATATTTTCTAATCAAGAATGGTTTTGCGTAATATGCGGAAGTGAAACATAGATTACTTTTCTTATCTCGAATAGTTTCGTTCAACATGGGGAAGTGAAAAATAAAGTAACTTTTCTAGTCAAGAATGGTTTTATTCAACATGTGGAATGAAAAATCGAGAAACTTTTTTTCCCAAGAATGATTTTGTACAACATGCGGAAGTGATAAATAGAGTAACTTTGCATCAAGAATGGTTTTGTTCAACACGTGGAAGTAAAAAACAGAGTAACTTTTCTAATCAATAACGGTTTTGTTCAAAATGCAGGAAATAAATTCCAACTTGCTTTTACAAAAAAGCCAGATTTACGGGTTACGAATAGCTCCATTTTTTTTTATCATTTAAAACAAGACTATAAGGAAGTATTTATAATCTCCGTTTAGACATTTGACTGTGCCAAGTTATGGAAAATCAGTATTATTGGATGCCTGTCTTCGTGGCATAAAAAATTCTTAGCACCAGATACTAAAGGTTACCTATTTTGCAAAATGACGCGGACCTGACAGAAGTTAGATGATAGCTAAAACTTCTGTTTGGTTGGTTTTATGGCGCGAGGTTCAAAATAGGACATGCTGCGCCAAACTTAAGACCAGATAAAAACTGAATGAAGATAAAATGTCTACAAACGTGTTGGTATTTCATTAAATATTACATAACAATTTGAAAACAATGAGCAAATGAGAGGCCTTGGTCAATAAATTAAAAACAGTCAAAATGAGATTAAAATCTGTCAATCAACATATGAATAGGTAAATGGTTGAATGATTTTTATGTAGATATTGATTTAAAAGAGAGTAAAAGTTTAAGAGATTACAAATATAATGAGGAAGTATGAGTGGGGATGAAAACAGATGCAATTTAAAAATGTAATGCAAAAGTGTAAAAGATTTGAATCTGAGTTTTCTCCGATGAAATCCCTTTAAGTTAACAGTGCAAATAACGGCAATGATGGTTAAAATTGGACAACCGATCAAAATATGATGGTCGGAAAAGGGACCACACTCGAGTTGCACATCATTGACACTCTCCTCGTACAGAAGATATCTCGTGAAAATAAAAAGTATGCAAATATCTTCCATTTCAATTATTAAAAACTGAATATGTTTACCTCGCTAAGTGGTTTCAACTAGACCTCGTCCCTGAAGATTTGCGAGATATCTCGTTGATCAGGACGTGGCCAGCTTTGCCGATGACGAGATACCTCGTCTAAACAACCAGGAGAAGCGTTCAACGAATCAGGAAACGCGTTACAACTGCAGCGAAATGCGAGAAAACGAAAATGTTATCATTTTTCGGATACTATAAGCAAAGACAAACGCAGGGAAATAGTTACAAACGAAAAAGGGCAGAACTTTAAAGCTAAGATTCAACTGAACTAAACAAAGTGTAGGAGATAAAAGATTCCTTTTTTGGAAATTTTTCAATCAGCAGCTTTTTCGAATCCTTGCCAATTCACACGTGACTTTTCTATTAATGCACCGCTATTAAAATATACATTCCTCCGTGCTTCCTAAATTCCGGTCTACACTGGGCCCAAATCCAGTTCTACGACCATACTTTATGGTAATGCAAACAGCAAATGCTATAATAATAGATACTTCAATAAGAATCCAGTCAGTTGTATCTTGGCAGTCCCTTAATCTATGGTGTGAGTACGAGGGATTAACAGGAGTTAAGCATAGAAAAGCCATTAATCTTTGGTTGTGAAGTTTATCTAGGATTTGCAAAGACAGTTTCCTAGAACGGTCCTATTGTTGGAATAGGAATTGATTCTACGAATCGAACACACAAAAGGGTGGACTTCGAGATCAAAATAACGAAATTAAAACATGGTTTTTCTTCAGTTTGATTTTAAAAAAGAATCAGCTTAAAAAAATATTCAATTCAGAGACAGATTTTTTGGTAATTGGTAATTTTAGTTAACGTCGTACTAGAGCAACACAACGGGCTATTGACGACGGTCGGGGATCAGACCCTCAAGGGAAAGATCCGAGGACAATACCTCGTAATTTTGAACCACGGTCAGATGATGAAGCAACACCTGAGCTGGCACCCCACTCTCCAAACTTCCACGCCAACCCAACGTGAGGACTTTCGGCCACGACAGATTTAAGGTGCACCAGCCGCCTCTACACCATAAGTTTACAAACATCCATGCCCGAACCCGGATTCGAACCAGGAACCTTCCGATCTAGAGGCTAACACCTTAACCACTATACCGGTTGGTCGGCTGACAGATTCTTTGAGTTTGCTCCTTTAATAATTTGTAACCCCAAAAATTGGATTGGATGAATTGGGGTTTTATAGCCGAGCTGCACGAAAAACAAGAAAATCTAAAATAGAAAACAGTCGTGAAAGGGAAAAAGGAGGGAAAAGAGAAGCGTCATGAAAGTAGAAATAGATCGCTTGGGTACCACAGGAGCGCAACTCACGTGTTTTCTAAATACAGAGAACACCCCATAGGAAAATAAGAAATCACTAGGGTGCCTCGGGTTCGTGAAGCCGGTACACACCTCAAGGAAAGAGTTAGAGTTTATTGAGAATATATATATATATATATATATATATATATATATATATATATATATATATACAGAGAGAGAGAAGGAGAGAGAGATAGATAGATAGGTATAGATAAATTCGAATACGAAGGACTGGAGAAATATACCTCCGGATTCAAACTTCCCACTTGAAATCTTTGTCGTATACAAGGATTTGAAGACATTTTTGTGATTTTTCTCAACAAGATTTGCTTGATTAAGCAACTGGATCGTGTATATAATTAGTGAACCCCAACCGAGGAAAACATGTCATTAGCTGCAAGGTTACATACAGGAATTCATTTCAGAAACGCATTTTCTTTAAAAGCACGTGTGTTGATGAGACAGTGAAGGTAGGGAATCACAAAATAGTAACACCTTGTTATCAGGGCTAAGCGTGATCAACTAATCTTTTCAATCGATTGATTAGTTAACTAAAATTTAAATCATGACTCAAAGTTGAAAAATTATAATCGCAACTAAATAAATTACTTATTAACGACTCAATTATTCGTGGTAGTCATGAATACAAATCATTAAATTCCTGAGACCCTTCTGCCAAAGTCAGAGTGCCGCGCTAATCGAAGCGGATATGCAACCATCGAGTTCGAAACTCGATCCAATTAAATATCGTCGTGTACGAGGAGCTGTTGCACGTTAAATGAGTCGAGGCCTCAAATGTCCTCATATTGGCGTGATTCGGAAGTTTGGAAAGTAGGGTGCCAGCTTGTGTTGACCTTGTGGTCTGACGAAATTAAGAGGTCTTGTTCTCGAATTTTTCCCTTCGGAACTGATCGCAAACCGTCGTCAATAAACCTTTGTGTTGCTCCAGTATGACGTTAATTCAACTGTCTAAGATTAGGTGATAGTGTTCAAGTGGTTTTGACGAGATCTCTTGCCCCCATCAAGATCAGATCAATTTCACTAATGACGAGATATTGCAGACTTTTGATGGTGACGAGATTGAGGGGGCGATGAGTCTCGTCCATTAAGATCCTCTCAGTTTTACAAATGACGAGATTCCTTGTCGAGACAAACATGAGAGTTAACATATTAAACGGCTCTATTCTAAAACAACGCGTGTCATTTAAGAAAGATATCGGACGCAGGGAACACTGGCGCATACTTTGGGGAACACTGAAGTTTGTGTGGTACGAAAACAAAACAAAACGGAAGCAGACAAAAATGTTTCTATATCATATTTTTAATAAAATACGCCTTTTCTTAAAGAAGACTCAATTTTTAATTTTCTCAATATCATGCACTGTAATAAATAACTACTCCACAGAGGGAAAAGATATTCCAATGTCATAGAGCTCGTAAAAGAACGCGTACACTGCAAGGATCGAGAGCGATAGCTTCACATCTTACGATACGTTACATTGTTAACCGCAATCGTTACTTGAAACAATAAAAATGACTCTGTCCCCAATTTACGAAACAGTTTTCCCCAATTACTACATGATTTAATAAACAGTTTATTTATCGGATGATTATTTAAATTAGACGAGGATACTGACTTCAAATTCTACTTCCTGCATCTGATTAAGAGACTCGTTTTGCAGTTCAAACCTCACAATAACTGATGGTTCTGAAACACTAGCTCGTGGAGGTGAAAATAGTCTGGCTTCGTGAGGGGTTGAGAAATTTCCAATTGAATCGAAGGAGAACTGGTCATCGGCAATGCTTTTTCGCCAAACGCTAGCTTTATCAACTTTGAATCGCCAAAGCACCATTTTTTAACATTCATTCGCCAACCCAATTTTTCCGTAGGGTAGAGGTTACTCGGTTGGAAGAGTAACGGATTAGCAACCGGAGCATTGCGAGTTCGAAACCAACCAGACCGTCGTGTACAAATGGGGCTGGTACACGTTAAATCTGTCATGGCCTCACATGTCCTCACGCTGGCGTGGAAGTTTGGAGAGAGGTGCCAGATCAGGTGTAATCTCCTCATCTGACCGCGGTTCAAAATTACGTGGTGTTGTCCTCGGATCCTTCCCTTCGGATTTGATACCGGATTGTGATCAATAGCCCGTTGTGTTGCTCCAGTGCGACGTTAGTTAAATTAGCTACTCTATTATTCCATATAATTCACTTCATTCATGCTCTATGGAATGAAAAATTAAAAAATACAGCTCTATGCTTTGACAATTGCGGAACCTCAACAAAGCACTTGTGAAATAGAAGCACGATCTATTAAAAATAGCAAAGGTCTCTTAAACCATATTTTAGTAGCCATTTTAGTTGCACAGACACAAAATGATTTGGCTAAAACACAAAATGGGTTAGCTGAATATGAAACAGATGCTGAAGCAAAAAACATATATATATATATATATATATATATATATATATATATATATATATATTCATTAAACTAAACAAGCACTTGCAAACGGCCATGAAACATGGTAATATTTCAATTGTTCTTAAAAGAGGCTTTAATTTTCTGGAACAACTTCAGCGTTTTCATTGTTCCCTCAAACCCAGAATAGTGCACATTTCATCTATACCAAAACGTCAACATATCCTTTTTACCTTCTTTTCTACACGGCGAATAACCCTATTTTTATATTTTCCGGATCAAGTATGGATATATCCTTCAAAAGTTGACTATTTTCTTCTTTAACATCAGAACAAAGTCTGAATTTCATTCTATTGACAATACTTCGTAAGAATTTCTTTTGATAAATAGATACGATTTTGGAATTATGTACCAAGGTGATATCATGAAATAGAAACTTTTCTTTTGCTGTCCCATATTAGTTGTTGCTATCTGCGTTTCACGTCATGTTTTGCGCGATGTTTTCTAGGAAAAACACACCAGTGTTCGTAGTTTTTAATAAAAAGCAGAGGGTATACAGAATTTTCTGGAAAAACGAGAGGGTATACGGCGTATACCGTCGTATACCCTCCACTACAGCCCTGAACGGCACTAGATAAAAATAAAACCATCCTAATTTTAAAACAAAGGCCATTTGAATTTGGAATCCCAATTCAGTTTTCCTCATCACAGCAATAACTTTCCGACGTCCTTAATAACGAAGAATGAATGAGATAACTTTTAAAGCTCACCACTTCTGAAAGCCAGTGACCTTGACCAGAAACGGTTGCGACTTCGTTAATAAATTACGTTTACACTCCCTTTTTTACGCATTGCCTAATTAAAACGAGCAAGATAAAAACTCTCATTTAAAAGGCGCTATAATTAAAACAAATTAATCCCCAAACAACTTCTCTCTTGGAATTAAATCAGTGTACAGGTTGAGACGACCAATTACCGCTCTACTTAATAACAGAAAGAGAAACACAGAAGCCGCTTTCCCAACCCCCTTTCTCGATCCCCAAGACAAGTCGAGCCTCGTTTTGCTAAATCCTTAAATAAAATATTACAAAAGCGGCGAATGGTAACGATGGTTTGGCTGTAATGTCGGACAGTGAAGGAAGAGCAACTGAAATTGCAGGAGTACATGCATCCACGGAGCTGGATGGAAGTACAAGGTTATTCAAATGGCTGACCGATTTCAGATGAGCATCATTTCGTACCTAAGACCCGTAAAATAATTAGAGAGCCAAAGTCGAGAAAGTTTGAGTTGGTAACTTACCGGTTAAAAATTCAAGCATCCTCCATACCTGTAAATTACCGACTAATATTCTCAATACTGTCTGTTACATGTTACCTCTTTTCCGAAATGATGAAGGTCAGGTGTTGATCTCGTCATCTGACCATGGTTCAAAATTACGATGGGTTGGCGTCGGATCTCGGGGTTTGATCACAGACAGTCGCCAATCGCCCGTTGTGTTGCTCCAGTGCGAAGTAAATTCAATCCCAACCAACCGAAATAATGCAAACCTGACAGCGCTCCAGAACTAGGGTTAAAAAATCCAGACATTCTCCATATCGATAAATTATCGATGAATATTTCCAATGTTGGCTTTTACAGGTTATCTCTTTTCCTAAATGATGCAAAACAGACAATAATCCGGATCTAAGGCTTGAAAAATCAGAGAAGCTCAATTCCGGTAAATTCCCGACGAATATTCTCTGTATCGGTTACCACTTTTCCGATGTGATGCAAACCTGAGAATCCTGAACTAGGATTGGAAACTCAGACATTCTCCATACCGGCAAATTACTGACGAATATTTTCAAGATTGTCTTTTACCGTTTACCTCTTTTTCAAAATGATGCTGCCAGAAGCCCTGCGATGGTAATGTAAAAATCAGTTACATGACTTAAGAGAAATCAAAAAGTCTTTTCAAATGAAATTAATTTCCCTGATTCACTCTTACTACACAAAATCTCTTCAAACCAAACTTGTTAGCGTTATTTTATAAATAACCTGTTTCCAATCAAGAAAACAAATTTTTATAGGTTCATAGAAACTGAATTGTTACATCTGTACTGGTGCAAAACGAGCAAATGTCCAAATTCGCTGAATTTGAGTAATGTCCACAAATCACTTCAAGAAAATGAAAGTTAAAATAGAAAAAAAAATCCAATGTCCTCTGTCGATATGAAAGAATCAAAATAGTGGAAAGTATTTTATGTAAGCTGTAATAAAAATTTAAAAAATTCAAAATTACTATATCAGCTATCAAACACTTGTGAAATGGGCATTGCCTTTTTCTACCACTGTAGAGAAGTTTATTAGCTTTATTTCTTTCAAATAGTGTAGTTTTTTCGTTAAGTAGTGGGCAAAAGCTACTGGAATTCCTTTAGGGTTAACATATACTTGTTCTCTTGACAACACATCTGTATAATAATTAGCCGAAATTTTCACAGCATTGAAAAGAACATTTTGCGACTAAAATACGAGTCTTTCACATCGGAATATACAGGTTCGATTTTAGTTTTAAAAAGTTTTACAAGATGCCTTACATGTCTATTTTACTATAATCTCAGAGTGCGAATCTGAATGATTGTTACACCATTAATAAAAAAACACAACGTAAAATTTTGTAATTAGAGTTAAGTCTCCCTATATTGACAAGACGGTTTGTCGATACTTGAAGAGAACATGCAGGCTATAGTGGACATTTACAAGATAACGGAGTTGAAAAAAAGTCACGCTACGCAGACATTAATCAATCAAATAAATAACAACCGATTAACATTATTATACCAGCTATTACCAAATGCTTGCGAAATGGACATTGGCCTTTTTCATCAAGGTAAAGATATGTTCATAGCCTTTATTTCCTTCTTTCAAATGGTAGGTATAGAATAATTTCAGTAAAACGAGGTTCTCAAAACCAAAGCTATAGTGAAATTCTTTCAGGGTTAGCATATACTTGTTCTGCTGACAGCACATCTAAATAAATCTCAGCCGAAATTTTCACACAGCATTAAAATGAAACTAAGCTTTGTCACTAAAAGTATGAGATAGGATTTCACATCAGAATAAGCAGGCTCGGTTTCAAGTTTAAAAAGTTCTACATGGCATGTCTATTGTACTATAATCTCACGCTGCCAATCTGAATGAATGTTCTGGCATTAATAAAAAAACAACGCAAGAAATCGTAATTAGAGTTAAGTCTCCTTATATTGACAAGACGGTTTGTCGAGATTCGAAGCGAACATGCAGGTGTTAGTCGATATTGACAAGATAACGGAGTAGGAAAAAAGTCACGCTTCGCAGAGACATTAATCAACCAAATTAACAACAACCGATCGCATTTATTGTTAATCTCTCGATATTGACAGGAGGCCCCCACAGTTTGTAGGCCGGTGGAGAAAAAAGCCAAAAGCTCTAAAGCGACAAATCTAATTCAATATTAAGAGAATGCATTATTTGTGCTTAATTTATTCACTCATTCCGCTTTAGCAGCGTCACGAATGTGAAATCGTGCTTAGTCGTAGAAAATTCCCAGCAAAATCTCCGCAGGCGTCAGCTTGTAAGATGACGGATGCTTGTGAAACTTTAAATAACGCGCCTCATCCTATATTTACGGCTTTTCCTTGCTGCTCCCTCCCAGAATCTCCGTTTCCGAGATTGAGTCGCTAATTCTACTCTTCTGCGAGGTGACGTTTGGAGCTTTTGCATTTTTAACAGACCCAACTAGCGGGCGAGACTTCCAGTTAAGCGTTCGTAACCCACACTTTTTCAGGACAGAAAAAGAAAGGGGGAAAAAAGCGGAGAGAAAAATGCGCAAAGTTAGTGAGAAGTTCCTTAGCTCAGCATGTTTTATGAAAAAGCAGCTCACCTGTGAATGGGGGCGAGCAGAAGATGACAGTAAAGCCTTGAAGGGCTCCTAAGACAAGCGGACGGCCTTCTTAATCCCAGGCCTTTGACAGACCAAGAAATCCCTGTAATGTATCATTTTTACCTCTCTCCAGTCTCGACTAATGGGATTAGTTGCCTCTCTGTGGCAGGTATGCAAATGACTTAGCAACCTGTCTTTCTACTTTATTAATTTGTCTCCACCGAGGAAGAGACAGGGTAAAAGAGGAAGAGAAGAGCCGCTTTTTTTGGCGAGTCGGGTAAATCTCCATCCTACAAAAAGCGCCCTCTTCTACTGTCCAGGGCGGCGTGTAATCAGGGCGTGTCAGTTTGTATCAAGGCCTTTCCTTGGAAAAGGCGGCCTTCGCAAAGACGGGCTTCCTTTAGCCGGTCTTCTTGTCAAATTTTAATCCACACTCATCATTTTCCAATGGCTTCACATCAGCCTCCCATATCGGCCTGTCGTGCTCAAGCCACTGGGATTAACTAGCCCCAAATGCAATTACAAGAGGCCGCGGATTTCATTTCGGAAGGATTAGGGGCCGGAGAGCAAAGTCGGGGGAACGCACAAGGAGGGGGGGGATCTCGCTCCCGACGTAAGAAAAGGAAAAGAAAAGGGAAAAACAAAAAAGGACGGGGAAAAGGGTATGCGGCCGAAAGGCGTCACACTTCCAGTGGTAACTCGCTTCCTTTCTTACGCAAATCAAACCGGTCGAGTTTTTTAGGCTCCCTATCACTTTCTCATTCTCGATTACGCTAAGGTAAGGAATTCGCTCCTAGGTTATGTCTCCGGATTCCCTCCTACAGAAAGGGGATTTCCTTCCTCTCCTTTTGGCCGATTTGGTGGGGAAGTGTCCCCTTTCGCGCGCGCTCTTTCTACAGCCGCAGATTTTATTAGGTTTGCCAGCAGAGGTTCGATTACCCGCGGTGTCACAACTTGAAAGAAAAGAGAAACAAAAAGGCTGGGAGAGGGAATCAAGAGAGAGAGACAAAGAAAGCAGATTACGCGGTTCAACTGCATCTTCCCGAAACAGAGGAGATTTATGACATAGAACGCGGAATAAATACAATACAGCGACGCGGGCTGCCTGCGGTGAATTGGTTTTCAACAAGCCTTGTGTTGGGATGACATTAGAGCCCACTGATATCATTTAAGCTATTTGGTTTTAAAACCAGGCTTCGAAAGCTTAATCGCTATAATTAGGGAATTAGCTATTGGTTTCCTTTGCTTTTTCGCTCGAATGTCAGTTTTCGTTATTTCGATCAAAATTCCATTTTTAAGAAAAACAATTATCTTACGGAAAGTTTATCTCAAATGATGCACATTTTTTCCGTCGGATTTATTAATCAAATAAAGTATTTTTGCAAATATTTTTATTCGAGTAAAGTATTTTTGGTTAACGTTCATTATCATTACTACTGTGCTGGACAAGTAAACAAATATATCCAAGTCCCGTACAAGAATTAAATAATTTACAGTCGGCCTCAAGTTCATTGATATCATTTAAACTTTTTAGTTTTAAAACGACGTTTGGAATGCTTAATCAGCATAATTAGGAAATAGCTATTGATTTCATTTGGTTTTTCACTCTTGGGTTATTTTTTACTCTTTGGACCAAAAGACATTGAGGTAAAAAAAAAACTATTTCCCGGAAATAGTGTTAATCTGAAATAGTAAATTTTTTCTATCTGCTTAGTAAGAGCCAAGTATTTTTGGTTAACGTTCATTATCATTACTACTGTGCTGGAAAAGAGGAAAGTATATATCCAAGTCCATATAAGTATTTAATACTTTACAACACTAGACCTCAAGCTCACTGATATTATTATGCCGTTTTGGTTTCAAAACCAGGCTTCGTAAGTTTAATTGTTGTAATTAGATGATTAAAAACTGAATTTTCGCCTCACTGTCCTTTTTTGCTAATTGGACAAAAATAAGTTATTGAGTAAAAATACCATTTTTATGAAAGTAAATAAGAAATATTACAATTTCTTTTTATTTAAAGACTGTTACATAATACGCGTATAAGTATTTAATACTTTACAACAAAAAACTAAATAGATTGCTTAACCAACTACTGATTGAATGCCGTTTTCTATTGTTGATTCACTAGATACACATTTTATATAAAGCATTTTAACATTTAGATCGGCCACACGCTGGAGCAGCATGTGATAGAAAATACGATGCGCATGCGTACTCTATGTACAGAAAATATGTCGGTACGCATGCGTATTTCAGCCAATTTATTGTCACGGTACGTGGTTGAACCAAAAAATGTTGCCTCAATGATAGACTAAATTCGGAAATGCATTGATTAGCATGGTAGCTTACAGCTCAGACCCTGTTATCATTCAAGTCACTTTTTTTTTTTTGAGCAAGTACAGGTGCACTTGAAACCATTATTTTAATAACGTTTTTTTTTTTTTTTAATTCATACAAGATATGGTTGATTTGGGTCTTATGGCACAAGGTCCGTTAGTGGACAAGCTGCAACAAACGCAAGATTAAATGTACCCAATTAAAAACAGTTAAAAAGACAGCCAAAGTAATAAAACAGTAGTCTATAAGTAACGTATACAGACCATAAAAAATACTAAGTTGAAAACTCAAATACAGGAATGAACTGTTTTCAACGAAAGAAAGGTAAGTGATTATTAAAAGCCTTAAAATAGATTAGACATAATGCAGTTTAAAATAAATGACATGGGAATTTTGGATGGAATTTAGAAGCATTTGTGTGTAAAAAGTGAAAAATGTTTGATAAAATGTGGATGAGTCCATCCAATAGGAAAGCAAAAACGCATTATATATATTTAAAAATGACCAACGAATGCACTTAAAAAATCCAGAATATCATAAAAAGAAAGGAAAAAGTGCAGAGTGGGGAGGATTACCCAGCAAGGCGGACAAACTGGGTGAGAAAGTTCTAAAACATATTGAATATAAAAATGCCACAAACCAGGACAGGAAGCTAAAAATTGCAAGACTGGTGGCACTAAAAACTTTCTCCCGTCAGCAAGATCGGATGAGTAATTCTGGAAAGCCCTATACGGAACTCGTACAAGAAATAATTTCTCACAACCCCTCACAACCCTGATTTCTCCTAGAAACCCTGAAAGTGGTTTCTAGGAGATATCTCGTCTATCAAGATCTGATCAAATTTTCTAATAACGAGATGTCTTGTTATCAAGATATTGCCTCTTTTCATGATAACGAGATCACGATCTGGTCAGTTTTCTTCTAATGACGAGCCGACGAGATATCTCGTCCATTAAGATATGGTTGAATTTTCTAGTAACAGATACCTTGTCGAGGCAACCACCAGTAGGTTAGCGGGACTTCAATTGTTCTGAACGTGTACAAAGTATTTTAGAAATAATCGTTGAAAACCACAACACACTCACAAAAAAACTAAGTTTGTCATGCAGATGGTTTCAGGAATAACACAAGAAGCTTTTTCAGCTGTTCTAAAATAAATAGTAGGTTCAGATGTTTGTTATTTAAATTATAAACTATCTGAAAAGGATATAGTTATATTTCATCATTTTGAAGGTTATTGTGAAAAGAAATTGGAGATTATTTTCACAACGACTAATAGGGTTTTTATTTCATTTCTCTCGACGGGGGCATACAAAGTATTTTAGAAATAATCATTGATAACCACAATAGGAAGTAAACTAAGTTTTTCACACGTACTTTAAAGAGTCGTCTAATTTACCTAGAAAGATTTATTAAATTTCATATTAGTAATTTAAAAATCCTACTGGAGATTCACATTCCGTCTAACACTTATTTTCACGAATGAATTTGATAAATAGGAGTAAACCTTGTTTTTCAACCTTGGTTTAAAGAAGGATAAGACAATAAATTAGATAAGTGTTAATCTTGTCTCTTCAATAAAACCCTTGAGATTTCGATATCGATCTTTCGCTATTGTAAGAATAAATTCTAGTCTTCGTCGAGATGAAATAGTCAAATTACAGGATAATTAGTGGAGTAGTTTTAACCCTCCTAATGGTTGTCTTGACGAGGTATCTTGTCGAAAGCAAGACTGAACGGATCCGGATGGACGAGATATCTCGTCATTAAAAAAAATTAAAAGATCTTGATCGTGTCGCCAGCAAAAAATCATTACTATATGGATGACGATATATCTAGTCATTAGAAAAATTGATCATATCTTGATGGACGAGATATCTCGTCGAAACCACTTGGAGGGTTAAATAAGCTAAAACAAATAAAACTGTGTTTGAAAAATACCGACATTCCTAATACCAATACACGACGGGAATTCTCAATACAGATTTCTGGTTCTACTTTTCTCCTTAGGTATTGACTACGCGATTATTGGACTTAAAATCGGGTACTTTTTCAATTATACAACAGTCAATGGTTGATTGGTTGTGCTTCATAGTGCAAGGACCATATTTGGCCATGATGCGCCAAACACAAAAGAGACAACGTCAAGAAATGGACATACACACCACACACAGAAAAAAAAACAGTCAACAAAAATTTTCAAATGCTTAAGATGATAATTTTGGAAAAAATTTTGAATTAAATAATGTCCAAATAGACAACAAGAACAAAACGATAGTTGGCTATAAGAACTTTCCGAGGAGCTGAAAACAAAAATAAAATTTTTAATATTTTTTCAGTCGATTCCAGCTTTGCACATTTTTTTATTTGGGTCAAAAAATAGTTCTTCCTATACAAATTCTCAACATGTGTTTAACTACACCCACCCTGTATATTAATATTTAAGTACCGAAACTACTTTAGTGCTGATCCATTTTGAAATCTGTCGAAAAATGTTACCACACTTTGATTGTTTCTAAAGTGTGTTAAATATCATAATATAATCATAATATAATCACTATAATATTTGCTTTCAAGGCTACACTAACATTTTTTCTATTTTTCCAATTGAATCGCTTCCAAATACGATGGCTACTATCCTTTGAATTCTTCCCGTCGTTCTTCTATATCCACCACCCTTTCTTCCATGCCAGTCGATCATCTTGGTCTTCCGTTGTCTCTGAACATTTTGAACGCTTCTATAGGGTAGGTGTTCCAAATATCGCTCCTGTGCTTAATATCGCCTACTCTTGTTTGCAAGCTACTATGCGCGACATCTATGATTTTATGTAGTTACCTTAACTGTCTAGGGTTTTGCCACACGTAGCGCCACCGGCGAGTTTCCTATCAGTTATATCAATAGCATTATTGCATCTGAAGTATTTGAGGCTGTCATCATCGTATCTTCCGTCTCCAATCCATTCAGGGAATATCCAGGTGTTTTCAAATCATAATTTCGTTTATATGACTTGAAAGTACATTCAATACTAAAGGTAGGAATGTATGCTCAATTAGCAACTTGTTTTAAATAGTAGCTCCTCATTTCGCCTGGTGGGTGGTAATAGGAACAGAGGTAGGCAATATTAGAAACCTACTCTTGAAAATTATCTTGGGATTTTTGTAGTTTACTAGTTAACTTAAACTGGCATAAGTAAAGAAGGTATATGATCTCTGAAATCCAAAGGAGAATAGTTCCTAGTGATATTCATTTAGTTTCCAACTCGATTTCCCTACCCAGGGGGCTGAGATACAAAGAAATAGTTAGGGACAGAGCGATATTTGGAACATCTACCCAATGCTTCAATCTCTAATTCGTCTTATGGTGAGTCAACTATATAGATCAGTATCAATTTTTTTCCGAAATCGTTTATACACCGCATTTTCGTACTTTCAAAAAAAAAGTAGCACTTTAACACGAACTTTCTTCGAAGCTTGTTCTGGACTGGGCCATTATTTCTCAACCGTTAAATACGCAACAAATATCAAATTCAGCGTTTTGCCAACTAATAAAGTGTAGTAACATTTTTGCGACACGATATTTAAATATTCAAATAGTTGAACCACCATATCAAAATTACGAAATCTGTATGATAAAAATTTTGTAGCTACACACATTTTAACTGATTAAAATTTCAAGAGTTGACAACCTTAAATTTATAACCCCTGAAACAAAAAGTGAGTCTACAATAACCTAAACTACCTTAGTACTAATCAATTTTTAAAATTTCAAGCACCTGAACTACCTTAAAAATTATAATCACCCCTGTGTATAAAAGGTTTTAGTCTTACTTAACCTAAGCCACCTTAGTACAAATCAAAATTTGTTTTTAAATTCAAGCACTTGAACTACCTTAAAAATTAAAACCATCCTGTATAAAAAGGTTCTAGTTTCACTTAACTTAAACCACCTTAGTACTATCAATTTTTAAAAATGCAAGCACCTGAACTACCTTAAAAATTATAACCACCCCCCTGTATATAAAAGGTTTTACTTAACCTAAGCCACCTTAGTACAAATCAATTTTTAAAATTTCAAGCACCTGAACAACCTGAAAAACACCAATTAAATGCCGAGAAATGAGAAGCAATCTCCCATTTATTAAAAAAGGGTCACTCCCAACATTAACTGAACTCGCCTTCCCAAATAATAACTACTTTATCCGCATGAGCGGAGTGAACAATGCCTTTCCCAAATCCATTGTTACGGCATTAATCCGAATCGCACCAGCCCTACCGCTTAGACTTCAATTACACGTCATTAGCCGGCTGTTCTTCAGGGCGCAGTCGAACTGCAATGTGAGCGGCGAAAAAAATCATCGACTCATTAAAACGCGCTAATTGCAAATAATCTACAATATTTCCTCGCGCGAGTTGAAATGATTTTCTTTATTAAAGAGTTAAGCTAATACGGGCCGAATTTCGCCGTAATTAAGAATATTTTAAAGCGGAAATATTGTTTCGTGATACTCCTCATCAAAGAGAAGAATGTGCGCGATAATTATTGCCATGGATACGCAGGCAAATGCAACTGAAAAATTAAGTAAATGAGTGTATTCTTGAAAGAAATAACGAATCAAGAAGGTAAAAAAGGTTAAAAAATGCATAAGGGAAAGTGGAGGACCAAGAAAAAACTCTTTCCGAATAAGATTTGGTTAAATGATGCATTTATTTCACAAACCTTGTTCGCATTTGAGTTCCTCAATTCAATCACTTTTTATAATAATTATGAATTTTATTAAATTCATCCTCTTTCTTGAATAAGTCTTTAATCTATATTATTTTCAGCCCGGTTGAAAAAGTAGCGGATTAGAAACCGGAGCGTTGCAAATTCGAAACTCAATCCCACCAAAGTGTACGTAGTCGCTGGTGCATGTTCAATCTGTCGTTGCCTCAAATATCCTCACATTGGCGTGGAAGTTTAGAGTGTGGGATGCCAGCTCAGCTGTTGACCTCGTCATTGACCCTGATTCAAAAGTATGAGGTGTTGTCCTCGAATATTTCCCTTTGGGATTGATCCCGGACCATCGCTAATAGCCCGTTGTGTTGCTTGGCCGTGGTTCAAAGTTAAGTGGTGTTGTCATCGGATCTTTAACTTATGGATTGATCCCGGACCGTCACCAATAACGCGTTGTGTTGCGACGTTAATTAAATACTTACCTATCCACTATAATGTTTATTTACATTGAAAAATCGGATTCTTCAATCCATAGCAAAAATACAGTAATTTTTTTAAACACCTTTTACTAATAGTGGTTCTGATCTTTCTGTTAAGCTAAATGAACATGACAGTAGTGTTCTTCCGATACGTATTCTCAACATGATATAGATGGCTTGTTTTTCGAATACGATTTCAGCACTTCGTCAATAAAATTCTAAAGTATTCAGAATTGATATAGGATAGTTGCTTGGTAAACACCAGTTAGATTCAACGCCAAGTATCGTCTAAACGGTGAAAAATAAAACAATTTTTAATGGAAGTATTTCTTTAGATTGTTTTCATTGAAAAACTATGATTCTTCTTTCCAAGACAAAAATACTATACTGTTTTTAGTCATTTGTTCCTTGCGTTGATTCTCATTAGCCCTAGTAAAAAATAACCAGAGTGAAAAATAAAATGTTAACTAATAACGCGTTGTAAATAAATTCTATTAAAAATATTATATGATCTAGTGAGCATATCGACCTTAAGAGTCTAAACAAAAACTTATCAACTATTCCTAATTGTTGCTCGAATTTGACTATTGTTTTATTCTATTCGTTTGACTGTTACATCCTAGTTCTATTTTTTAATTATCAAAAGGAAATTAATTGCGAAATGAGATTTTGATTGTGGCACGCGATCTTTTCCCAACTGCTCTGTCTTTGTAAATGGATAAAGAAACAGGCATAGCGATATCACTTACGATATTGAATCCATAGAGAAAAATGCATTAATAAAAAATATATCCGACATGTATCCATTCCATGCACTCCGTTTTTATACGCTTTAAATAGTGTGGTGCGGAGGGAAGTGCTCCTCCAATTTAAACGTACTGTAAAAAAGGTTCAATGCAGACTTCTTGTTTTAATATTTTTAACTCATTCGCTGACAGAAGAATCATTTGATTTGGTCCATCTAGCCGTTTCTGTTTTAGGTGTTTTTGTTTACTTAAGTGCCGCTCTTTTTTGGGAGTATATATATTTTGTCATGGCCTGCATAAAATCGATCAAGAGTATATGCGTGGATAGCAATGGATTGTATGCATTGAGTTTTACGGCACCTATGCCATATTTGGCCATGTTGCGCCAATCACAAGCCGTCATCGACAGGCACACATTTTTTTTTGCAATCAGAATAACTCCAAAATGAAAATAGATCCCATCTCAATATAATTTAGTGTAAATAATGGCTGACACCGTATTGCATGGCTATTGGCGTAACAAGCTTACCAAGATGTGGATAACTTTTCACATTTGAAATACCAAGAATACAAATCATGGTGGCACAGCTGAACACCCTACCAAACACAAGTATATTCGTGGTGTCAAAAGAGGAGGTTGAAATTATGAAGGTGGTGCTCAATTTAATTGGAAGACCAAATTTTTTGTTTATATGAATTTATAGAAGTTATGCAAATGCCATTTTTGAATTGGCTCGACAGTTAAAGTATTTTAAATGAAGAGGGATGTTCGTTTTTTATTCGCGAGTTGAATAACTTGTAAATGCATGAAAAATAAAACCAATGCAATGTAATACACATAAAATGATACAAACACTATGAGGAATTTTTTGTCAAGCTAAATATATCTAGGTAGCGGTAATATTTGTAAACAAATGTAACAAGACAATATTGCAAGGCCAAGCTAACTCAACCTTTTTCACTAGGCTATTGACAAATTGACGAAGTCAAAAGGCTATTTCTCGGCAAAATTGAAATGATAGCTATTGTATTTTGTCTCACCCCGTTGTGGAGCACTTTTCGAACAGAGGAAAAGGGTTGTAAATAAATGTGACAAGACAACAACTGTAAACTCCAGCTAACTCGTCTCATTTTGCTAGGCTGTTGCCACCGAAAATCAACACAAATTGACGCAGTTGAAAAGCTATTTCTCGACGAAATTCAATTAATTTGTCTTGACATGTTAAGAAGCACTTACGTAACAGGAAAATGGGATTCAATACTAGTAAACAAATGTAACAAACATTGTAAGCCTTTCGGCAAACTCATTTTACTAGAACTAGGCTATTGCCACTTAAAATCAATATAAATTGACGATGTCAAAAGGTTATTTCTCGGCTATATTGATAATTAGACGTTGAATTAATTTGTCCCGCCATGTTGCGTATCATTTCTACGTATCAGAGGAAATTGGGATTCAATATTTGTAAGCAAATGTAACAAGACTTTGTACGCCTTGAGAAAACTATAATCTCATTTTGCTAATACGTGCTTATATTCACGATCGATCCTATTGCGATTATAAAAAAAGATATCATGGGAATCTATCTTATGTTCAAACGGATTCACTCGCCAAATCTGTGATAAAATATTGAAGTAGAATTCGATGACATTTCTTCTCAAGACAGCAACTCGATAATCTTAATCGTCTAAATCAACGAATCTCTTCAGAACTTATCAATCTTAAGATATCCATAACGTCTCAAGTTGACTCAGGCGAGTAAGTAGATTCTACAAGGCTGTATTCAAATAATAAAAGCTCAACACGACCTTAGAACCAAGCAAACGAATAAGGCAAAGCAATCAGGTTTCGATGAAGTAAACGGAAGCGATACGCTAATCTTGGAATGAGTCTATTTATTTATCCTCAAAGACACAAGGCAAGAAAGTGGTTCTCAAAATGTGGTTGGTTGATTGTTTGGGGAGTGTTTATGGCGCAAGGGCCATATTTGGTCATTCATCGCAGACAATTTGATGGAATAGATACACACACAATGAAACACAGAAATACACCCAAGAGTACCTACAAGAGCACCTGACAGTAATGTAATCGAATCGCCTACAACTCGAAGGATGCTAGTGTAGTGGGCATACCCAACTGAGCCACAAAGGCTCCATGTGGGAAACATGCAATGCTTTCCTAGTCAAAACAGAGCTTCAAACAAAAAATAAATTATCCAATTCTTTTATGAATTCGAATCCAACCAAAGATCGCCGTTTGCATAGGTGGCACGTTAAATTTGTCTTGGCCTCAAATGTGTTCACGTTGGCGTGATGCGGTCATTTAGAGAGTGTGGGTGCCAGCTACGGTGTTACCACGTCAACTGACCGTGGTTCAAAATTACGGGGTATTGTCCTCGAATCTTTCCCTTTGGATTGATTCCGGAGACGGTGTTTGGTTGGATTGGGAGAAAATGACTGAATATTGAAAATGTTTTTTTTTTTTTTTTTTTTTTTTTAATTTTTATTTTTTATTTCTAATGGCAAGAGAAAATGACAATATCTTACAAAACGATTACAAGAATACAAAACAGTAAGAGAAAAAAGTCAGTATCTCATCAGCAAGGCTCTAGCACTCCAGTAGCGTCTCACCTCGGAGACCCCACACAGAGCTGGACATCTTTGGATATGGGACCTGTCCATAATTTCATCCTTTTTGCAGAGTGGGCATTTAGGACTGTCATAAACGCCAATGCGGTGTAGGTGGTTTGCAAGGCAGTCATGCCCCACTGCAAGTCTAAATTCTGCGACCGCTCTTTCGCGAGGTTTAATTGAAATTTTTTGGTCTAATAAATTTCTCCAGCTCTTCGAGGAAATACAAGAAGTGAGATATATTGAAAATGTTAGACAGTAAACCGAAGGTTATTATACCCTATTTATATTAACGAGTTCAAATCAATAAATAAGTGCAATATTTACTGTGATATAAGCACTCTATTTTTCAAATTGTCATATCACTCTCCTGACCTTTATGTGCAGTTTATAATCGATTTACCATAGAGTGAACTATTTTGCTCCCTATATGAAAATGGCGCAGCTTGTTCGCTTTTGGACATTGAGCCTTAAAACCACAAAATCCAATCCCTATTTTAAAAGGTCGCGGTAGCTCGGTTAGAAGAGTAACGGATTAGCAACTGGAAGGTTGCGAGATCGAATCCACCGTCGTGAACCTAGAGGGCTGGTGTACGTTGAATCTGTCGTAGCCGCAAAAGTCCTCACGTTCTCGTGATGTGGAAAATTGGAGAGTAGAGTGCTGGATCAGATGTTGAATCGTCATCTGACCGTGGTTGGAAATAACGTGGTGTTGTCCTCCAATATTTCCATTTGGGATCGATTCCAGACCGTCGCCGATGGCCCGTTGTGCTGCTCCAACGCGACGTTAATTAAAATCCGTAACATAGCTTAACCGTTCCTCATGTGCTCGATTTTCATTTTTATACTCTCAGAAAATATTTAGTCTTTAAAAGGTTCCTTGAACTGAAAAGTTTGGGTAGTTAGTTGTTTTAATTAACGTTGGAGATGATCCAGGATCAAACCCGAAGGGAATGATCCGAGAACAAGTCCACGTAATTTTGAACCACGTCCAGATGACGGGATTACACCTGTACTTGTACCCCACTCTCCAAACTTCCACACCACGCCAACATGAGGACATTTGAGGCCACGACAGATTTAACGTGAGTCAGACCCCTTAGTACGCAACGGACTTTGGTTGGATTCGAACTCGTAACCCTCCAGTTGCTAATCCGTTACTCTTCCAACCGGGCTACCACGGCCCTGAAAAGTTTGAGAAGCACTGACATAAGGTATGAATAAATTTTTAATATATCCTTTGAAAAACACTCAATTTATCAAGCGGGGTTCATCAAGATCACCCGTTTTAAAATGTTGACTTAAAATTTCGTTTTTTGTTTTATCGTTCATTCTCAATTGGCTTAATCTTTGGATCTTTCCCTACGGAGTTGATTCCGGATCGTGGCCAGAAGCAATTTGTGTTGCTCCAGTGGGACGTTAATTGAAATACCTACCATCTCAATTGGCTCGACTCTTCCTAAAAGTCGATAAAATTAATTTGGTATATATTGCTTTTTTACTATATTTAGAATCCAACAGTAACTTTTTGTGTTATAATATTTGAAGAGAGGGGAAAAAACTGCATAAATATTAATTTAGAGTAAAAAATAGTTTGAAGTGCATCGTTTGCTTTCTCTTTTGCTTTTACTGTTAGTGTAAACAATTTTGTTCTTCACTTCTCTTTAAAAATGTTTACAATATTCCCAAAGAGACCCCATTAAAACATTTGAGAAACCTTTCTAAAATTATATTTGCAAAAAAAAAAAGTAAATTCGAAATTTAAATTTGGCAGGTTTTTGGTCTTTTAACGACCACATCCGGTGTTTTGCATATCTACTTCCAGTTTTCCCCGTCTTAATTAAAATCTTAATACCTCAACAACTAATTAACTGAAAAAAAAATCAAATATATTTTGGAAAATCAAATAAATACTTTAACAAATACGATCAAAAGCTTTTTTTGGAACTTTTGGTTAAAAATGACAGTTTTAACGAGTTCGGATACCTCAACATCTAAAAAGTATCGCTCAATTCTTATATATTATACTTCCAGTGACAAGGTGGCATTTTATGCTATCCGCATATATACCACGTTTCTTATAGAACATTAAACGCAAGCAGTCAAGTAACAGGAAACATAATAAAGAAAGAAGATCCACACTATCACTAACAAAATCCCCGATTGGAATCCAAAACGTACCACCACAAAGAAAATTGCCATTAGGGCGAGCGGCGACCCAAAACTGAACGGCGCGAGTAAATAATTGTATTTTTGTATTCTAATGATGACGTCAATACAAAATGAACGCAAGCAATATTTTGGTCTAAAGCCCGGAAAAGAAAAATCCAAGCCGATCGGATTGCGGGACAAAGAAAAAAAGATCCTTACAGCGCTCCTCTCCCACGGACAATCCTATCCCCGATCGGAATCCTAAAGCCAAAGGAAGGCGGCTCCATTTGCATCAGCGCGAGCGGCGGCCAAAACCCGAACCGCGCGAGCGGTCACAAGTCAATAGAGGGTACGTGGGGAGGCGGCGAAAAAAAGGTAAAGCGATAAGTGGGCTGATCGTAGTAGCCAGCGGGTGCTTTACACGAGCAAGGGGCCGAGTCAATTACAAGGAGTAATCCAGGAGCCTCCCGTTGGCGATCGCCATTCACCTGGTGAGTTCCCGAGAGATTGAGGCGACACAAAAACTTCATTTCGGGAAGCTTTCGGGGCCCCCGATAAGAGAGATCATGACGTAAAGCTCCGGTCCCAACCCAGGAACTAATCCGCACCCTGTCACCTGTCAGAGGTGTCGTAAAGCGGGGATTTGGTTGGGGAGCGGATCATTTGCTCGGGGATCTTCCACGCAGATAATATGGACGAGGTGGTTGCCAAAGTTGGCGAGATTTCGGCCACTTTTTCTACTGGGAGAAGAGAAAAGCCGCCGTGGAAAAATTCACCTTTTGGACCACTTTGTTACATTGCCGTCCAGAGCCGAAAGTATTTATTTTTCTTTTCCACAAAATATTCCAACTAATAAATTATTAAAAAAATCCCCAAACACTGTTGGACTTTTTTTCCCACCAACACTCGCGCTTCGTTTAATTCTGTTGGACTTCGGGAGTGAAAAAAGAGCAAGGCAAATCCAATTGTGACGTCATGGAATGCAAATGACCTCTGTTATATAAGATCATGCTTGTCAGCTTTGGTTACATCTCGATCTGGTTCGATTATTTGTGATAGTTGTATTTATTTCTATGTTAGTGGGTCTGAATTCTGAAAATTAGAATAGCAAATGACACCTGCCCCGTTATGCTTGCTCTATGGTCATCTTTTTATCACACAAAACGTCTGACTCGCTTCAAAATAGATGTGTACTCTGATAATAAATATTGTCAGAAAATGTTTTTAGGCGATCATCACTCGCGCTACGTTTAAGGTAGGTAGATATTCCAACTTATGTCACACTGGGATGAACGCAACGGGTTATTGGCGACGGTCCGGAATCAATCCCTAAGCGAAAAACACCTCGTAATTTTGAACCACGGTCAAGTGACGACATCAAAACCAGACTCTCCGAATTCCCATACCACGCCAGTGTGTTGACATTTGAGGTCAAGACAGATTTAACGTGAACAAGCGCCTCACATAACCTCCCTAATGGTCTTGGGTGGGATCAAGTCTAGCAAACCTCCGGTTGCAAATCCCCAGGTGGCCTACCGCAGCCCTGGCTGTAGTTAAGAAATCGCCTGTCTGAAAATGAGAATAACACTTGACGTGTTTTTGTTAGGATCGGTCTGTCTCGTTTTGGTTTCGGTCATTTGTTTGCTACACAAGACAGCTGGCCACGAAATAAAAATGAATTTAAAAAAAACAATGCATTATATAAAATATCATTACGCTGTCAGAGCTTTAGACTATCAACATGTGAGCTACGTTTAAAGAAACGCCTCTAAAAATTAAAAATTCAAATGACATCTGACTCGTGTCTGGTCTTCGGACCTCATAAAAATACTTGGACGGCCGTATCCAGCCCTGAGATCATTATATTCGCTACAATTGATTAACCTTGCGCGTACGATCCGTTGTCTTAGACGTGCGGATTTTTGTTGACGGTCTGGTTAAACCTGACCACAATGAAAACCATCATTTTCCAACAGCTAATACTTTACAACAAATATCCAACACTAATTAATAATACGCGCAATTATATTTCCACCAGCTCTTCACAAAGTGTTTTAAGCTCCGTTAAGAAACGTGAGAACCACGGAAAACCGTCAACTACCTGTTTAGCTCAAGCGGGGAATGAAAGAGGCTGATTGGAGAAAAAATCATCTCGGGTCTTAAAATGATCGAGGTAGACTGAGAAAAAGATAATACGTTTCCGAAGGTATATTAAAAGCATCTTCCACTTTAAAAAGCGTGTAGTTATAAATTGTCCGCGTCATTTTTGGTGTCGTTTATGTTCACCAGTCCTTATCTCTTAACGACTGAACGTTATTTTATTACTTGAGTATTTCCCTTCGTCCTACAACCAAGAGGTGTGATTTCAAAAGGCCGACAATTAGCAGTTTCTACGTATAAGCATAAAAATTATTTTCATATGAAAGACACGAATTAGGGCCGCGGTTGAAAGGGTAACAGATTAGCAATCGGAGGATTGCGAATTCGAATCCAACCAAAGACCGTCGTGTACAGTGGAGGTTGGTGCACGTTAAATCTGTCGTGGCCTCGAAGGTCTTCACCTTGGCATGGTGTGGAGGTTTAAAGAGTGAGATGCCAGCTCAGATGTGACACCGTCATATGACCGTGGTTCAAAATTACGTGGTGTTGTCCTCGCGTCTTTCCATCCAGGTCTGGCATCGGACTGTTACCAATAGTGTTGCTCCAGTGCGATGTTAGTCCGATACTTCCGAAATCTCACTCAACTGTTTCTGCAGAGACATACTTATTTTAAAGCCGTTTAACCGGATCCCGAGAATCCGTTTGAAAAATATGCTATTAAAACAAATAATCGCCGCATTTTGCGGGACTAACGTTATACACTATCTACCAATAAGTATTTGGACACCTATGCAAATGACGATATCTGCGGTCCTGATATACTTCACGCCCTCCGCCGTTAAATATCGTGTAGGAAACAACATTGGCATGAGTCGCATGCAAGATGCCACTAAGTGCAGAATTATATGATTTCGAGAAAGGTGTAATCGTTGGGTATCACAGAAATGGCCGATCCATAAGGGACATAACTAGTGAGCTGAATTACCCAATATCGACAGTGGCCTATGTGATTCAGAAGAGGAAGGTGATTGTCGGAATAGTGCCCCGAGTCGGCAGACCCAAGAAACTGGGAGATAGAGACCGACGGCTGCTGTCCAGAGAAATTCGGAAGAATCGCACCCAACCGATGGCCCACATTCAAAAACCATCCGTAAGGAAGCACACATGCTTGGTTTTCATGGTCGTGATGCCGCCCATAATTACAAAGTCCAACTGCGCTGCTCGGTTAATGTGGTGCAAAGCACGTCGAAAGTGGACCGTAGATCAGTGGAAACGGGTTCTCTGGAGCGACGAATCAAGGTTCACCCTCTACCGTTCGGATGGCAGGTTCTGGGTCTGGCGTCTGCTTGGAGAACGCCTCATGCCAGAATGCATTGTGCCCACAGTAAAGTTCGGCGGAGATGGAATTATGGACTGGGGGTGTTTCTCCTGGTATAGACTGGGACCCTTGGTCCAAATTCATGGTAAGCTCCTACTGCACTATTTTGGATGACAGTGTGTTTCCTACGTTGTGGCAGTTTTACGGCTTGGACCCATGTTACTTCCAGGACAACAATGCCAGCTGTCATGTTGCTAAACAAGTACTTGTAGAAAGCCTGCTCCGGAGGGTTGAGGCTGTAATTGCCTCTCGTGGAGCCTCTACCAACTATTGAATAGAAATAAATTTTGTTTTTCTTTTCCGTCACAGGTGTCCAAATACTTATTGGTAGATAGTGTACCAACAAAATCGAGCCTGTGTTGAAAGATGCATTTCCGCAACTGAAGCCCCTTGTTCTAGAAATTTCCAAACATTTACACCGATTACTGCTTCTCAACAGCGACCGCCTGTGGTGACGTCACAGTGCAAAATAGCATAGGGGGTGAGATTTCTTAGAAAAACCGAACGCGCCTTTACATGTTTCCGGTTTTGCTCACTGAACAAACATGAAAACAAGACCAAACGGCGATCTTGTGCTACATGCATAACTCTTGCAATTTGTCTAAGTTCAGGACAAGTCAATTTAAAGCCATAAAACAGTAAAGCAGGGTGAAGACAAAGTCTGAAGTCGGAGTGGAGGCTTATTTACACTAGTGCGTCTATCCAAACCCGTTGCCCATGTTCGTATCCGTCGAACCAATGAATGACGAGAACGGGAGTGAGAAAACCTGTCAATCATTTCATGTATGGACATGCTACATCATGAAGGAGTCCTATATATTAGTTACCCCGGTAGGATACGCTTCGAATTTCGGAAGGGAAGTACCAGACCAAAGGAAAGCGTGATGTAAATGTTAAGCTCTTGTCCCCCACACAATACTATCCGTGAAATAAGAAAATAGTCTATGGTATGGACCTGCCACATTATGTGGGGTAAGAGCGACCGCATGAAATAGCATCGGAAAGTATTATTTTAAAATTACATCAATTGTAATTTAGAGAAAACAAATAAGAATAAACATATTACTAAAGGGCGTAGGGTAAAAATATGACATTTTTAAAAATTACAGAGTAATAATTGGCCCAATTTGTGAACTTTGAATATTTGGATTCGCCATTGGCCCCACTTTATACTAAACAGAAATAAGAATAAAATAAAGAGAAATGCAATGAGCAAAGTAAATAAAAACAGGAATAAAAAAAAAGTATTGCAAAAAGTGAAGAGAGCCAGGAATTGGATTTTCTTGACCTGTCCTTCTGTTACATCTAAACTTTTATAAAACTAAGTGTTTCTATGTATGCAGTGTCCTGACGAATCTATGGTACTTACAACAATGAAATTTGGCACACAGGTTGCCCTAATTTTTGCGAATTTTGTATTCAGGCCGATATTTCTAATTTAGAAAAGAACTTTTTTAATTATTCATTGGCATTCAATTATTATTGTTTTCCTTCGAATGGCAACAGTATAAAGAGATCACAGATTAAAATTTATTTTTCCTTTTCATTTTCCTAGCAACGATTTCAGCGGACTAACAAAACAAATAAATAGTTTTAACTGGAGTTCAGTTCTTTTTCTATCTCCCGGATCGTTAAAAATAGAATAAAATTTTCAACGGATTTGAAATACCGAAAATTATCTGCGGAAAATTATACACCAGTTCGATACCATACATTTGATTTTCTTTAGATAAATACTTTTTCAATTGTGACTTCTTATTTTTGTAATACAAACATGGGCGCATTAGACAACGACGTCACGACTTCTTCGTCCTTTGGAACTGTCTTCGCGATTGTTTTTAGTAGGTAGGTAATGAATAACGTCGCACTGGACCAATAGAATGGATATTGCGATCGTTTTAGGAATTGCGTAGCAATCACCGGGGATTGGAGAGCGTTATTGTTTTTTTTTTTGTTTTTTTTTTATGATTATGAAAATTTGGCACACAGACAGTTCTAATTTTTTGCGAATTTTGTGTCCAGACTAATTTTTAAATTTAATCTAGAACATTTTTAAATGAATTTATTATTCTTTTCTCCCTTGAACCCACATTTTCGACTTTTTTGTGCCTAGTCTGACGTCAGTGTTCGCCACGGATTTAATGTGCCCAGCCCGATTTTTAAATTTTTATATAAAATATTTTTAATTATTTTACTGACATTTATTTATTACTAGCCACTTTGAAGCCATCATGGCGTTTCCTGTGGTGTTGGTTAGCGAATCAAACCAAATAGGAATTCAAAGCAATCATCGGGGGTTGGCGAGCGTTAGTGAGCAGTGGTCACATCTGACCCACTAAAAGAACTGTCACGGGCAATGCAGTGGCTAGTAGACTATAACTGTATAGTAAAAACTCCATTTGCAATATTCTGATACCAGAAACGTCGTTTTAACGTCGGTATTTTCGGTATTTTGTATTTTAAGTCATTTCTGAGATTTTTTGACCGTAGGCGATAATGGGAATCAATCGCGAAGGGAGATTTAACGTAAACCAGTCCCCCTTGTACAGGAAGGTCTTTGGTTGCATTCGAACTCTCCGGTTGCTAATCCGTTACTCCTCCAACCGGCTAGCGCGGCCCTCTCACAATTTGGAACTACGGTCATATGACGAGGTTAACACCCGAGTGGATCAACTGCTTGAAATTGACATTTAAACAGTTGGTAGTTACTTAGTTAAAAATATCAAAGTTTTGAGTAATTCAATAAGTGTTCAATTTTGGTTACAGGATAGTGCGTGGTAGGTTGGTAGAATCTGTCGTTTTTGTCATTGGTTAAGTAAATTGGTTTACCACATGCGATAACTCAATATCTCCAACAGCAGTTCGCTAGCTGCTAACCTTTGACAACACTGTTATTTCAACTGCTATCGGGAACAACAGTCATCCGGGTCACTCTCCACCACTCCCGAAACCCTTCCGGGAAAACGCCTGGACGTAAACACCCCCGAAACGACCCGAGAAATCAATGAAAGTGGGGAGATTAAACCCGAGGAGAAAAGGCACGAAGAAAAACGGGCGAAACAAACGCGTCTCATTAGCAGGAATAAATGTTCTTCCACTCGCTTTATTAGACGGGAGCAGCTTGGCGACCTTGGCGACGGGATCTCCGGTGAGCGGCAACCCTGCGGCGCGATTCCAATTCGCGGTTTCCGGCGGCTCGGTTTTCGCAGCCCGTCCGCCGAGTAATGATCACGGGCGAGTGTTATCGGGCAGCGGGGCAATCAGGGCCTATCGCAGGCGCCGTCGGAAGGGGATTGAGGATGGGCGATTAGGCCGGGCAGTTCGATTGTGGACCCAGATCCCTGAAAGAAAGGACTCCGCAGGACAACGTGAGAAGTTGTGCTTCGGTTGGAGGTGGATCTTATTGTTTTAAAAGTTGGGTCACGTGTTTCGAGGAGTCAGTTTCGGACCCAGGGGTCGCTGATAGGGAGAATTAAATGTTCGTGGGTCCAAAAAGACAATAACCCCTCGATTTTTCACGATTTCGGTGAAATCGCTCGTTTAAATTTGTCCAACCATTGAATTTTCGTGCAGGAAATGCACGGTGTGGCTGGAAAAATTAAAACTGCATGGATTTGAAAATACACTAATCCCTCGATGCATCGCCTTTTTAAATTTGCACACGAATAATTGTCGTTTTACGAAAGCCAAAGGGAATGCAGGGGGTGGCTAATTGGAAAAATTAAAATTTTACGGATTTGAAAACACAGTAAATCCTCGATGTATCGCTCTTTTTCAATTATAACCTCTATGAATTTCCAAGCGAACGTCACAGGAAACACAAGGAACGACTGATTGGGAAAATCAGATTTTCATGGATTTGAAAACACATTAAAACCTTGCTATATCGATTTTTCAACTGGCCCCCGATAAATTTACGTTTAGCGAAGGAGACAGGAAATACATTGGAAACATTAAATTTTTATAGATTGTAAAATACAGGAATTCTCCGATGTATCACTTCTTCCACTGTCCCCAATAAATCACAGAAAACACAAGAGATTGGCTAATAGGTAGGTAGGTGGGTATTTTAACTAACATCGTACTGGAGCAACACAACGGGTTATTGACGACGGTCCAGGATCAAGAAATGCTGATTAGAAAAATTCATGGATTTTTTTTTTTAAAGTAACCTTTTGATATATTGCTTTTTTTTACTTGTTCCCAGTGATTTTCGTTTCACGAACGCCACAGGAAATACAGAGCAGCTGAATGGAAAAGTTAAATTTTCATGAACTTGATATACGGCTGTATCGTTCTTTCTTTTTTTCACTTATCCCCCAATCTAGTAATGGGATATACACACAAGAGAAACACTCTCATGGAGGTATTTTAATAATGTCGCACTGGAGCAACACAGCGGGCTATTGGTGACGGTCCTAGATCAATCACAATGGGAAGGATCCGACGACACCTGACGAGGTCATACCTGTGCAAGAACCCCATACTCAAACTTTCACAACACGCCAACGTGAACAGAACACATCTTGATAAACGAGATACCTCGTCATTAGCAGGAAACAGGCCAGATCTTGATGGACGAGATATATTGCATTAGCAGAAAACTGACCAGATCTTGAGGAACGAGATATATTGCATTAACAGGAAATAGACCGGATCTTGATGAACGATATATTGCGTTAGCAGAAAACTGACCAGATCTTCATCTCGCCATCTATAACAAATCGATGATGTATCTGGATGAAGAGGTATCCCGTCATTACCAAAATGGGTCAGATCTTGATGGACGAGATATCTCGTCGAAATCACTTGGCGTTTTAAAATTCAAGACAAGGGTAATATTCGAAACGACGCTTTGTATGGGATTAGGGGTGTAATTTAAAGTAAAAATTTTACATAACTATTTAAGAACTCAGATTGCAATATGGAAGTAGAAACAAAATTTATATGTTAAAAAACTTAAAAGATGGGTTTCGTCGGCAAAAGTGAAACCACGTAAGTCGAAACAATTTGATTTCGAGTTGTTCCGTACACATGAGCAGTAAAATCTTCCGCATCTATCAAGTCAATTTTTTTTTAGTTTTTTCAACAAGATAGTATATTTAATATACTATCTAGTTGAAAATATATAATAATATTACACTATACTAATAAATTTTTCGACTTGCGTAGGTTCACTCTTTTGCCGACGATGATGAAAAAAAAGAAAGAAAATTGCTCTCTTAAGCTGAAGATCGGCTTTGAAGGTGGTCAGTCCCTAAAGGTAAATTCGAACTCGAAATTTTGGAAAACATTTATTTTCCTATATGGATAGTCTATTTTATACTTGTGAAACACTTCCTTTTTTTTCAACTCCTAAAACAAGGAAGTGGATATTAATCCCAGTTTTGGTTAACCACCAAGTATTCAAAGTATAAATTTATAAGTTTTCGTATTTTACCTCTGAATATCACAAATATGCTACTTGGAAAATTCACTATTTCAATAAGTTCAATTTTAAAAATTAAACAAAGTGCAAATAATTATATAAAGAACCTATTGTAACTAAATATATCAATGGATCGAACTTGTTCGAATAATTTGATACCACCCCGTGTGTTATATACACATAATAAAAATATGCTGGTGAATATGAATGGGCCTAAATTTGGTCATTTTAATTCAAATGAGTCGTTGAAATCTAGTCATTTTAATACGAACGTGCCGTTGCATCATGTTGTTTTAATACGAATGATCGTTGAATTGGAATGTCTTAATGCAAACAGTAGTTGAATCCGATTTTTTAATGAAAATGGACCGTTGAAATCTGATCCTTTTAACATGAATGGTCAATTTCAACTGGTCGTTTTAATACAAAGTCAGTTTAATTAATAAATGGTCATTGAAATCTAGTTATTTTAATACAAAGGGTCGTTCAATCAAGTTTTTTTTACGAATGGTCGTTGAAATGAGGCGATTTTCACATGAACAGGCCTTGAATCTGGTTCTTTTAATCAAACGAGTAGTTGAATGTGGTTCTTTTATCAAACTGAATCTTGTAATTTGAACACATCGAAAGGTTAAACACCAGGTTACTAGAAATCCTACTCAAATTGAAGAGGGCCGCGGAGTGTTGCGAGTTGCAATCCAATCGACGTTAAATCTGCCGTGCCCTTGAATGTCCTTACTTTGGCGTGGTGTGGAAGTTTGGAAAGTGGGGTGCCAGCTTAGGTGTGACCTCGTCGTCTGACCATGGTTCAAAATTATGTGGTGTTGTCCTCGGATCTTTCTTTGATTCCGATAGCCCGTTGTGTTGCTCCAGTGCAACGTTAAATCAAACAGCTGCCTACTATCACAAGGTTGGTTGGTTGATTTAAGTTTTATGGTATGATTTTATCATTAAAGATGTAAAAACATTAAAAATTAGTGGAAAAAGATTTAGCGGGAAGTTTTTAGAGGATAAAATATTTGGGGGAAGGTCAATAATATGAGATTGTAATGCAGAGTTAAAACATGTTGATGAACAACATGTAGAAAATAATCCAAGATACAAAATACAACTGAATTGGATTGAAAAATGTTGATCAGTAGTATAAAATGGATGAAAATGATATTTACAAGTTAAAAGAGTTATGGTATGAATGTAGATAAAAATCTCATAGAATAAAAAATCTCGAATGCTATGCAACACGTTAAAAATAGTTGGATGGGTTTCTTCCCAATTAATTTGCATAAAGTTGAAACAGAAGTACTAAAAAAGTGAAGACGATGGTTGAAAACGGAGCAGTCAATTAAAATGTGTTCAATTGTGAAGGGGATTATCAGAAAGGAACTCAATTATATATCGAATGCTATTCAAGAAAACAGATATTCGATATTATTATATCCAATGCTAAAACAGGAGTGTCGTTACCGTAATGTTAAAACAGGAGTACTAAAAAAGTGATGAAGATGATGGTCGAAAACGTCACTTAAAATATGTTGAATTGTGAAGTCTGGAAAAGTCTCTTCCATCGTTACCCACTGATATGTCCTCTCACCCAAATGCAGTCGTATCTCAATAGACAATGGTATGGATAGGTGTAGTATAATCCCGCCGGGTATAAAAAATTCATACTCCAGGAAAATTATCGCGGGATAATCCTTGTGGGGCGGGACGCGATGATATAAAGAAAGAAAAAGAGAGAGAAAAAAAGTTCGCGAAATCAGCTTAATCCTTAAAGAAGCGGAGGATGATCTGCACAAAGCACGTATTCTCGGAAGCAGGAAGTGTGGGTACCATTCTTTCCCGAAAAAATAAACCGCACTTCCTAACGCATTGATTTTTGGAATTCCAAATGGTCGTCGAGTCTGATTATTTATGAACTGGTGAGATCTCTGAATATGAATATTTGAATAAGAGTAATGATTGAATATGAATACTTAAGTGCAAATGGTTGTTGAATCTGATTCGCGAGCTTTGTGAGAGTGTTGATGAAATTGATTACTCGAGTAGGAGTTGGATCTGGTTATTTTAATACAAATTGTTGTTGAATTTGGTCATTTGGATACAAATGGTCGTTGAATGTGATTGTTTTAATACAAATAGTTGTTGCATCTGATTATTTATGTGAACGAATGAGATGTGAATAATGAATATTTGAATAAGAGTAATGAGTGAATATGAATATTTAAGTGCAAATGGTTGTTGATTCTGATTAGTGGATTGGTGAGACTAGATGAAATTGATTACTTAAATAGGAGTTGGATCTGATTATTTTAATACAAACAGTCGTTGAATCTGATTAATTAAATACAAATGGTCGTTGAATCTGGTAATTTATGAATAAGATCTCTGAATATGAATATTTCAATAAGTGATGATTGAATCGAAATATTTAATTGCACGTGGTTGTAGAATCTGATTCGTGTGTGGGTTGAGATTGTTGATAAAATTGATTACTTGAGTACGAGTTAAATTTCGTTGTCTTAATACAAATGGTCGTTGAATCTCGATACTTGAATTTAAATGATTAAACCTGAATATTTAAGTACAAATTGTTGTAAAATCCGATTCGTGGGTTCGTTCAGTGATTCGGTGGGTTGAAACTGTTGATGAAATTTACAAACTCTGTAAGAGTTGAATCTGGTTCTTTTAATACAAATGGTCTTTCAGTCTGATTACGTTAATAAAAATGGTTGTTGAATCCGATTATTTAAGAACAAACGTGGTCTCTGAATTTCACTTTAAATTAAAATAATGATTGAAACTGAACATTTAAGTACAAATTGTAACACTTGATTCGTGGGTTTAAACTTGAAGCTGATTACTTGAGTAAATGAGTTGAATCTGGTTATTTCAATCCAGATGTGGTTGTTGAATCTTGTAATTTAATATAAATTGTGGTTCAATTTGTTATTTTAACAGTCAAGTCGGCCTGCATGCCGAGAGGTTAATGCTCTGATCTTCAGTTCAACAGACTCGGGGTTAGTGTCCAGGTTTGGGAATGGATAAACACGCCAATTTAATGGCACAAAAGGAAATAAACACACCAAGGGTAAGTTACAAAAATCGAACCAGCATCCATACAAATTGCAAGTTTCTAGATCAGCGACCACTGAATCACACTTTCCGAACGGTGATAAAGAGGAATAGAATTCATCAACATTGCAACGGGCTATTGTCAACAGTACGGGATCCCACAAGAAAGATCTGACCTTTCTGAAAGAATCATCTTGTGAGAGATTAGGTGTATTCTACAAACAAAACGGAATGACTATACGAGCGTTACATTGATTTCGTACACAAGTAATTAAGTGAAGAACTGACCGCGAATTCTATGACACACTGAGTGACCGAAACGTCAAACAATGAGTAATGGAAGTTAATTTACCATTACCTGGAATCAAAAAAAATCCAATTCCAGAAAAAAAATTTCAAACCTAAATTTGTTTAAACGCGGACTCTTTAAAAGAAGGGCATCTACCCCAGATAATAGTTATTTTTAACTCAATTACCACAATATTTGTGTTTCTCATGTGTTTATGGGAATGTTGGTACGCTTTTTTATGCCGCGTAAAGCAATTGGAGGAGGAAAGTCAGGTGCCAGCTCAGGTGTGTCATCTGAACGTGGTTTAAAATTACGTGTTGTCCTCGGATTTTAACCTTTGAGATAGATCTCGGACAGTTGTCAATAGCCCATTGTGTTGCTCCAGTTCGACGTTAATTAAAATACCATACCATTCCAACTGCGCTCTACCGCGACGTAGTATTTTATAAAGCATCATACAAGCGGAAAAAAATTTAAAGAAAGGCCCGCCGTGTTTTAAAGGGCTTACCCACAGCTCTTGCAAGTTGTAGGCGACACAGATTCGATTCCTCAATAAGTCCCTTTCTCTCTTCTGCGTAAGAAAAGCTTTCCTCGGGTCTGTCTATTCACTTGACATAATTTGGTGCGCCCATGCGCCATAAAACCCATCCCAGCCAAACAGGGAAGATAGATATCAAATATGACGGACTGGGTTCAAATCCTGAAGTGTGTGGGCTCAAAAGACGACAAACAATACAATTGAGATTAAAAACTAGAGCCCTGTCGGAAGAGTAACGGATTAATAACAGGAGGTTTGCAAGTTCGAATCCAACCAAACACCATCGTGTAAATGGCGGGTGCACGTTAAATGTATCGTGACCTTAAATCTCACGTTGGCATGTGGAAATTTGGAAAGTGGGGTGCCAGTTCAGATGTTATCTCGCCATCTGATATAATTGGTAATTTTTAAAGAACTTCGTACTACAGCAACGCAACGGGATTGACGACGGTCCGGGATCAATCCTCCAAAGGAAAGATCCGAGGACAACACCACCCATTTTGAACCACGGTCTGATAACGAGGCAAGACCTGAGCAGGCACCCCACTCTCCAAACTTCCACACCAACCCAACGTGAGGTAATTGGTAATTTTTTAATCGACGTCGTACTAGAACAACACAGCGGGCTATTGACGACGGTCCGGGATCAGTCCCCCAAGGGAAAGATCCGAGGACAACACCACGTAATTTTTGAACCATGGTCAGATGACGAGGCAACACCTGAGCTGGCACTCCACTCTCCAAACTTCCACACTAACCCAACGTGAAGACTATCGGCCCCGTCAGATGTATGTTTTAGTAAGCTGTGCCACCCCTCCAAGTTTGTCCCATGACCGTAGAATCACCCTGTAATTTCCCCAAGAAGTTCCTCAAGTAACATAACTCGAGATATTTGAGGGTGATATGTATAGTGGCGAAATTGCAATATACCCTTACCCTTGGGTCGAGAAAGATGGAAGAAAAGCCATCGTAAGAAAGGAGAAAACATTTTCGACATTTTAGGGAACGAGTTTTTAATCCGTTAAGAGGGTACTGGGGATTTGCAAGTAACCATTTTAAAACTTTGCTTTTAAAGGTAAGAATAGAGAACTCTAAAAGGAAGTATTCACAATACACTAAACATCTTTCAGTATTCATTAATGTTAACACGCGTCTTCCACTTAGGGAAGCACGATGGGAAGTAAATTCACATTTTCAAAGAAATTTACTTTCACATTTAACCTAGGATTTCTAAATCTATTATTTCAATACTTAAAATTCGGGGAGTTATTTGATTTGAAATATTTTATGATTCTCTTTTTGAAGACGCGTTTAGTTACGTCGTATTCCATTTCGACTCAAGTCATGACTCAAAATGTGCCGAACCCACTCCTTTATGGTGATAATTTTCTTGTACTTAAGAAAAAATACGTGCAACTTGTGTAAACAAGTAAAAATGAATATCAATATGTGAAGGGCTTCGTGATAAGCCACAGAAATATATATTCCGTAATGAAACATTTTGATAACAAAGGTGTTTAGATGTATACCGTATGTAAGGTTGCCAGAACATCTCTTGTAAAAAGAAGATGTCCCCTTTTTCCGCTCGGATCTTCTTTTTTTTTACTCTCTTTTTTAAGTCGGATCTTTTTATGTCCTTTTTTTCTCGGTTGTTTACTTTTTGTTCTCTTTGTTCATTATTTCGCATCGTGTTAAAAAATATTTCACATTTCAAACTTTACGCGCTAATGTATTCACCACAAATAAGCTATTCAAATACGCTAAAATAACAAGCTATTCAAATACGTACCAGATCTAGTACAATGTACGAAAATCGTACGTATTGTTAAATCGCATCAACGTATAATAGGAAGTTCAACCTCTAGTGTGTATTGAGCTCCATGTTAAAACGTCTCATAGGAGATCAAATAGATAACCAATCAGAAATTAGATTTGTGTTAGAATAATAAGAATAAGAAATATTGTTCTTGTATTATATCAGAATTGAAAAGTAAGAAATATTGTTCTTGTATTATATCAGAGTTGAAAAGTAAGAAATGTTGTTCTTATTGTATCAGAATCATCTTCTCGCAACCCTAAATGTAAGGATGTATACACACTATAAATCGACCAGAATATTTAAATTTTTTTTATTAATTGAAGATATTTTCCAAGTCTTCTGCTTTCAAACGATAAGATCATGAAACATTCGAAATCTTTTTCTAGTTACAAGGGTTTCCGTTAGGTACTGTCCACCATATATACAGGCATGTTTCCAAAACTTTCAACTCGATTTCTGAAGAATTATTTCTGCAATAGGATGCTTTCTTCAAACAACAACTCAACAATGAATTGATCTATTCTAATTATCTTTGTGACATGGCAATTGATATAAAACAGCGAAAGTTTTGAACCTCAAAGTAATTAGTTCAAAATCAATTTTGGGTCGGTTTTTAAACGTTCAAATTCTTGAAAGAAATCTTGATTGATTGATTCTTTAAAAAATATATATATATTTTAGACTTCCTGGGTGAAAAAAAATTGCTTAAAAAACTACTTTTTCTAGCAACTCGACGGAGGTTCAATTAATGCGGAATAATTTCTAGCAAAAATTCTTTTTCGGAACAAATTAGAATTGGAGATAGCATTGCATTTTGAATTTGGAAAAGAAATTAGAAGATATTTAAAAACCAACTGACTAAAAATGCGAAAAGGTTTGAATGGAGAGTTTCCCCAACAAAATATTGCTGATTCCCCCCCCCCCCAAAAAAAAATCGAACTTTAAAAAAAAAAAAACTTAAGACGATGATGATTAAAGACAGGACAGACAATTAATGTTAGGTATTGTTATTCAACTGAGGGCACTCTCTCTTAATAAAATATGCTTGTCTTACGCGTACGGTCTTTTATCTTTGCTTTTAGTGGACGGGCTGGTTCAAGATCATCCTAAACAGAACAGCTACTTCTCCAGTAGCTAAAAGCAAAGTAAAATATTCAAATTAAAAATGAAAGCTTCAAGTTCATTATTTAGCCATGCCTAGTTGACACGGAATACCCAACTGCTTAGTTCGAACCCTGCCTAGTTGACATGAAATTGCTAGTTAATTTCGATCCCTGTCTATGTGATATGGAATGCCAACCACTTCTAATTTCGAACCCTGCCTAACATGGAAGGATGGCTGATTTCGAACTTTGCCTAGTTGACATAGAATGGCTGGCTACTTTCGATATCTGCCTAGTTATCATGGAATGGATGGCTTACTTGGAACCCTGTTGCCAGAATGAAAATACTGGCACGGCAAGGCACTTGTAGAAGATCCTAATAGTCCGGGAGCAAGCGTCAGAAAATCGGTACCCATTTGTAAACTTTTTAAATGTGACTCAATCATTAGTATTTCAAACCAAGAAACATATGGCGCTGATCTGCCATATAGGTCATGGGACCGCGACATGTTTATAGCGCTATAAACACATTGCTTTAAATAAATAAATTTTTCTTAAATGTAATTACAAGAAACATTGAATGCTTGTTTATAATATAATTTTACATACTGAGTGGTCTGCAATCTTGAAAGTGGGACTGAACAGTTAAAATTACTCTTAAAACTTTAATTTAAAGAAAAAAAGTCTGCCATCTTTTTCATGAAATTGAAGTATAGCAGATGAAATTAATGTAGTCATTGTATAGTCACCATGTGCTTTTCAAAGCATAATAAATTTACAGATATAATATAGGTCGATGAACTAATAATTTGATCAGAATTCAATTGATTTTGAAATAATTCGTAAAAGTCTGTTGTAGGCATTTCGTTTGCGAAAGGGGATACAAATCTGTAGCGATGTAACGTCTTCGCGATTTTCGCCCTAGCACAGTTAAGAAAATACTATTCAAGCCAGATACGCGTTGGCTAAGTGCACCCCAAGTTATAGATGCCAATAAGCATAATTTAAGAGGGAAAGATGTAGTGTTGCCAAAAACTATCAATGATTTTCACGAAAATCATTAAGAGTGCTATGGACGCTTAACGGCACTACAAGCGAAATATCGAGCATTTTATGTTTCTTCTGGGCAATCATTTACAGGAGAAAAATAAGCAGAACAAAACTATTTTAAGTTGTTTTTTTTATTTATAAAACTGTTTCTAGCGCTATAAACATGCCCAGGACCTGCATGGAAGACTAGCGGCATGTTTTCTTGCACTAAATATTAAGGATTGAGTCAAGTTTAAAAAGTTTGCAAATGAGTCATCCTTTGTGACGGACTACAACTCTACTTTCAAAATACCATCCAAAATGAAATTCGATAAAGTTAAGTCCAACATTAGTAGCTTTGAAGTCAGGAGGCTTTGGAAATCGGATAGCTAAACTAGAGGATTATTATCCGAGAGCTCAAAGCGGCCTACCTGTCTGGGTTGTAGACGCTGCAGTCGGTGGTGCCTTCATCATGGGCCGGAACTCTACGAGGGAGAGTGCTGTGGATGAGGAACCAGGACTACGAAGACCAGGGTCTGGAGGTAGAGAACCGTCCTGCTGCTTTTCCCGGCGCTCTGGATTCATGTCGTGCATGCAACCGCCACTAGGCACTACGCCGCCGCTCAACATCAGTCCCTGCACAACAGAATCAGAAGTTAAGGAGCTGACACTATTACACTATACACATAACACTAATTTTTTTTTTAATTTTCACTTTAAAAATACCGTTTTTTTTTTCAACAAGGCATTGGCTTACGCTTCAAATCATTTCAGAGAGAAAAATTAAATTTAGCTAATAATTAATTTAGATATAGGCTCATTCGCATGGTCTTTCAACAGTGATAGATTTCAATTGCAATTGATTCCGAAAGTCAAGTACTGTTGGTTGGTAGGGTTATTTATGGCACAAGGGCCACATCTGACCATGCTGACACAAGACATGCATCACCAAGTCATAGACACACACACACAATGTTTGAGAGCAACACAACGGGCTAGTAGCGACGATCCGGGATCAACCACCGAAGGACCACACAGCGTCATTTTGAAGCACGGTCTTAAACGACGCCTGTCAATAAATAAATTTCCATCTTCTGACAGTCTTTTTGAGCAGGTGGTCTATAGTTTTAAGATTGAGTGAATGTGATGGTTGCTTTTAAAGGGTATTGTTTTTGGTTTTATGGTACAAGAGCCATATTAGGCCATGCTGCAACAGACACGAGGCATACAATATCAAATAATATACAGGCAATCTTAAAACTATGGACCACCTTCTCAACAAGACTGTCAGAAGATGGAAATTTACTTATTTACAGGCGTTATCTGACCGCGCTTCAAAATAATGAGGGTGTGGTCCTCGGATGTTTCACTTCAGTGGTATTTATTGTGTCACACAGACAAAACGCTCGTGAAATAGTAACCTCAGTAGCATGAATTCTTAAAAATAGCTAAATTAGTCTTCTCAAAAGCTTATATCAGTATTTGGTTACATCCTGCACAGCAGATACTTCAAAAAACACTGTGTGGAGCATAGAGATGTAGGTATTCTAATTACGTCGCACGGGAGCAACGCACCGGACTACAATCAAACCCTAAGGAAAAGATTCGAGGACAACATCAAGTAATTTTGAACAGATGACGAGAACAACGCCTCAGCTGGTACCACACTTTCGAAACTTCAACACCAGGCGGACGTGAGGACACGATAGATCTAACGTGCACCAGCCCCCGAGTACACGACGATCTCCAGATAGACCTAGTTTCGAACTCGCTACCATCCGGTCGCTAATCCGTTCCTCTTCCAACTGGGCTACGGCGGCTCTTGATGGTGACGAAATCTAGATCAGGTCAGTTTCTTAAATAACGAGATATCTCGTCTATCAATATCTGTTAAAAAAGCGTGGGGTGGGGGCAATTTTCGTTAACCTTTAGACTACAGCCGGTATAGCAGTTGTGCCGTGATAGCGCCAAGAAATAATTTAGAATACGGCCAATACAGTAGTTGTATCTTGAAAATAGTAAGAACCGCGCCAATACAGAATTTAGACTACGACCAATACAGCAGTTGTATCATGAAAAATATAAGAATCGTGCCTAGGAAGAACTTAGACAACGGCCGGTTCAGCCAGTTGTAAATACCTTGAAAGTTATTAGAATCACGCCAAGATAGAATCGCGCCATGTATATTCTATAGCCGTAGTCAAAAGGTTAACCTATGGAAAAATTTCAAAAGAAATCAACAAAATATTGGACTGGACGCCAAAACTGGAAAATAGCAGTTCGAGACGATTTTGCCACCTTGTCGCCAAGGTTGAGAAATAGAGCAAAAGTCGTGTAGCAGCCCTGCTGTTTCACAACAGAAAAATATCCAATTACAGGGGGGGGGATGTATGATACAAAAATGCGAGAAAAAAGCCATACACAAATAGCGTTAGATAAAGGATCAAACAAAACACTTCATTGAAGCAGATTATTTATTGGACTGAAATCATTAAAAAATCTAACTCCGAAAAAGCTTTGTGCAGTTAAAAAAATCCATTTGGCAGCAAAATTGTTACATTCTTTGTTAAAGGCTTCGGAAAAATAATTTACAGTTTTTGATGATATACCAGGGGACGTTAAGATCAATAAAGAAACTAGAAAGGGCAACTCAATTTTGTTTCGAAGGAGGTTGTGAAAAATAATTTTCTGAATAAATGTCTACTTCTAACTAATGAAACAGAAAAGATTTCACTGTTCAGAAGGGTGCATATCTGATAATTAATTCGTCCTCTGACCGTGGTGTTGAATCTTCACTATATTGTAAAGGGCGCTATGAACGCGGGGTGTGTTAAATTTAAATTTCCTGTGTGAGCGCGTGGGTGGCAGTCAGGCCTCAGACACTGAGGAGAGAGGTACGCTCTTGGCCCTACTGAAGGCGACGCATCCTTAGCCCTAACGAGAACGAGGCTTCTTTAGCCTTAATGAGAAAGTGGTTCTTACACAACCTTGTTATACTATTGGTTGTAAATAAATCTTGTCTTTATTACAACGAATTGCTTTAATTGGAATACAGTCCACTAATCAAGGTATCGGAACTACACGCGGTTCAAAACTACAAAGCTGTGTCATCGGTTGGTTTGACGTTTTACGGTGCAAGGACCACATTGGGTCAACCTGCGCACAACACAAGGAAATGTCAGTGGCAGATAGGTATGAAAGTATTTTAATTAATGTCGTACTGTGGTAACAAATCGGGCTATTCGCGAAGGTCTGGGATCAAACCTGAAGGGAAAGATCCTCGGATAATACTACGTAATTTTGAACCACGGTCAGGTGACGAGGCAACACCTGAGCTGGCACTACACTCTCCAAACGTTCACACACCACGCCAACGCGAGGACATTTGAAGGCCACGACGGATTTAACGTGCACCAGCCCCAACGCCAAGTGAAAAATGCCGTGAAAAGGAAAAGAGGGGCATGGGGAACAGTGGGATGAAAACAGAAAAAAATCGGTTGATCTTCCCTTCGTGATTGATTCAGGACAGTCGTCAATAACCCGTTGTGTTGCTCCAGTGCGACGTAATTTTCCCAACCTACCTAAAGATAAGTTATTTCAAAAATCAACTATCTTTCAATATTCGTGATATATTGGGGGGGGGCTGTAGGCCGGTTTGAAGAGTAGCGGATTGGCAACCGGACGGTTGAAAGTTCGATACTCGACTCTTCGAAAACCCGTCGTGTATATGGGACTAGTGCACTCAAATGTCCTCACGTTGGCGTGGTAGTTTGGAGACTGGGATGCCAGGTCAGGTGTGACCTCGTCATCTGACCGTGGTTCAAAATTAAGGTGTTATCCTTGAACCTTTCCTTTCGGGATCGATTCCGAACAGACGGTAATAGCCCGTTGTGTTGCTCCAGCGTGACGATAATTATTTACCTACCGAGATGGAAGGTCATTCTGATAGCATTATGCAATGGAATCGGAAAATATTAAGCTAACGATAAAAAATGATTGTCATAAAAAGTCAAAGATTCAATGAATTTAATAAATATTATATTAAAATTTATTAAAAATTCAATAAGAGTAAACGCGTTGAAATTATCAAAAAAGTAAACAATTAATGTTCAAATTAACCGCTAACGTCCATTCCTAACGATTAATAACTGCTAAATATATGCACTGTTGACGAAGCTGTAAATTTTAGCTATTAATAACAACTGTTATCGGGTTAATTATCAATAACTCTTAAGGCAGTTATCGTCAAATAAGTTTTGTCCGTCTTTAACCATTACCACTTAACGTAGCTTGATGACAAAAATTAAAAATCCCGTGACCGCAAACGCTAATTTTTTTTTATAATGATAATTAAGTTCGGCAGGAGTAATTGCATTTATGTCGTGGTCCGGGATCAATCCCGAAGAGAAAGATCCGAGGACAACACCTCGTCATTTTGAACAACGGTCAAATGACGTGGCGACTCTTAAGCTGCACCCTATACTCCCACACCACGCAAACACTACAATTATCCCTCTAGGTGGTTATGATTAGCAAAACTGACCAGACCTTGATGGAAGATGTCTCTCTATTGTACGATATATGATCTAGAAATAAAAGTCTCGGAAGTCTCTCAACGGATTCCACCATGCCCAAGCAATTTGTTAATCGCAAAGAAAGGTCGCTTTCGTTACCCTTCCCCGTATTACCCGCTAATTCGGAGAAGACGCAAAAAGAACCGGAGCGTTTTATATGCCCTGAGAAATATCTCCTGCTAAGCACCTCGGAACATTAGCTTAATTATTTTCTTCCATTTTTAAGCAAATTAATTCACGCATCCCCGAAAGCGACACACAGAAGACGGTTAATGCGGCCCACCATGCATAAAGGCGCTTCAATTGTACGGGCTTTCTCAGGCTTCAAGCCACAAATTGATTTGGATGAGTAGTTGTTGAAAGGATCTTTGGGGAAGCGGTGATATTTGCGAGGGGGAATAAAATGTCGTTGACCTCTCTGTATTGACAATGAATGAGAAACGGAATTGTGATTCGAATTTCTTTGGTCTGCTGGCCACAACTGTCCAGTACCAGTAGAGATGGTGGGCTCAGTACAAGTTTAAATGATGGGCCCAAGTTCAAGTTTAAAAGACGGGCAAACGCCAGAACAAGTTGAAATGAAGGACCCCAGAACTAGTTGAAATGACAGGCAAACCATAACAAGTTGAAATGAAGGACCCCAGAACTAGTTGAAATGACGGGTTCAGTAAAAATTTAAATGACAGGCCCACTAAAGGTTTGACGGACTCCAGCACAAGTATAGCTGACAGACCCCGGCACAAGTTTAAATGACAGGCCCAAGTACCAGTTCAAACGAAGGACCGCAGTACAAGTTTAAACGACCAGATCAAGTACTAGTCTAAACGACGGGGTCCAGAACAAATTTAAAAAACGGTTAAAAATCAGAACAAGTTTAAATGACGGTTAAAATACAGAACAAGTTTAAATGACGGTTAAAAATCAGAAGTTTAAATGAAGGGCCCCGGTACAAGTTTTAATGACGGGTTCGAGTAAAAGTGTAAATGACGAGCCCAGAACTGATTTAAATGACTAGCCCCAATAACAGTTTGAATGACGGGCATCAGTACATGTTTAAATGACTAACCCCAGAAACAGTTTAAATAACGGGCTCAGTACAAGCTTAAACGACGGGTTTCAGAACAAGTTTAAATAACGGATCCCAGTACAAATTTAAACTACGGACACCAGCAGAAGTTTAGATGACGAAGCCCAGTACAGGTTTAAATGAGAAGGTACAGTACAAGTTTAAATAAGGAGGTCCAGTACAAGTTTGTAAATGACGAGGCCCACTATAAGTTTAAATAACGGGGTATCAATACGCGTTAAAATTACGGGATCCTCATAGTCAATGTTTAACTTGTACAAACATACATTTTTTTATTAGTGTGTGGATCACCTTTGTTCCAGCATCAATCCTGCGACACTAAATTGGCTGAAATACGCATGGGCACCGATATGTTTTCTGTACAGAAACGGTGTACGCATGCGCATGTTGCATATTTTGTCGTATGCTGCTCCAGCGTGACTTATTTTTCTCCATTCGGTTTATCGGAAGAATAGCAGAAATTCGGTTCAAAGTATTAGGAATTATATCGGTTAAGAAAAATAAGTTACTTCCAAGTAATAGATTGGTTCGTCGCCTTACGTTCATATTTTGGATCAATACACCAGGACCAATGGCTTGTGAATTGTATGAGGAAAAAGAACGGCAGCACTTATACATTTGTACTAATCAAACATTGTGTACTGGGTATGCAACACAATCTTTTAATAATTTGCACAATTCCTGCTAAGGCAGTTATCAATCCCTGGTTACAAAATATCATCAGCGCGATGTAATAAAAAACCACCGAAATATACAACTCCGGCGATCATGAGAGACTGATAAATAGCCTTGCGTCACACTTCATCATCAACTAGACAAAGAACAAAACTCCGCCGGGGAAATTTCCACCCATCGATTTAATAGCAGTAATTCGGTTTAATACCGAAGCATTTGGAAATATGGCGGTTTAGAAAAATGTGAAATTATCAAAAAAAAAAAAAAAAACTCCCCATAATAGAATTCAGACTTCTGCAGCTATGTACACAGCAGCAGAGCCTTTTTTCCTTTGTAAGCTACGTCACCTCCAGCATATGGAGTTGTGAATCTTAATCACTTGAAGCCCTCCCTGCTAGCATTTAAACTCAAATTTTACCCAATGGTTTTTAGTCCATTCCCTCCTTGCTACAAGCAGTTTTTTAATGTATTATTTTTCCCCGTGCTATCTAAGTCTAATTTTTTAAGACTTTTGCTACCCCCACTAATCCTTCGTTATGCTCCTCTGTTTTTTCTCCTAGGTTTTTGAAATTAAAACGGATTAATACTTCGCAGTGCTTCATTTTCAGACATAATCGCTAGATAATTTTTGCTACTTTTTACGCGCGGAAGTTTAATCTCCTCGCAGTGAGTTATTTTTCCAGCGTCCAACTAGGAGTTGCACAAAAACTAAAATGTTTTAATCTCCCTTGTTAATATGCCATTTTTCTTTTCCGCTTTTTTTCGCTTTCCCCACGCGAAAAGATAAGTAAAACTTTATTTTCAATGAGAAATGCCGGCCTTCAGAGTCATTTTTTGCGTGTTTTTTGATCATTCTAATAACAAAACATAATTCTTATATCAACAACGTATAAGAATTCCACGAAGCACCAGTTTCAGGCGTTAATCACTCTATCATCGGAGGTGCCTAATTTTAAATAACCCCGCTGGGAACTAACTTATGAAGAAAGGATTGGCGAGATTTAATATAGATTTGCATGGGGAAGTTCGAGAACAAATCAGTACGGTATAGTTTGAATTACTTTTTTACGTATAAACGGATTAATCAGAAAATCTCTTCCGACGTGGAGAAAAATAATTCCTTCGTAGTTGGAGAGTAAACAAATTAGATTCCACGCACAACAAAAAATAATTTCTGGTCGCATCTATCAGACAACTGGAATTGGTGGTAAGAAAAAAACTCAAGCATTTACCAACATGCGCACAAAATATCGAATTCGATTTTTAGTTGACTTAATTAGGCGCATTGAGAGAAATTTAAATTTCATTGGAGGGCATTAATTTCTGATGTCATCTTTTTTCCACATTCTATTCTTTATGTAAGCAAAAAATAATTTCACGTTAAACAATCAACTGTTTTTGTGCTTTCATGACGCAATATTTGGCCCATGCTGCGCCAAACCATGTGAGGTAAATGGACTTACATGCAAGTTTCACTGACACAGAAGAGGCGTATACACCCAAGTGGAATCGAACAACATGAATCTATCAGGTAAGACAACTTGAATAGGGGATCCTTTACAAAAACTTTAAAAAAATGAGCAGTTGATTTATAGCATATTCAGCGAAATCAAAGTTTTACGGAGGATATTAATTTCGGATGTGCTTTTATCCCCTTTTAGATACGCAAAACATCAACGCAAACAAAATCTAAAATTAATTTCCCGCAAAACAATCAACAGTTCTTGTAGTTAGTTGGGTTTTACGTTCCAAGGGCCATATTAGGTCAAGCTTTTACCTAACAGAAACTTAAGTTCTAATAAAGTAATCCTTCATAAATAGTTGACAAAAAGTCAACTGTCCCAAATAAAGCTAACTATTTGGGAAGATCCATTGAAAGCCATTTATATTTTAACTACCTTTCTACTTAATTTGCATATTGCCTATCCGAAATTGTGACAAATTTTGTCCAAAAAAAGCTATCTTTGCAGTAAAAACTGTCCTAAAAAGGTCAACCATTTGATAGAGATCCGTTGTACTGCATTTCAATCTATCTTGCCCATTTGCCTATCCGAAACTGTTCAGATTTTACATAAACTACCCTTCAAGCATGTCCCCAAAATGCCAACTATTTGGGAAGATCCACCGAACGCATTTATTTTTTGAACAACCTTTCAACCTAACTTGCCTTTTGCCCATCCGAAATGTTTCAGATTTTGCCCAAAAGAATATATTCTTGAAGTTAAGCCTGTCACAAAAAGGACAACAAAAACATCCGTTAAACTGCCCTTCTACCTTAGAACTGTCTTTTAACCTAACTTTACTTTTGCCTACCCGAAATAGCCCAGCTTTGGCCCAAAAGAAGCTATCCTTGAAATTAGCCTGTCCTAAAAAGGTCAACAATTGGGGAAGATCCGTTTGAACGCCAAGTATCTTTTTAAACTGCCTTTCAACCCGACTTGCCTTTTGCCTATCCGAAACTCCCGAACTAAGTCCTTGAAATTAAGCTCATCAGTTGAGGAGTCATGAAAAAGGACAATTATTTGAGAAGCACCATTGAAAGCACTTACCGCCTTTCAACCTAACGTGCCCAAAGTCGCTAATTTCGTTTTCGAACTTGAACGCAGATTAGCACTTTTGTTTTCGCGCGAAGGCGAAAAAAACACCTGCGTTTTGTTTCCTCTTCTCGGTTCTGTTTACGTCACAGCAGGGGGAGGAAGCTGCATTGGAAATGCGAATGGATTACGCCGAGATTCGGTTACCAACTTTCATCTGAGTTCTCCAAGCCTAATTGTCTGTTATCGGATTACTCCTTCCTATGCGAAAACTGGATTTTTCAACTTGAGCATCCTTCTTAAAAGGTCCTCCACCGAATTTTTTCGTTTATTCCGTGGAGAAGGATTAGTGTCGCCTTCGCAAAATCGCCAATCCGCTCAAATTTTCTGTGAAATCCGATCGTCTTGGAGTTATTGTGATCAGCATATCCGGGAAAGGATTAACCTGACTTTAAAGGCTCGTGACCGAGATCTTATCGCTGTCTTTCCTTTTCAACCCTTGCGATCATCGAGTAGTCTTCGCTCTAATCCTCTTTCAACTGATCGTCATCGCAGCATAATTTCGGAGGGGATTACTCCAGCTGTTGCCTTTGTTTCGTTCGTTTCTGGGATTTATTTTATTTGATCGTTTCGGATTTTTTAAGCGCGGCCACTTCTTTGTTCTCCGGCGTCCTTGGATGGTCTTTAATCTTTCATTTTGTTTCAACAACTGACCATTTTAATCGCGGGCTTATGGGGGATTATGCCTACAGTCAGACACACGCGATTATTATTTTTTGCGTAACGACTGTTTTCTGGAGTTTGTTTATGAAATCAAGATAAAACTTCTTTGAGTTCACCCCCGTTTAATCAATCGTTCGGTTGACATAGAGTTTGGTTCGCCCGGACCTAGCATCAATTATACTTGACTGAGTTCTCCAAGAATATGTAACTTTTGTTCATTAAGAAGACAGTGGACTTTCTAAATCAAAATCAATTTTCTGAAAATCGATTAAAATTTAAAAATCGATTTTTTAATTTTAGCGTTAAAAATGCAACTCAACAAAAAACATTGTAGACAAATACATTAAGTCTAAAAGCAACCAAAACGTTTTATCTCCGACTGAGATTTCCTGTCATTCTTCTGATTTCAAAATATTCTTACGCCATCTGATTTTAATTGATTTACACAAATTTTTTTTGTACAATCCTTGAAATCTTGCACATATCTAAGTGCAAACAAGCAATTAATCGTTCTTCCAAATTTTGGTTTAAATGTTGCTTAATCTAAACTTTTAATTTAAATATTAAAGATCATATGCTCAAAAAGAGTGAAACTACGGAATAATAAGTCAAAAAGACTTTTTACTTATGATTACTGAACTTTATTTACTTTTTTATAATTATTAATTATTCAGCGGTCATTTTTTTTTATTATTTCAAGCACCGATTCCAATGTTACCTGTATCAAAATGGAAAATTGGTCATTTAATCAGTTTCGGTAAAAATAGGTATTTACAAACGGTCGGTAAAATTAGTATTAAAAAGTTTAAAAAAAGGGCTCTTCTTTATTTGGCTTACAAATTGCTTTGAACCCCATCCGAAATGAAACTATGCTATTATTTTAAAGCTCCAAGTGGTTTCTACGAGATATATCACGATATGACCAATGTTGGACCTCATCATCAAGATGGTGACTATTTTTCATGATGACGAGATAAAGATCTGGTCAATTTTTTCTAATGACGAGCTATCTCGTCCATTAAGATCTGGTGAGTTTTGCTAATGACGAGATACCTCGTCGAGACAACCTCCAGGAGGGTTAAGAGCTGTCCCACCACATACTACCGATTATCCCAAATGGGGCCCCACACACCCAAGGGCCCCCGTCATGATTGTAATTTCGAAAAGCTTTTTTTTTTTTTTTTTTTGGGGGGGGGGAGATAACATGCAACTGCAAGCACATGCTCCGTCTATTTCATTAGATATCTAAATTCACGATATCCAGCACTAAAGATCGATAACTGCGCACTTTAAATTTAGAGGTAACAAGATGAGAAAAAACACACACAAGGCAGTAAATAAAAGTAATAACTGCCATCCAAGTAGGAAAAGTGCATTCTTACGAATCAGTTCAATCTTCCGCGCGCGCGCGCGTACGTCACAAATTAGAAGTAATCAACAAACACCAGTAAATGCAAAGTACAGTGAAACTTCGATTATGTCAGGTGGGCTAAAACAGTTATAGAAATAGGTAAAGTATCTAGATTGCTGTGAAAAATCATCCTCACTTTATTGCTGAGATGCCGGAGTGGCAATGTATATTGGAGATTTGAATATATATGTACGGTCTAGAACAGGAATGGCGAACCTATGACCTGCGGGTCACACACTGACCCACGCAGGGTTTTCAAATGACCCACAAGTTGATTTTTATAAACTTATCATAAAGAATTTTTATTAGTTTTCGAACCCCTCTTTTAAAATATATGAACAAAATACCAATGTTAATAAAGAACTTAAAAATTAAAAAAAAATGCATAAATGATTTTTTATAAAATGTTTTAGATTTATTGATTCTACATAATGCTGTTTTAAGATTTATATGATAATATTAGGATAATTATGACGAAACTTGACACCTTTACTAGGGATTTGAAAATGAAAATCATGAAATATTTTCCTCAATTACAAAACCATTTTCAAAACATAATAACATTGGAAAATACGCTTGACGTTCCAGAAAATGCAATAAAAAAATATTTAATTATTATAACGGAAATAAAACAAGCCTTTGAAGATAGATTTAATTAATTTAAAAGTATGGAAAATACATTTCACTTTATTTTATATCCATACAAAACGAAATTCGAAACAATGGAGTTAAACGAATTTAAGTGGCTAGGTATTCATGATTTAGAAGTGGAATTAGTTTAATTTCAACGCAGCATTGTTTGGAAAAATAAATTTGATAACTTGCTTTCCGAAGTAGGAGGGAAAATGTCTGAAATTAGTGCAAATTATTATAATCCCACACTAAAAATTGAAAATATATTAAACGTACGGGATTCTTTGCCAAATAATTTTATTTCAATGAAGAAACTTGCTAATGCTCTTTTAACCCATTAACGCCCAGCGTCCTCATTTGAGGACAGTGTATAAAAGAGCGTGTAGAATCCTTATATTTTCCGGAAACGATTGTTTTTTCGGTACGATTATAGATGGGACTACCAAAAAGAATCCCACAAATTATCAAGTATATGTGGTTGTTTAACAACCCGTGATATGGATAGCCATTTCATGTTTTTTTATGTCTCACGCTTGCATTTGCTTTCTGTCTGGCTACATTGGCTAAATTCTAGGTAAGACATTTTATTTTTACTAGTATTTCAAATTAGAGTACTATATAAACGTATAATAGAAAATTAATTTCTTTTGAAAAAAATTTCGTTATAAAAATGACATCCAATTTGGCTGTCCTCAATTGAGAACGCGTTACAGCCAACTTTTATACAAATTTGAATAGTCATTACAATTTTTGTATTTTTTTCGTGTAATAATTGAATTACAAATTATTTCGACTTTTATATGGTAAATAGTCATACTTTGTTTACTTTTAGGAAAGTAATAAGTAAAATAATAATTATAATGGCTCTTAGGTTCTTAATGATTGCAGAAGGTCATGAATATTTATTTTACGAACAAATTGAAACTGACATCATTCCACCTGCCATCGCAATTCCACCTTACGTAGATGAGCTTACTGATGAAGAGGATCTTGACGATGAAAGTACAGCTTTAGCTGAAGTACGTGATATTGCAAGAAAAACTTAAATCAAAATTTATATGGAGGCAAAACTAGCTCAAAGACATAGAAAACTCTCCCTTTGGGAAGTCAAGTTGTGTTAGAAATGCTGTATGTTTACTGGTCTATTGTTCATAATCCAGTAAAGTATGTAGTATTTTTTGATAACTTTTTCACCAGTTACCAGTTGTTAGTGATGCTGTAAGAAAATGGATTTCGTGCTTGTGGCCCCTATAAGAGACAACATAATGGCAGGATGTCCTCAGAAATCTTGGAAAGAAATAGAAAAAGAAAGAGGGTTTTATAAGCATAAATTTGATAAGGCAAATGAAATTTTAATAGTCTGATGGAACGACAATAAGTCTGTTACTTTGGCAACAAATTCTGAACAGATTAATCCTGTTAGACAAACACTGCGTTGGTGTAAAAGTCAGAAAGAAAGAATTTCGGTTCCACAACCAAACAGAATCCACTCATACAACACATTTATAGGTGGTGTTGACTAATATGGTTAGTATTTGGAAAAACATTCAATATCCATAAGTGGCAAAAATGGTATTGGTGTTTATTTACAAGAATGGTCGACATGGCTGTTGTAAATACCTATATATTGTATAAATCTGTCCGTCAAGATGTGAAAAATAAGCATATTTCGATAAAAGATTTTCAAAGAGAAATAGCAGTAACCTATTTGATAAAAGGAGTAACAACTCGTTCAGCGAGAGGTCGCCCGATGTCAATACCATCCTCTTTGGCTGTAAATTTTGATGGGGTTCGCTACGGTCCCGTAGGGCATACTATTTTGAAACAAGATAAACAAAGATGTTGTCAGCTGAAAAATTGAGCGTCAAAACCACGCATACTCTGTGAAAAGTGTAATGTAACACTGTGCAGTCTTTGTTTTCCCATATATCATACCAAAGCAAAAAAGTAATGCATATTTTATGTAAATTTGTTTGTATTTTGTTTATGTATCTTATATGTGCATCTTGTTCTTGGTCATTCTTAATAAAAAATTGTCCTTTTTATCAACTGTCATAGTTCGCACAAAACTGAAATTGTAGCGTTGATTGTCAGTAAATTAAATAAATAAGTTTAAAATTAATTTTATCTTAAAATTTAATATAATACTGTAACTAATCCTTTTTTACATCTATTACATGTTGTTTTCAAATATGCTGACTTCACTGAATTTCTTGATATTTTTCCACCCAAACGTCCAGCCTCCTCAAATGAGGACGAGCTGTAATTTAAAAAATCACAACTTGTTTAAATTTTTTTATTTTTTTGCATTGAGGGGGGGGGGTCATAATTACACAGATTTGAGATAATCATGAAAATAATTTGAGCAGAAAATATTTTGTGCAGAAAAAATTCAGGCGTTAATGGGTTAACGATGTTTGCATCCACATATTTATGCGAAAAATTGTTTTCTTCGATGAATTTTGTAAAGTCTACCAATAGTAATAAACTGGGAAATGAATTAACTGCAAAATGTGTTAAACTAATGAATACTGAATATGAACCTAATATTAAAAAATTATCTGACAAAAAACAACAGATTTCTCATTAAATATACTTTAACTTCATTGTACATACACATACCTGTAACTATATTATCTATTAATATATATCCATCAGTTCAATCTTCTGCACGTCAAAAATTTAAATGATTCCTTTGTACCATGAATTATTGCGAAGAATTAGGTATCTATTATATATAATATAGGTATTAAATAACCTTTAAAATCATTTGTTATAAATAGAATAGAGTAATTTAGTCATAATGTCGACTCACGACAAGATGTTCCTTTGAAGACAAGCAACTATAATACCACGTACGATATTAACAGCGTCTTAGTTCATTGCATTTGCAAATAAACTAGAATAAGCACTCATGGCTTTTAACCTTATTACCGGCGGTACGCCGTGGTTAATCCTCCAAATGGCACCCGACTGTCAATGTTGATTCCTTCCTGAAATATTGAATTTCCGAGTATTGTGTAGGAATTCTAGCAACACAATTTACTAAGCTTTTCTAGTTGTTTATTCTTCATTTGCCATCGCGCTGAGTTAACACCAGGCCTCGAAATACATTTTTTAATACAGGTGCACCTTGTGCACCTAAGTTCTTAAATTAGGTGCACAGGTTATATTATAGGTACACATTTAAAAAAAAAACCGAAAGATAAGAGTATTAATGTTATGTAAACTACTTTATTTTAGTTGGGTATGTTTATATAGGTTTTTTTTTTTCGTAGTAGATATATATAAGTAAATAAAAATATTTAAAAATCGAAATTCTCCTTTCTCCGGCGTACGGCTTTCGCGACAGTTACTTCAACAGAGCCACCTGGAAAATGTTTCGATCATCGGAAAGTTCTGGTGGCAGTGACACAAGTAAACCTTCCTCCTGTATAAACCCGTTACGGGCAAGCGATTTTGTTTTCGCATAGTGTGTAATTAGGAATTTTAATTATGTTTCTTTAGAGCGAGAGAGGTTGACACTAATATTTTGTTCAAACATCAAAATAACATAAAACACGTTCCCCCCTTCCCTTTTTTTTAACGTTAGGTGCATTGCGTGCCCCTAGCGGGAAAAAATTAGGGGCACAATTTTATTTTCATGTGCACAGTGCACCCGGGTATTTCGAGCCCTGGTTTACACTAAGACATGAATTCATTGTGAATGCAATTGATGCTTACTCAGAAACTTTGTAAATAGATGCTTTTCGTTCGAAAGTGTTTTTGAATATCTCGGACTGTAGTACGGCTCCGAAGAAAAGGTCAACCTTGGGTCAGTCGACTTGTGAATAGGTGTGAAAGCGCGTTAGGAGGGCTGCTGTACGCAAAAGCATGAATGGCGATCGCCGTGGATGCCAACTCGTTAGGGTCAGGCGGGGTAATTGTAAACAAGCTATACAAGCGCCCACGTGGGATTCCGAGAAACTAAAAAGTTGTGAAATATGAAAGCTGGCAACCCTGAGGATGCAGTATGGTGATCCCGTATTTCTTTGAACCACAGCTGATAGCAATATGTTTAGTTGAAAAATTTATGGTTGAAAAGTTTGGATTTTAAAGTTTTTGTGTGCTGCATTTTTTTTTTTTGCTGCCCTCCATAATATATTGAAAGGTATGTTGTTCCAATTCTTTACTTCCGGTCAGTTATGTTTCTATCGAACAAAAAATCATTGACTTTGCTTCTGGGAACTTTAATGCATTAATGCACCTACAGTTGAATGTTTACAATTACCCCATATTTTTCAAGCGACTGTGTAACTGTAAACATAATTTTGCCAATAGTTTCGTTCAATTTGGATGGAAAACTAATATGTTGCCCCGTGTAATTTTGTATTTAATCGTATTTAGTACTTTTGAATTGCGTTTTATTGCATTTTTCGTGTTCTTGGGGAGCAGGAAGACTGATTTACTAAAACTTCACACATATGGTGAAGTTCTTACAACTGACCAAGTACTGTCACGCTTGAAGGAGGCAGAAGAGAAAAAGAACAAAAGGAAGTCTGGTGAGAAGATAGTGAAAGAGCCAGAAGTAAGCAAGAAAGAAGCAAATGGAAAGGAAAGCTGAACTCGAGGACAGCGAGGATGAGGAACTATTGAAAGAATTGACTAACATTGACGGTGAAGAGTTTAAAGCTCTCCAAACATTCAAGCAAAATATAGAAGACTAGCTTGTAGGGGAAGTTAAATATTTTGGAGCCATTCATGGAAGACATTGAAACGACTATGTTTCTACTTGTAAATGTTGAGGGGGTGGGTATTAAAGAAAACCCATTTTTCGTATGTATGTATGGTGGATGTTGTTTCAGAAGAGGAGTTTGAGATCACCGGACTCAAATGCATCGATAATGCATAGACTAAATTCGCTGTGGTTGAAAAAACTAATTCTGTGTTACCAAAGACCTGTGTCAAAGCAATATTACCTACTCCAACCTGTAGCAAAGAAGGTCGTAAAGAAATTTTCCAATTTGAGGGCACTGTTAATGTGTAAGAAATGTAATATGTGTTTGGTTTTTTTTTTGTACCTAAGATTGTATTTTTCCACTTTTTTTTTTTTTTTAATTTTTAAAATTTGTAATTTTTTGTTCTTTACACTAAATACATTCAGTAAATGTTTAAATTTTTATTCTTATGTATTCTTAGAAGTTCACCTCATGATCAAATGCAACTCTTTCAAGTGTAATTATATTTTGCTGGGGTAAGAAGTGGGAGTATTTGGTAAACGTAAAGATCAAAACGGGGTTATTGTAAACATGGTATTATAAAGATAAAAATACCAATGGAGTTCCTTCTACTGCCATGACTACTGCTCATGCTGTCACTTGTTCAATATTCAATATCACGAGGAAAATCGTTGTTTACAATTACCCTTACTTTCAGGGGTAATTGTAAACAGTCGAGTACGGTGTTAAATTTCTTTTCTAGAATCTCCGTACTAATTAAATATCAAAGCAGAATAGTGACAAGTTGGTTTAGTAGGGTGAACAATGCTTAATTACTTCATCAAGAGTTTGAAAATAGCCATTGAAAGTGAACTTACCAATTCTGTTTACAGTTACCCCGCCTTACCCTACCACTTATATCGGTTACGCCATCGAATGATAAATTTAGGGACAGAATCCACGCTAAAGAAGATAGTTGTACAAGTGCTTCGTTTACGTTGCACCTTATTTAAAGAATACCTTCTTCCTAGGACTAGTGATAACAGCGTTTTTCAGATCAGGTGTTCAACAACCTTCAATAGAAGATCTTTAATGTCCAATAACATATAAGTAGGGTTGCCAACCGTCCCGGATTGGCCGGGATTGTCTCAGAATTGAAGTTGTTGTCCAAAATCTCGGTTGAACGCCAAACTGTCCCGGAATTTCAGAGTAAGCTATCGACCTATATTACCTACTTTCTAAAATAGTTATTTCTATTGTACATGACTTCGTGTAAATCCTTTGAACGTCCGTTCCAAATTTAAAAAATACATTAATAAACACTGCATTATTATTTTTGTACATATTTTTCGGCAAATAAAAAAACTTTCCTGCGAAAACTATGTATGTTACGTTACGAGGTGTATCAGTGGTGAATATTGTGAAATTACATATATATATATATATATATATATATTTCAGTTTTGGGCAATATGTCCCGGAATCGTCTCAGAAAAAGTTGGCAACCCTACATATAAGTCACGATTGAGAGAATTTGGCCAAATCGATTTCAAAATCAGACTAGTACTAAGTGAATATTACGGAAAGTTGAGCGTTGAGAAAAATTGGACACCGAGTTCGGTTTAATGATTTGTATATTATCAACGCGAAACAAACCAGTCGAGTGTCATCCGATAACTGAGGGAACAATGACTTGGTAGGGTGATCTTAGATTCACGCGCAGCGATAAGCGGGGAGGGCGGTGTTTGGGGGGCTTTCAACTGCATCCAAACTTCAAATTAGTATAACTCGGGACTGCGAAACGCTGTGACGTAAAAATGGGTTTCGAACGGAAGCTAACGTCGAGATCTGTCGATTTAAGACATCAGAAGTGAAATTGAATAGTGTCAGTTGCAAAACTTTGGATCGCAGTAGAAACATTTTAAAAATTTCACAATGTCGACGTATATTTGTTGAAAAGCCAAGTAGAAATACATCGAACGCAGTCTACCCGGCAGAGCAACTCGTCAGAAAAGAATACCAACGGAGTAACGAAAATTGAAACAATAGTTTGATTCGTCGCGTTGAGTTTTTTGACGCGAGGGCCATATTTGATCAAGCTACGCCAAACGCAAGACAGACAACGTGAAAGAACAGACGAAAGTTTTAGTGACACAGAAGAGAGAGAAATAACCCAGGGAGGAATGGAACCAAAATCAAACGATGAGACAAGGCAATTCAAAGATTTCCCAAAAGCAATGCAATAGATTATAGGCCCAAACAAGACACGTTTTCGTAATTAATGGATGGTTTTGGGTTTTATGGCGCAAGTGCCATGTTTGGCTCTTGCGCCACACACAACATCAAGTAATGGACATACACACATAGAAAATTTTACAGTCGCAGAAGAGAGAAATACGTCCAAGGAGGAATCGGCTGGTTTTTGGATTAGTTATCAAATTACGAAAGAGTAAAATTGTAGCAAGTCAATTCATTTTCCTTTCATCAAGCGTAATGGTTTTACAATTAACGTCTCATTAACCCCCTCTTCAATTCCCTCTTTCAACACGCAATACGCCTCTACATTATCATAACCAAAAAAAATACACAGTTCCCCACCCTTTTTCACAGAGCACGGGATTACACTTAAACGAAACACAGAAAAGAAAAGGCAAAACGCAGGCGGACAAAAAACCAAAAGAGGAGACGGGGCAATTAAAAGATTTCCCAAAAAGTAATGCAATAGATTTTAAACCCAAACAAGACACAAATTTTTGTAATTAATGGCATCTGGAGTATTAATACATCTTTTGTGTGAGGGAGGTACAGACACAAAAAACCGGCGTATGAAAATGACAGAAGTTAGTTAAGCCATACAAAAAGAAAACACTACAGAAAGTAGACGCCATTAACTCCACGTCCTCGAACCCCTTATTCGAGACAGCAATTCCATGAAGAATATTAACTGGAATATTGCGGTATCTTTGATGACTTTAATTCGCTAAAAATGCTTTTCTTTTCATTGAATGTATTACATTTTCAGCTGTTCCCCTCACGCCGAAATACCTTTTATCTTGCTTTTAATCTCCGGTACCCATTAGGAGTACCTCTCCTCTGATTATCCTTTGTTTTCCCGCCCTTTTAATCCGCTATTCAAAGAATGCATTCATTTATTTCCTCAGGAGCTGATTAATACTTTACACATCGCCCGGGAACAACTTGTTATTCCCGGAAAACTGAGGGAGCCATTTGCGCGTGTTTTGTTGCAATTTTGTTTCCTCCGGACTAATGTACCGGGGGCAGCGCTGCAAAATGAAAATTTGGATGGTATTAATGAGGGTAAATTAAAAGACATTACATTTGGGGTGTGTTGAAAAAGGTGCATAAAGCTCATTGTGAACGCCAAGTACTTTTACGAGCAATGCCTTTTCGTCTTTGATGATGTTTTAAACCGATTCGATCCTCGTACAGGACAGCAAAGACAATCTCCGTTACCATGCTTCTTACAGACACAAGAATAAGGATTGGATTTTTATAGCGCAGAACTCCCAGATCTTGCCATACAATATTTTTTGCATGGCAACCTGAATGGAGTAAACGTCCAATTGACATGAATTATATAACAGGAAACAAACGTCACAAAGCTTATCGACTTTATTGAAGCATGGGACCATTTTTGTCGAGCTAAATGTAGTGCGGTAGTGTGCGTTGAAAAATGAAAATTCGTTCTTCGGCAGTTGGTATAATGTGGTCGAATTAGAAGACTTACATTTCAGGCGCGTTGAAAAGGAGCCGAAAGCTAATTGGGAACACCAGGTACTTTTACGGGCAATGGCTTTTCGTCTTTGATTATGTTTTAAACAGATTCGAACCTCGCACAGGACAGCAAAGATAATCTCCGTAACCATACTTCTTAGAAACAGACACAAGAATAAACATTGGTTTTTATGGCGCAGAACCAGATCTTGTCAAACAATCTTTTTTGCATAACATCCTGAATGGAGTTGTCTAATTGACACAAGTTATGTTAAAGGAAACAAACGTCAACAAACTTATCGACTTTTTAAAGCATGAGAGATCATTTTTGTCAAGACCCATGTGGCGGCAGTGGTGTTTGAGAAATGAAAATTTTTCCTTCTGTGGATGGTATTAATGAAGTCAAATTAAAAGAAATTGCATTTGAGGTGAGTTGAAAAAGGTGCATTAAGCACATTGTGAACGCCAAGTACTTTTACGAGTAATCTTTTCGTCTTTGGTGTTTTAAACATATGCGATACTCATACAGGACAACCAAGACAATTTTCGTTGTTAGAAACAGACGTAAGTATTAATATTGTTTTTTATGGTACAGAACCAAAATCCTGTCAAGCAATGTTTCATGACTTTTCTGCCAATTCGTTCTTTCATCTTGAATGACTTAATGCCTAATAACATAAGTTATGTTAAACGAAACAAACGGAACATAGTCTAATTGAATCTATTAAAGCACGAGACCATTTCTGTTGAGCTAAATTTGGAGAATCGGTAGTATTTCTGCGTTGAAAAATGAAAATTCGTCCTTTTGTGAATGTTATTAATGTGGTCAAATTAAATATGGGTCTGTTGAAAAGGCTCATTTTAAACGCCAAGTAATTTTACGAGTAATACCTATTCTTTCGATGTTTTAAACCGAATCGATCCTCGAACAGGACAGCAAAGACAATCTCGGTAAGTACTTCTTACAAGACACAACTTGGTTATTATAGAGCATAACCAAATCGTGCCAAACAATGTTCTTTACATGACTTTCTGCCATATAATTCTGATTATTCTTTCATCTTGAATGGAGTCAACGTCTAACTAACATAAATCAGTTAAAGGAAATAAAAACTTAATAATTTATCGAACTCATAAAATTTATCGACTTCATTGAAGCATGAGTCAATTTCTGTCAAGCTAAATGTGGTGGCGGTAGTGTTTCTGCGTTGCAAAATGAAAATTCGGATGGTATTAATACGAGTAACTTAAAAGATGGCATTAAAGCTCACTGAACGCCACGTACAATACTTTTATGAGCAATGCCTTTTCGTCTTTGATGATATTTTAAACCGATTCTATCCTCGTACATCCAAAGACAATCTCTGTTACCATACTTCTTAGAAACAGACACAACAATAAGGATTGTTTTTCATGGCGCAGAACCAGATCTTGTCAAACAATGGTTTTTGTAAGGTATCCTGAATGGAGTTAACGTCTAATGGACATAAGTTAAGCTTTGTGACGTTTGTTTCCTTTAACTTATCAACTTTATTGAAGCATGCAGGACCATTTCTGTCAAGCTAAATGTGGTGGTGGTGGTGAGAATGAAAATTCGTCCTTTTGTGGATGGTATTAATGTGGTCAAATTAAAGAACATTGTGTATTTTGGTTTTGTCGGAAAAGTTCATTCTATTTTTATAAGCAATGCCATTAAGTCTTCGATGATTTCAACCAATCCGATCTTCGTACAGGACATTACGTTTTATGTCAGATTGTATATCAATTAAAGATTTATCTATGCAGACTTTCAGATTATAAAATCTTTCGATCATACTTAGAAGGCTGTTCCAGCGTGTGCGACAATCCAAAATGAGACTTAATTCTTTTAGCCTGTTTCTTCATTAACATACTTTGAAGGTATGTATCATATTTGGTCAGAGACTTTTTGAATAACTTTACCACTTTTCGCAACTGTATATAGGGATTAATTCAATGCATGAAAGATCAGGATGATGTGGATCCATTATTACAGTCATGTCTGTCTCTCCTTGTACTTCATTTATTTTTTCGTCCAGGTCTTCGTCTGATTCAATAGAAGATATTTCTATGCGTTCCATTTTGCATTCCTTTTTATTTGTATAAAATGTCGACAACGGCCAAATGTATACCGTGTGCGAAGTTCAATACCAGTGCGGCACAAGTTCACCAATTTGAACCATGAAACTTGCGCCTTCAGTTGTTATGCCAATGATATCAGTATCGAAGTCCAGACCAAAGCTCATCAAGCGGTCTTTTACCAAACTTATACCGAGCTCCGCAGTACACGAGCCACGAATTCTAATTAACCCAAGATTAAAGTGTCTTTTTGGGGGATGAACATTCAGGGGTTTAAATATATATTATTCGTTTGGGATGGCCATCATCAAAAATTTTCCGCAGATTTCAAATCCGTTGAAATTTTCAATCTATCTTTAACGATCCCGTTTTTACAAAAAAGAATTAAACAATGTCAGACAACATTTTTTATTTGTGTTTTGCTTTCCTTCGCTGGAATTGTTCGAACGAAGGAAATGGAATCTGTGATTTCTCGACAGCGAAGGTCATATTCGTATGGGAAAAAATATTAAAGTTACAATTTAAAAATTATATATTTATAGAAAATCATATTTTTAGGTCATTTAATGTATTGATCTAGTATCAAATTTTCCGCAGATTTCAAATCCGTTGAAATTTTTACTCTATCTTTAACAATCTAGGAGATAGAACTTCATAACTCCGGTTAAAACTTTAATTTCTTTTTTTCGTCTGAAGACGTTCCTCAGCAAAATCAAACGGAAAAAATAAATTTAGAATCTGTCATCTCTTTATGGTGTAGCCATTCTAAGAAAAACAACACTCATTAAATATGTCATTAAATTCATTTTAAAATGTTCTAGAATAAATTTCAAAATTCGGGCTTCGAACAAAAATTCCAAAACATTCGGACTACCTTTGTGCCAAATCTCATTATTGAAAGTGCCATAGATTCGTCCGGACACTGCATACACATAAAGAGACAGACAGACACTTCTTTAGAGATGAAAGGTCATATCTGTCAAGAAAAATGTGGCGGTAGGGTTTCTGCGGCGATTCGTGATTCCTGTAGGTATACTGAACGTGACGTCAGTTGCCCGTTTTTCGAATGCTCTTTTCGGAACTTCGTCAATAAAAACTACAAAGAATGTATGCCGAATGTATATATAGTTGATTAGTCAACATCGAATTAGATTAAGCGCCAAACGTTACCAAAACGGCGGATAAACTACATTTTAAGGTAACCCCGATATGTATCGTGCAAGAGCATTTGGATAGCGGAAGTAAAATTTCACATTCTGTCTGGTTTGTTTACACTGAAAATCCCCCTCAAGAGTATACTTCCCATTTTTCCCTCAACCAAAGATTTTAGTTTACCATTTTCATTCTCGTCAGGCAATTATTTTTAAAATCATAAAGAGCTGTGTTCGAAGAGTTTCATAATTTAAAGATTCTAAAACGGCTAATATTGCACAAACAATAAAATAAAGATAATCGCAATTACATAACAAAACTCTCAGAGAGTTGATGTGCACATCACATTTAATAATTCAACTATAGTTATCAATCGCAATTATATAGTACTTGTTTTCTTAATTTTCGCTACACAACTTGAAATTTCAAAAGCCCCTCAAATGTAAAAGCATCTTAATCAATGAATAAAAAACCATGTTATCGAAAAGTATTTTCAATATTTAAGATGAATTTTTTAACCCTGTAAAATGCGATTATTTCGCAAATTATTTGACGATAGCATTTTTTTTCCTTTCATTTAAAACATTAATCTAAAAAACGTAGTTCTTAATCATGAACAGTTATTACAAAAGTATATTTCACTAAGAAAATTCCTTATATTCATTAAAAAAAATTATGGATTTTTTTTCAACCATTCCTCAATTTTTATATTTTGATTAAGAAGCATATTCTTGATGGGGTACATACCTGTCTTCAACTTGAGATCCTAAATGACAAACCTTCTGATAAAATTCTTCAACTTGGGATCTTTACTTCTACACAGGACGAGTTGATTAAAAGAAAAATAAATTGTAGGGCGTAAAAAACCCTCTATGAGCTAGCTACTCAGAATGCTATGCACTAGGGACAGGTTTATTAAGAATCCGATCTATCAATACGTAATCAGGTGATATACGAATGGATGCTGCATTTTATACAGGGTGGTCCCGAATTCATGGTACAAACTTTAATGGTAGGTACAGGACATTGTAACAATGATTTATTGTATAGGAATGTATAGTCGCAAGTGACGCGGTGAGGCGTAAACAGGGGAAATAAAAGGAAAGAGAAATGGAGTGATCGGTTGGGCGTTTCAACAACGTTTCAGTATTAATGTGTGGGCTGGTATTGTGAACGACTTTTTGATTGGCCCATACTTACTACCCACGCGGCTCACTGGCGGAAGCTATCTTATTTTTCTGAAAGAAGTGTTACCACAACTGCAGCATGATGTTCCGATCGCCATTCGTAACCGCATGTGGTTTCAGCACGATGGGGCGCCAGCACACTTCAGCATTGATGTACGGAATTACCTGAATGCCACGTTTGGTACTCGATGGATTGGGCGTGGTGGACCAGTCCCTTGGCCACCCCGATCTCTCGATTTATCGAGCCTCGATTACTTTTTATGGGGACATCTAAAGCATCTTGTTTATGAGACTCCAGTTGACTCAGATGAGGATCTCGTCGCTCGCTTATCTGTAGCTGCTGCAGGTGTGCGTGAAATACCAGGCATCTTTGAACGTGTACGCCAATCGCTCCACCGACGCTGTCAAGCATGTATCGATACTGGTGGACGCAATTTTGAACAATTACTGTAAACATGACACTTGTCAACAACGCTTTCAATAAAATCTTTGTTTTTCCTTTCGGCCGTTATTTCCCCTGTTTTCGCCTCACCGCGTCACTTGCGACTATACATTCCTATACAATAAATCATTGTTACAATGTCCTGTACCTACCATTAAAGTTTGTACCATGAATTCGGGACCACCCTGTATAGTGCTACAACCACAAGACTTGGAAACGTCTCCAAGGGCACGTTCCTTTCGCTACGGGTCGAAACAGAAATAAACTAGAATCCCTAGAGTTACAAATGGGAAATTCCAACATCTTTTCAAAAATCCATTGTTTTTCTGGGCCACAGTAGCCCATCTGGAAGAGTAACGGATTGAAATCGAGATCCCGTCGCATACACGGGGGCTGGTGCAAGTTAAATCTGTTGTGGCCACTAATGTCCTAACGTTGGTGTGGGTCTACTGTGGCCCAAGTTGATCTCTTCATCTGACCCTGATTAAAAATTACGAGACGTTGTCTTTGGATCTTTGGGATTGATCCCAGACCGTCGATAATAACTCTAGTGTAGAACTACCTAGCTCAACTTGGTTACATTGTGACTTGGTTGCAAGACGTTAAATCAATCGAGATCACGCAGCCTTTCAGCGAGCAAATTTTTCAAGGCTGTTTCAATGACAAAAAGGGGCTCATTGGGTGTGCCCACAGCACTAGCAACGTGCGAGTTGTATGCGGCGCAGTTCTGTATCAGTAAAACGTTCCTTGTGTGTGCATCCATTACTTGATATAGTATGTCTTGCGTCTGCCGCAGCATGGCCAAATATGTCTTTGTGCCATAATACCACCACCAACCCCAAATAAGAAAAAACACCTAAATTTAAACGGTCTAATCGTTAATCAAGATAACGCGGTGTCCTCATATCTTTCCCTTCAGGATTGATCCCTGACCGTGACCAATTGAACGTTTTTATGCTCCAGTGTGAAGTAACTTAACTCATCACAACTACAATTACCAATATTTAAACATAATTAGAACAAAAAAAACTGATATTTATAATTTCTAGGTAGGCCATGACAGATTTAACGTGCATCAGCTTTACTTACACTACGGTCTTAGATTGAATCGAGTCTCGAACTCGCAACCAACCGGTTGATAATCTGCTACTCTACGAATCGGGCTACCGCGGCCCCTAAAAACGCCAAGAAACGCATATAGTTGCGCAAGCACTACCGTCACCTCTATTTAACTTGACAGAAAATGCCTCTAAAGCTACGGTTTCCTAAGAAAGCGGAGCCTTTATCTAGTAGCCGTAATGTAGCTGTGGAGGACGTCACTAAAACGTTGTTTACACAAACAGATGGCGGTGGTTTCCTAGAGAGCGTTGTTTGTGAGCGTAACGAAAATTAGCGGAGATGTCATTTGCATGACGATCGTCATAGCAGTCTCAAATAGTAGGGGAACGTTTTTTTCTCTTGTTGCGGCAGCATTTCATTTCCTGCGCTAAACGATTCTAGCGGAGAGAAGCAAAACAAACATTTTTGACTGACATTGTTTAGTTCGTTTTTGTAAAATCGGGATCATTAAAGATAAATTGAAAATTTCAACGGATTTGAAATCTGCGGGAAATTATACACCAGACCGATACCTTAAATGTGATTTTATTTAAGTAAATAATTAATTATCAAATAAATAATTAAATAATCAAATGGTAAATAATTGAATAATAAATCTGATTTTGGTATCGATCTGGCGGAGAATTTTACGCTCATTTTGAAATCCGTTGAAATTTTCTTTCTATATTCAACGATCCCGAAGTTAGGAACTTGGACTAGAGAACAAAAAAGCCACTTTGTTTTGTTTCTCGAATAAAATAAACCACGACAACTGTCTGAATTGCCCATTCTCCATCGTATTCTGTCCGTCTAAGTCGACACCTCTGTTCTCTGTTAAAACGGCCGCCTAGTTATGCCCGCGGCATCATGACGTATCACGCTGCTAGATAATGACTCCGCTTTCTTATGAAACCGTAGCTGCAAAGCGAGCATTTAATCGTGTTCACACTTAAAGCTTCAATAAGGCAGAAATATTTTTATTATAACTGGTGTAACACAGCTGTACGGTTGATTCAATCGGTAACTCTTCAGGAGTGAAAGCTAGTATTTTTTAAATCCTAAATAGGAATTGAATTCTGATTAGAGCAACTTTTGTTGCAGTAAAAATGGGGAAAGTTGCATTTATTTTTGATACACTAAAATCTAAAATAAATTATTCGTAAAAAATGAAAAAATTCAAAATTTATTGACAATTTTAGTCGTGTACTACAGTATTATGATACATCATTAAATACAGAAGAACGTTGATATCATTGAATGGCCAATCCTTGGCCAGTAATTTCTTTAACATTGAAAATCTGCGCTCAACAGAGACTGATATTGCCTGACATTGTTGCAGTTACAAATACTGACTTGGGAGAAAATCATCTCCAGGAAAGTGTAGCAATAACCCGACAGGTCATTATTCTTTTCCAATCGTTTTTTTTAAGATACACTTTAAGGTTGCAATGATCTTCTTTAAAATCCATCGATCTGATATCTTCATACGCTGTCTCGATGTTGTACGCTTTCAATTCCATTTTTTCTACGAGACGAATCAAACATTCGTAGCTACTTTTGATTTTCAACAAACTTTTGGGCGGCTCTGGGTCACACACTGCTTTTTTTTACGCGACGCACTAAAATACCGTCGCCACTGAAACCGCTTGCAATGTCCTTTACAGTGGGAAGGTGGCTGATGGTAGTGGTGAACAATGCTGTCCGAAGTCACGTAGCCCAGCGTGTGAGTATTGGCTCAGGCAGTTGGACCATGGTCTGAAAAGCGGCTTTTCGTTCAAAAGTTACCCTAATTACGATTCTGTATACAGGGTGTTTCAGTGAACCGTTTCAGAACTTCTAAGAGGGGTAGGGTACATCCTGACAACTCGAAATCATACAGCAATGTGGGGTCGGAAATGCTTTCCTGATGCGGTAGATGGCGTTGTGTGAAAATCCCGAGCTTTCGTGTAGGGAATCTTCATTTCGCACAAGAACGCCAAGTTAGTAGGATGGATGATTACACGATCGCAGAGGGACAGGGTAAGAACAGCACGGACTGCAGAAGTCGAACAGAATGTGCTGCAGCATGTACAGGGGAATCCAAGAACGAGTACACGAAGTGTAGCAAACGCAGTCGGGGTTTCCCATTACAGCGTCTGGAGGATTCTCCGAGAAGAAGACATGCATCCGTTTCACGTGCAGCGTGTCCAGACACAGCAACCGGATGATTATGCACCTCGTATTGCTTTCGCACAGTGGTACCTTGGAAAATGTGCTACAAATCCCCTTTTTCCTGCTGAAGTGTTGTTTTCCGATGAGGCATCCTTCACAAGGGAAGGAATTTTCAACACGCATAACGACCATATCTGGGCGGTCGAAAACCCGCATGCAATACGACGTCGTGCAGCACATATTCGATTTTCGGTCAATGTATGGGCCGGTATTATGGGAGATTACCTCATCGGACCTTACCTGTTGCCGTCTCGTCTAACCGGACCTAACTACTTGCTCTTTCTGCAGCAAGTATTGCCACAACTTTTGAGAGATGAACAGATTTCTGCATCGACGCAACAGACAATGTGGTTCCAACACGATGGAGCCCCTGCCCATTATAGCGGAGATGTTCTTAACTACCTGGATGTCACATTTGGTCAGCAGTGGATCGGACGTGGTGGTCCCGTGCGTTGGCCTGCTCGGTCACCCGACCTATCATGTCTTGATTTTTATTTCTGGGGTCATCTGAAATCGCTAGTTTATGACACCCCTGTTGACAATGTTGAGGAGCTGGTTGCAAGAATTGCAGTAGCTGCCGGAGAAATTCGAGATATGCCTGGAGTATTCCAGAGTGTTCGGATGTCCATGCGTCGGAGATATGAGGTGTGCATAGTAGACCGTGGAAAAAACTTCGAACACTTACTTTAATCCATGTACCTTTTGCTTCTTTTCATGTATTATTAAAACGATTTCTCACTTACGGTCTCTTTTCTTTACGGTGCTTCTGTGTACAACACCGCTTCAGGAAAGCATTTCCGACCCCACATTACTATATGATTTCGAGCTGTCAGGATGTACCCTACCCCTCTTAGAAGTTCTGAAACGGTTCACTGAAACACCCTGTATATTCAGAATACCTACAATAACACGGAATTTACAAATGCATTGTTTTAATTGAGATTTTTTTACATCACTATTGAGCTCCTCCCCCTGCTCGCCTACTCTCGCCAACGAGATATTTGGTCGAAATATCTCGTCCATCGATAACTGACCAATTTTACTGATGACGAGATATTTCGTCATCAAGATATTGCAGATTGTTCGGCGCTAACAAGGTCAAGATCAATTCTGTTTTTCCAAATGACGAGATACCTCGTCCATTAAGATGTCTGGTCAGTTTTGCAGTTAACGAGATACCTCGTTAACGCATTGCTGGTTTTATTAACTGTAGTAATAGTGCGAAGTAGTTTCTTAATTAGACCCTTATGAAGATTTAAAAAAATTTCAAGAGATATACGTAAATAACGCTGGGCACCTCACCTGGAAAAAAAATCTCAAAAATCCATAAAATAAAATAAAAAGTTTAAATTTTTTTTTTCAATCGATATTTTATAAGTTATGGTCGGTGATGATGTGGAACAATTGAAGGTAGGTAGGTATTTCAATTAATGTCGTACTGGGGCAACACAACGGGATATTGACGATGATCCGGGATCAATTCCAACGGAACAATTGGAGGATGCACCCGTATGCTGTACAGAAAGTTTCAGCGATACGCATAAATATCTAGCCAGGCTCCTCTATCACTATCATAAATGACAAAGAAAAGTTTTAGATCAGGGGACGTCAAACTTCTTTGACTGTCGACCATTTCAAGAGTTGCTTGATCGCGGAGTCTTATACGTAATAGTAATAGGTAATAGTTACGTAATAGTATTTGATAATAGTAACGTAATAGCAACGTAATATTAGTCTTATCGTCTTATACGTATTAGGTAATAATTACGTAAAACTAAAATAGGGGTCTTATCGACCCACTTTTACTATTACGTAATTATAATAGGAAGCAAAAGAAACCGGTACGTGAGTTTTTCAATAGTTTATTTTATAGTTACAGTGTTTATAGTCTGTATAATATCGTATTTTTTACTATATTTGTATGGCCTTGCTCCATCCCCAAGGTCCTATTCATGACATTGTTTCCACATTCAGGATGGAGGCAATTAACCGAATTAAATAGGGCCCGTAGAGTGATGTCTTACATTTTTATATCGACCCCTAAAGATGTTATATCGACCCCTGGGGTAGATAGTGACAACTTTGGCGACCACTAGCTTAGATTTAAGTGTTTAACATCGCTGGACACGTTGCGTAATGTTAACCCTCCAAGTGGTTTCGAAGCGATATCTCGTCAATTAAGATATGATCTACTTTGCTTTGGACGAGATGTCTCGTCAACGGGATATTGGTGATTTTTTTTATTTGCGATCACGACAGATCAGAATCTGGTCAGTTTTTTTCCAAGGCTATGACCTCGTAGACAACGACCAGGAAGGATTAAACACAATAATCTTAAACTAATGCTTTATACTAAAAGGCGACAGTTGACTGGCAATTTAAGTTTCACACACACACACACACATGTTTATGAAAATAAAACCCAATATACACAAATTGGTAGCACATCAAGCTAATTCATTTTAGTAAACAACTTTACCCAATTTGAGTTCTTAGTTTTATTTCTAGACCAGCTTTTAGAAATTTTTAAAATGCACACAGCTACATAATTATTTTGGTGAAATTCAAAGGTTGGGTATTTTAATTAACGTTGCACTGGAGCAACACAACGGGCCACTGCCTGGGACCAGACCCGGAGGGAAAGATCCTAGGACAGCGAGACGTAATTTTGAGCCATGGTCAGATAACGAGGTCACACCTGAGCTAGCACCCCACTCTCTAAACTTTCAAAACACTCAAACGTGAGGACATTCGAGGCCACGATAGATATAGCGTGCGCCAGATTTCCTTATACACGATGGTGGTAGCATTCGAGCTCGCAACCCTCCGGTTGCTAATCCTTTAATCTTCCAAACGGGCTACCGTGGCCCGGTGAAATTCAAAAACTGCAGTTAGTCCGAACTTGCAATTTATTATCAGTTGAGATGGCGTTTTGCGCTCAGGGGTGTTTTGAGTCAGAAAAGTCTGTTTACAACAATGTTGTCTTGTGAACATAACAAACGGTTTAGTGCAGCTCTCATGCGAGAAAGCGAGCAGCAGCAGCCCAATCGGAAGAACAAAGGATTAGCAACTGGAAGGTTGTGAGTTCGAAACTAGGTCCAGCAAAAGACCGTCGTAAACACTTGGGCTGGTGTACGTTAAAACTATCGTGGCCTTACAGTCCTCACCTTTGCGTGGTGTGGAAGTTTGCAAAGTAGGTTATGAAGTCGGGTGTGACCTCGTCATATGACCGTGATTCAGAATTACGAGGCGTCGTCCTCGGATCTTTCTCTTCGAGACTGATCCCGGACCGGTCGTGAACAGCCCGTTGGGTTGCTCCAGTGCGCGACGTTAACTACCTATCTATAAAACACTGTAAGAGACAAGATGGGTAGTTCGTTGAATTAACGTCATACAGGAGAAACACAGCGGGCTATTGTCGACGGTCCAGGATCAGTCCGAGAAAGATCCGAGAACGGGGTCACATCTGAGCTGGCACCCCACTCTCACTTTGCCATCGTGAGGACATTTGCGGCTCTGGGTCCAGCTTAAGACCGTTGTGTACATAAGGCTGGTGCACGTGGGCCGGTAACAACTCTCTTAAGGCTTAACGGAGACACAGGGTGCTCTTTTACTTCCCTTTGGGGTTTACTATCTTCAGTAAACTCGGTGGGTCACGCTGCAGAGCTCACCCCAATACTCCGTCATCCCACCTTTCACGGCATATTTTACTGTGTTTCCGAACCCTCTCCGACTCACCAAATGGTTTAGAGCCTTTTGCATAGTGTTTAACCAAATAAGGACCTTGCGCCATGAAACGCCAAAACAACCGTCGTCAAGACTTGCGACGTTACTCCACGGCTGACATAAACGCTCATCCCCAATACAAGCGAAGTCTATTCTTCTGTTTGGGATGCCCTTATTTCCAAAAACATTTCCCGCCGTCGGACCATTGATCCGACATCGCGAAAGCTTCTCGCAAACAGTTTTACATCGCCCATCGAGAGGACACAATTTAATGAAGTGTTTTATGATGGATGATTGCGGAGACGCGATCCAGAGACACTCTGCAGTTCTGTCAGCCCGTATTGATGTTAGGTAAGAGCGAGAGAATTAAATATTCGAAGAGACGGCAGATGGTAAATCCGCTCGAGTATTAGGGATTTTGACCGGGACAAACAAAAATGAGATCTTCCGCTCCCAAACAAAGAGCCAAACATCTTTTCCCGAAATCCTTGGCGCCGGCGTTTCCGAATGAGCTTATTGAACGCTCACCCATTTCGTCCAAAAGCCGACGGGAAATTCCCGGCACAGGAATCCCCTCCTGCAAGTTTAAAGCGAAATAATAACTGTCAAATGCACGTTTTCAAGAATGATATTTGACAACAAAAAACCGAAACGAAAGGTAAAGAATTACTGGGGGAGAAAAACTGGAAGTCCAATGCGATTTTGCAAGAGATTCGAACTTGGCACAGGTAGGAGCTTAGGACGAGGAGGTATCAAAACCGATTCTATCACTCATTTGCTGTTGACTTCGAACAAGAAAGATTCTGGGGGAGGTTTCTGAAGGCTGCGATCCCCTTCCTTCTTCGAAAAGTGCGGCCAAATAAAATTATCTGACGTCTCGACAAAGAAATTTGAGAATCCACAGAAATTTGAAGTCGGAACTTAAAAAATGAAAGAATCCTTGTCGGAGAAAAATTGAGTGAAAGGAAGGCGAAGCTTTCCCGTGCTGCTACGCCGCCAGGACGACACGAAAAGTTAAATCCATTGTTACGCTAATAAATAAATGGCTTTAATCTAGTTTCCAGCACCATTGCAGAACCAGAGCTCAATTTTCATTCCGGTCTATTTTATTCATTGGGGGTAAAATCTTTAACGGGAATAATGGAGTCAGGGAGAGGGCCCTCGTTTTATTCCGACTTTCTATTAAATGTGCGTTTTGTTCTTCCCGCCTTTAAGTTCGATCACATTTGAAACAAAAGTTAACTAAGCTTTCAACAGGAATTACTAATGCTTGCAACAAAACACGAAATTACTCAAGAAACACCGGCCTCGCTTTCATTCCCCGAAAAGACAAAAGTCTTTCGTTAATTCCTGAAATAACTAGCATAGATTTCCGGAACACGGGAAAAATTATAATCCGCAGACGGGAACATTTGTAATTTATCAAAAGACGGGGATTATTCATTGTCAAAAGCATAGATTAAAATTTTAGTTGCTGTTTTTTTGTAAATTTTCTTTTTCTACGTCGCTCTCAGCTGACGGTACGAGAAATTATCATTGGATGGATTCTTGCTTTTTTACTCATTTTACTGATACTTTTAAAATGTCCGCCATCAAACGTGGCGTGCATTAGCCATTTTCAATCAGAAATGCCTGCAGTCTGATAGAAATATATAAACGGCTGTTGAATTTTAATGCCTGTTCGGAAAGTTTTAAGCATTTCAAATGGAAGGAATTAAGTTCGTATGGGAAGGTAAAACGCAAAAAAGCACTAAACAAATTATCAGCTAAAAAGATGAAAGTTTACAATGAAGTTTTCGACAAACTAGTTTTTTAGGTTGTTTATGTTACTTTTAGAATATTAGTTTAAAAATACATTAAGTACAAATTAAATTTTAAAATTTATGCATATTTTACATATTGCTGACTTGGGAAACTGCTTGACTAGCAATTGTGGAAGACATAAAGTCGTAATTAAACGTTTGCTATAAATGTACTTTAGATCATCGCTCACCCCTTTATTTATACCTCAACCCGCATAGACTAAACAATGCAAAGTCAGAGAATGAGAACAAGCTATGTCACGGGAGTGGTTGAAAAGGGATATAAACTATGTGGATCTTAAAAAATCAGTTATGAAAAAATAACCATTTGCATCCCATAAACACAGGCCCCGAATACAATTTTCTTGAATTTTCGGGGCCGGTTTTTTTTCTGGTTATTAGTTTTTAAAATAACAACCGCGGTTATAGCCATGCCAAGAAAACACCGAAAAAAACCGGTTAACCGAAACGAAAAAACCCGACTTATCGGTTTAACCGGACGGTTATTGACATCCCTACTTTGAAACAACGTCTCGTATAATCCAGCAAGTAACGTGTTCCTATAGTAAAGTGACCATGCTGGAAATTATTGAGACAGCTTACAGTGTCACTAGCGGCGAATAAAGGAAATTATAAAAGCTAACTCGAAAACAAAAGGAGACGGGCCAAAAAGTTCAATTAGAAAGATGTGCACAATACCATAATAAAAGCTCAGAAAAAAAGTTTCGAGTCATCTGTAAAATTGGCAGAGATATTCGTGATTGAAATTTGAACTATTCCATGCCTTGAAATAGGGGTCGTCCTGAAATTGAAAAATGTGTTATCCGGTGTTATACAGTTTTTCTGAGTTAAGGAACGACGAATTGAAATTTAAACAAAAAAAAAAAAAAGAAAGTAAAAAAAGATATATATAAAAAACAACTTAAAAATGCACTCCGGAAAATTAAAAAAAACGACGATCCGAAATCACAATTTTCTCGCGCAACAACTAAAATACAGGATTAAAGCAATTTGGAAATGGAGACTTCTACTACTGTCAGTATTGTGAGAGGCTGCTTCTCTATGGTCAATCCCAACGTAATGCGTTCCAAACTGCACGGACTTAAGCCGTTCGGTTTTCAAATGGTCTACAACCAACTTCGGCAACTATTAGAAACGTTGTTCGACGTCTCAGAAACACAGGCAGAACTAGAAGTCGACCTCGTTCGGGCAGACTTAGTAGAATATCAGCAGAAGACATACTGGCGTATGCTTTAGCCCATCCCTACTGCACTACTAGACAATCAGCAACAATAGTGGCTTAGTACAAAGCCAGTATGGCAAATACTGCATGACAATGGTGCCTATCCCTACCATGCAATTCCGCAGCAAGGATTGTTACCGGGAGACAAAAAGCGACGCTTTGATTTGTGCAAAAAGGCATTGGACGAATTGGAGGTTAGGCCAGAATTTTTTTTATAACATAGGTATGGTCGGACGAGGCTGTTTCACTGAAACGGGATGCTAAACCGACACAACTCCCATTTTCTGGGCACTAGAAAATCCCTCGTGGGGTGCTTCCGTAGATAGTCGGTGCAGTGGTGGACGAATTTGTGATGCGGTATTAGGAAGTATCGTCTAATAGGAACCGTGTTTTATTACGGTTCATAAATGGACCGAAATACCTCCAGCTTTTACAGGATGTGTTACCTGACTTATTCGATTATATTCCCCTGGCGTTTTTGTCTTCCTTGTGGTTCCAATATGATGGCGTCTCGCCGCACAAACCGCAAGCAGTGCGACAGTTTCTTAACAACAGATTTGACCAACAGATAATCGGCTACGGTGACTGTGGTGAATGGCCTCCACAATCATCAGACCTTACCCTACTCTATTTCTTCCTCTGGGATGTTACATCAAAGATCGGGTGTATGATGCTCCGTCAACAAGTTTGCTGAATCTGCGGCAGCATATCATCGACAGCTGAGCTACTACCATACCGTAGATGATAAGTAATGTGCATACTGGCGTGCTTGATCGAATACAAATATGTATTGAGGCCGATGGTGATCTTTTTGTACACACTCGCCATGTTTTCGAATGAGACATTGTTTGAGACATGAACAGAAAAATATTGTTTACTTACAACATCATTGCAAAGTCCTTCTTTGCTGCTAAAATAAATGCTCAAAATTGCGACCACAAACTCGGCAGCTGTGATTGGCTGGTAATGTTATGGGTAGAGGCCAGTAGTGTGCCTGGCCATCCGTGATCTGATGCATCTGCGGGAAAACGTCATTTGCAACTGTGCTGTCGGCCGTGATGGGAGATTATACAAATAGTGCGCGAAATGCCTGGCATCTTTGGAACTGTTCGCCAATCACTCCTTCGACACTACAAAGCATGTTTTACTGTTGGTGGTCGCAATTTTGAGCATTTATTGTAAACATTGCTTCAAAGAAGCACTTTGCAAGATTCTTGTAAATAAACAATGTTTTTCTGTTCATGTCTCATTTTTTGTGTTCGTGCCTCCACGCGTCACTTCCGACCATATATTCCTATACGAAAAATGTATGTTTTAGTAAGCTGTACACCCTCCAAGTTTGTCCCATGACCGTAGAATCACCCTGTATAAGCCGATATATACTTAGAAATATTCCCTATCAGAATTGAGAGTTATTTTATGATCAAGTACATTAAACTATAGCGAAAGTGAACTATCAAAATAAATTACTCGATCACTGAATAATCAAGTAAAAATTTGTTGACTGTAATTGAAATATTTTAATTACAGTAAACATTTTATTATTTATTTTTAAATTTTCTAAGAGTATTCACTCACAAGAATCGATGGATATTGTCTGATGAGATACATTAAAACAGTATGAGTGCGTTTAAAAAACTAAATCTACGTCTTTAAGAAAAGTCACACAAGCCAGAATTTTCGTTTTAAAAACAAGCAGTACTTCATATCGAATCTATCAATTAAACTAGATTAAATTGAAATTGCGCCATACACATCCATTAGTACATTTCGGCAACGATTTTTAACCTTATTCTCATATCAAGCCCACATAAACAAATTATTACAATTCTGCGGCACATCGAAAATTATTTTTGCCAGTCTGACAAAAATATAGCTATTATTTTGCTTGATTTAAAAAGAAACTTTTTTTAAATTACTCCCTTTTTGCTCCAAAGTTATTTAAAAAATATTTTTCAAACAGTTTATTTTGATACTTTGTCACAAAAAAATCTAAAGGCACATATAAACTAAATATTATAATTCTGAGGAACTCCAAATAGTAGTTTTGCTGACAAAAATATAGCTGAATATAAATCTGACAGAAATAAGCTGTCATAAATTTTGAACATACTGATCGAAAGTTTAAAAAACAAATGTTGAAATGAAACAAATCTTTAGCAATTTAAACCGTTTCACACCATTCGTAAGGCACACCAGTGCTATTCTTGTGGCACACCGGTTGAAAATAGCTTCATTACACTAATACGCCTCTCCAAATGCAGGAAATCATAACCACATGGACAGATTAATTTACCGAAAAGCAGCGTAGAAATAAAATATTCGAGGCCGTCAACTTTAGAAAAAATACTTTAAAAATACGAACACTAAAAAGAGGAAATTAATATATAGCTCGAAAGAGACAGAAAAGGACTAATACTAAAAAAGAAAATCCAAAATACTTCAGGTATTTGATGATGAACAAAAACAAGCAAATCCCGGGGAATCTAGTTCTGTCATCAAAATTATGCTCCACCAGTGAAGATTAATCCTTATAACACCGTAATACAGAGAGCTCTAAGCTTCCTTACTTGTTTATCAGAAGGGTTTTTTTCCAAAGGACCGGGCATACTTCAAAAACAACTGATTAAAAGCACTGAAAAGCTTATCAAAGCTTAATGGATTAACTAGTTAACTAGATGAAAGTAAAGCGCCCGTACCACTTTTTTGAGGCATTAAAGTTAGAAAGCAAAATCCAAGAGAGCAAATGCTTCAGCAACTGCACCCCTGTGTGATTTTAATCAAGGTAATTTAGCATTAAAAATACAGCCTCAAGAAACAAAATAAATTAGCAGATAAACCCACATTATGAGAAAACAAATTTACATTATTCGAATGAGTCTCATTTTGGGGTGAGACCGGAGTTATGAGATAAATATGGGGAAATCAATTTGTTTTAATACCAACACCAGATGTCATGAGATTACGGAGTGTTTTTCGAATCCCGTCGAGAATAATTCAAAATTGTTTTCACCAGCAGCTGGTTTGGGGAGGCAAAAAAAAGACCAAACCTGCAGCTGATTTGGGGTAAAAAGTCCAAGTCGACAAAACACCACACTTATAAGTACGTTTTCAAAATTCGCTATTTATCCGCTCGTTTTTCAAAAGAAAAAAAAACCAGGAAACTAAACAAAGAAAAAGACGGGTTTAGAGGTTTGAGCGTATTACAAACAGATTAAGTGAAGACATGCGCAAATATTCTTCACATTTTTGGGGGGTCCAAAAATGTGAAAAGCCAAAAAAGATCAAGACAAACCTACAGCTGATTTACGGGAAAAGTCCGAATTCGACAAAACACATACCTATAAGTACGACGTTTTCTCAAAAAAAAACCTATGAAATTAAACTTAGGAAAAGAGGTTTAGAGGTCTGAGCGTATTTAAAAGCGGATTTAGTAAAACAACTTTAGTGAAGCACAAAAATTCTTCAAATTTTTTAGGGGTTAAGGGAAGCAAAACAAAAAAAAAAGATCAATACAAACAGGAAGATGATTTGGAGAAATGAAGTCCAAGGCGCAAAACACTTAAAACTACAACGTTTTCAAAAATTTTACTTTTATTCGCTCGTTTTTCAACAAAAAAAATAGGAAACTAAACTTAGAAAAGACAAATTTAGAGGTAAGAGTGATTAAAAATGTTTTTTTTTTGTAATACTAGATGTGTGTCTTGAGATTATGGCATGTTTTTCGACTCCCAGAACGAATAATTCAAAATTGTTTCCATCGGCAACTGGTTTGGGCAAGCAAAAAACATAAAGATCATAGACAAAACAAACCGGCAGTTAATTTGGGAAAATAAAGTCCAAATCGCAAAACACCCAAAAATATGACGTTTTCAAAACTCCTTTTTTCCCATCGTTTTTTCAATAAAAAATACCTAAAAAACTAAAGTTAGGTAAAGACATGTATAGAGGTTTGAGCGCATTAAAAGGTGGCTTCAGAAAAACAGATAAAGTGAAGACATACACAAAAATTCTTCACATTTTTTTAAAAGTATCAGGTTTTTTAGCCGTAAGAATAAACAATATACCCGAGAGAGAGAGAGAGAGAGTTACTTTTACGATAAACACGCTTGCCCATGTAAGGGTAGGATTTATACATAGAATATCCTAAATATTCCTTGAAAACAAATTTTCTATGAAAATGAACTTACACAAAAAATTTATTTGAAGGAGAATTATGTTTGATGATAGGAAACAGATTAGCGGTGGGACGCGACATAATTGTGTGACCAACTTCAACTCGCAACAACTTCCGGTTTATAAGGGGCGTGGTTACGGCACTAGTCTAATTTGGTAGCGCATAGGTGGCATTTAGTGTTGAGGTCGGTGGAACAATTGCAGTTTGTGACATCAAGTCGAAGTGGTGGACATTTTATGGTCTGCGCCATAAGTAGTTTTCGTTTTCAATATTTCTGAACTATAAGTGACATGCAATACCACCGGCAAACTAAATAAACATTACCAACACTCAATGTGAGTTTTTTCACGATAATAAACACAAGGCATGGTGTAATAACAAATTTCAGACGAATTCAGAAACACAAGACGAATTCCCTTCGCCTCTTAACGCTTTTTTAAAGTGGTCATGAAAAAATATGAGTGGCATTTTTTTATCAAACTAAATATAGGTGGCGGTAGTGTTTCTCCGGCGAAACATGTTTCCTGTTTGTATTTTGAACATGACGTCACTTGGCGTGTTTTCGGAATACGATTTCAGCACCTGCGAGAACAAAAATTCCAAAGAATAAATTCCGAATTGAAGAGTGATAGTTTGGTCGACGCAATTTAATTAAGATCAAATCAATAAAATAAATTAGTTTCTATTTGCAATTATATTTTATAATACGATTTTAATATATTTTTTAAGCCGAAATACACACTTTTTATACACCCTACTCAGTCAATTTTTAATATTTTTGTATGAAATAAATTTTTTCAATATTGTTATAATATATGCAAAAGACCAAGGGACAGATTTTATAAAAATTTATTTACGAGTTTTCATAAAAAAAAAATATTTTACTCATTATACGTTAAATTTCTATAAAAATTTCCAATTTCTTATGTTTATTAATTTTTATAAATTTTTTAAAACTATTTATACAAAAAAGCTCTCCCTGTGGATGTTAAATAGTTATTCAAGATCTAAAAAATATAAACAGTTTAACTCTAAGTGCATATATTAAAAAGCCTAAGAACTTTGAACTTTGGCAAAATTGCAAACAACTGATTTTGAGATAATTGCATTTTAAGTACAAAATACAACAGAGGTTAATGAAAACAACTTACTTTTTGCAAGTACTATTTTTTTTAGTAATTTCTTTTATATTAAGACTTTTATCAAAACAAGAGTTTTTACAGTAAACTCGTATATATATTTTTTAAAGCCAGTTTTATCTTTGATGACACCTGAGTGATTTCTGATAATTCACTAAAAAATTATACATTTCTTATTTAATACACTGAATTAAAATATTTTATGGAATCAGTACTATTTCAAAATAAACCAGCACAGTACAATTTTATTTCAGTATACACGAGCCATTTTTTTTATAGTGATACACAGGCGACGAAATTTAGCGCTATTTTTTCAATGCATTTCTTTCAATGGTGTCACCACATGTTTTACATGAGGACCTGGATTTTGTCCTTTAGCTTTCGCCGATTGATAGAATATAACCAGTAGTCTACACCTTTAGAGTATTTAAAATGTTTGGGATAATCACATCGGTAGATACACTACGGTATAATGTTGCATAATTGAGGGTTTTCATGGAAACAGAAAACAATGATTGGCAGTCGATTATGTAGTTGGAAGGTCAAATAAAAGTTAAAAAGCAGCTGTTAGCAATTTCCTTTGACTCCGAAATTTTGTACATTTGTTCTTAAATATGTGATGCATCACACACACACACACATTTTATCTAATAAACCAAAAAAAAACACTTTTTTTAATTTTTTTTTCTCGAAAATTCGGGGTTTGGATCTTTTTTAAACACCAAATGTTGCCAAAACGGCGATAAAATTAACATTAAGGTAACCCCGATATGCAACCACGATGATTTGAACAGTAACGTCTTCGCAGAAATCTGGTTTTTTTTTTACTGAAAATCTCCAAATAATCCTAAAATACTATTTAACATTTTAGTTTCTATCCCAAAAACTGGGCCCACCAACCGGTATAGTGGTTAAGGTGTTAGCCAATAGATCGGAAGGTTCCTGGTTCGAATCCGGGTCCGGGCATGGATGTTTGTAAACGTATGGTGTAGAGGCGGCTGGTGCACCTTAAATCTGTCGTGGCCGAAAGTCCTCACGTTGGGTTGGCGTGGAAGTTTGGAGAGTGGGGTGCCAGCTCAGGTGTTGCTTCGTCATCTGACCGTGGTTCAAAATTACGAGGTGTTGTCCTCGAATCTTTCCCTTAAGGGACTGATTCCGGACCGTCGTCAATAGCCCGTTGTGGTGCTCTAGTACGGCGTTAACTAAAATTACCATTTTTTTTACCCAAAAACTGGAGAGAGATTGGCGATGGCCCGTTCTGTACATCAATTGGACGTTAATTAACTACCTACCCAATCCGGAAAGGTTTTTCAGTCATGAATTGGTAGGTGAGCATAAAAACCATGTTCATATTTCCGAAAAATAATGTTCTCCATGTTTCCAAACGAAGCTTAAAATATTGAAGAGTCACCTTTCATTTCCAGTAAACACAGAAGCAAACTTAAAATCCTACGTCACTTTTGTTCAGCCTCCTGAGATTTCAAGCAGGAAAAACAACGGTTGGAAGAGTAACGGATTAGCAACATGAGGGTTGCGATTTCGAATCTATCCCAAGACCGTCGTATACAGTTCGGGTGCTGGTGGACGTTAAATCCACCGTGGCGTCAAATGTCCTCACGTACGCCTGGTGTAAAATTTTGGAGTGCAGTGTTAGCTGACAGTTTCAAAATTACTTGGGGTTGTTCTCAGATCTTTCGCTTCACCTCTCGACAATAGCCCGTCGTACATTCCAGTGAGACGTTAGTTAAAATACCTACCTAACAAGGAAAAACATTTTCCGACGGCAGAGGGGAAAATTTTGGTTTCAGGGTAGGTAGGTAGCTAATTAACGTTACATTGGAGCAGGATTCGGATTACTGGCGACGGTTCGGGATCAAACCCGAAGGGAAAGATCCAAGGACTTCGCCTTGTAATTTTGAATCATGTTCGGATCACGAGAACACCTGAGATAGCAACACACTCTCCAAACTTCCACACCACGCCAACGTGAAGACGTTTGAGGCCACGACAGATTTAACGTGCACCAGCCCCCGTGTACACGTCGACGGTATTTGGCTGGACTCGCAAAATTCTGATTGCTTATCCGTTACTCTTCCACCCGGGTTTTAGGGAAACTCATCCCAAAACATTTTCTAAACGCCAAAAAAATGAAAATATGCCACATTTCAAGTAAAAACAAAAAAAATGAAAACATCCCAACAAAAGCACTAAAATCAACTCAGTTTTTCCCACATAGAACCTGTATTTCCATTAATACAAATACATTTCAGTTGAAAAACAGAGGCAGAATCCTCAAAAAACCCTGATTATGATGAATGAATCGCTAACCCTCGTCAATCAACAATTTAAATAAATTTACGTAATCTGTCTTTCTACTGATCCCTATGAAAGATCAGGTTTGCATTCATTCTAACTGTCAGACGTTATCGTGCACCTATTAAAACTGGCAAATTCCATTCATTTCTAGCAAGTCAACCGGGTTTGCTAGAGTTCAGCAACGCGGCAGTTGGTCAATTCAAACCATCGTCATTTAAGAATCGGACTTCCTATGCACCATTTCACAAATACCGAGGTGGCTAACGGAAAAGGACGCTGTGAGATTGTACCCGGAACAGTATATCGACAGATGTGCGACCAGGTCACCAAATGTTTGCATCAGTCTCTGTCCAGCCTGGACATTCCACGGAAATAGGCATTGTTAAATCTCTCATATATTGTAAAGTTCGCTGTGTGAGCGCGGGAAGTGTTGTCTCCCACATACTGTAGAGAGCGCTGTGTGAGCGCGTGGGTGACATTCAGGCTTGAGACACGGAGGATAGAGGTGCTCTCCTTGGGCCTGATGAAACGCGGCTTCCTCAGCCCTAATTAGTACTAGGCTTCCTTAGCCTTAATGAGAGTGGTCCATCTACAACATTGTTAAGTTTGTTGCTAATAAAAGTTGTTTTTGTTACAACGAATTGCATTTATTCAAATACAGTCCACTATAGAGCTATCGGACCAATTCATTAAGGCTAAGGAAGCCTAGTACTAATTAGGGCTAAGGAAGCCGCGTTTCATCAGGTCCAAGGAGAGTACCTGTCTCCCCCGTGTCTCAAGCCTGAATGTCACCCACGCGCTCACACAGCGCCCTCTACAGTATGTGGGAGACAACAGGCATGATACTAGACAAGTTTTGAAACACCATGAAGATTTTTCAGGCTTAATTTTGAGAGTTCTCTATCTCCCGGTGAAGGTACCCAAGTGTTCTCCCTTTTGTTTTATCCTCGACTACCCTTATGCTTTTCTTCCCTCCCTTATTGTTGCCGTGTGTTTGGCGCAGATTGGTCAAACCGTGCGCCATAAAATCCCAAATTAATCAACCTCCCGTAAAGTTTGTACAGGATGTTTCGAAACACATTGAAGATTTTTAGGTTTCATTTTTAGCGTTCTCTACCACCCAAAGTAATGTTTGTACAGGAACGTTTTGAAATGCCTTGAAGATTTTTAAGTTGAGATTTTGAGCATTCCCCTACTTCCCCTTGTACAATACTTTTTTGAAATACCCTGAAGATTTCCAGGTTTAATTTTGAGTGTTCCCTTAAAATTTGTACAGGACGTGATGAGGTTTAATAACCCTGAAGAGGTATTTAAAGGCTTAATTTTCAGTGTCCCCTTTACCACATTTTAAAGGTTGTACAGTACGTTTTGAAATGCCTTGAAGATTTTTAAGTTGAGATTTTGAGCATTCCCCTACTTCCCCTTGTACAATACTTTTTTGAAATACCCTGAAGATTTCCAGGTTTAATTTTGAGTGTTCCCTTAAAATTTGTACAGGACGTGATGAGGTTTAATAACCCTGAAGAGGTATTTAAAGGCTTAATTTTCAGTGTCCCCTTTACCACATTTTAAAGGTTGTACAATACGTTTTGAAACACCCTGAAAAGAGATTTTCATGTTTAACTTTGACTGTTCCCTTATAGGGGGCTCACCGTTTAGGTTGTATAATACGCTTTGGAACACCCTGAAGATTTCCAGGTTTAACTTTGAGTTTCAATCCCCATGAAGTTTGTACAGGAAGCTTTGAAACAAACCGAAGATTTTCAGGTTTAATTTTGAATGCTCCTTTTATCTTGCTGTAAAGGTTGTACGCTGTTTTGAAACACCCTAAAAGTTTTGAGGTTTAATTTTGTGTTCCTTGCCTCCACGTAAAGATAGTAGGTGATGTTTTGAAATGCCCTGAAGCTTCCTAATCTTGTTTCGTCACGTTGACTTTTCGAGTTGTGTCCCTTTTTTCGAGGTGCAACCGTTCTTTCAGAATCTCTTCTCTTGACATAATTCCTTAACATATTATGTACATGTTACGACAAAAGTGAATGATGCAGCAGTGACTACATCAAACCCCGCAAAGTTTCTCAGAATCCTCTTTGAGAAGTATCGGATTACACGACTCCAAATTAAAATAACACGTTGAATGAGATATTTAGTTCGTGAATGCCGAGTTTGTCACGAGAATCAAGATGCATGACGGAAGACAAGTGGTGAACATACTTTCGGCGCTGCAAACAAGGATAGCAAGATCTTGCAACGCATCGCTTCTCAACCGAAGTAGCTTCTGATCCGAAAGCAGGTGTCCCAAGTGATCAAGCATTGAGGATTACTTGTTTTAGGTGCAAATAATCAGTTTGGCTTTGAAAAACAGTAATGAAAGATCGGTAAAAACCGGTTTCTTAGCCACACTGGAGCGGCATGCGACAGCACATACGACTTGCGTGAATTACTGTTACCGAAACATCTTAACCGGTTTTCGTAGTCATAATGAGGGAGAATGCAACAATACATGACTTGAGTGAATTACCGTTACCGAAACATCCTTACCGGTTTTCTTAGCCACACTGGAGCAGCATGCGACAACACATACGATTTGCGTGAATTACTGTTACCGAAACATCTTAACCGGTTTTCGTAGCCACATTGGGGCAGAATGCAATAATACGTACATGCGACTTGGTGAATTACCGTTGCCGAAACATTTTTACCGGATTTCATAGCCACATCGAAACAGCACAAAACATGCGTCTTACATGACTCCGTTAATGTACAAAAAACTTGCCGGTATAAATGTGTATTTCAAACAATCTAGTGTCGCAGGACCGATGTTGGGCCAATGTGTGGCCAATGTAGTTACAAATCATAATTAAGGCTAATTATGATTTGTAACTATATTCGCTTCATTTGCTTTGTTTTCAAGGATCAGAGGTCAATTTATATCAGCGATATTCAACATGTGGGAGTGAAACGGTTTGGGGTGATGAAAAGGTTTAAATTATGCAACTTCACCGGTTTAGTTTTATAAAACAGGGGGAATATGTGGGCAAGCTGATTGGAACGAAACACAAACAACTTCAAGCTAAGGTTAAAGAAACCTTAGAATGATCGACAATGCCACATCCAATAATTTAGTAAGAGATTGCAACATCAAGAAAAAGCAATTCAATATATTTATTTTCATGAATTATATATGATGTGAAAAGGTTTCCTTTTCCAAAGTTAAACAATTTTAGCTTTCGTTTTTACAAACTTCAGGAAAAGTAGGCTTCGACTGCAAATCGTCGTAAAAAATATTGTCATTTTCTACAGCCCTGGAAAAAAGTATAACGTCGGATGAAAAATTGCCAAATATGGAAATCTACTCCGATTTCAACCTATGCAAATTTTTTACGACTTAAATTAATGCTACAGAATAATAAACTAAATACATTTGTAAAAAACCCTGATATTTTTTGGATTATGTAAAAGTTATAAAAATGGGCGGATGATAGCTTGGAAAAAAAGTATAAAGTCGTCTGTTGATTCATCTGAAAGAATAAATAAGCTAAGAAAGCATTTCTCTCCCATTCTAGAAACGAATACTAGTTTCGTGGATACATGATTGTTTTATTCTTGTATATTTTAATACAATCCCGAGAGGATTACGCTTATCAAAAACTGAACAAGGCAAAATACTAGCTTTTAAAGATGCTGGTTAGAGTGTGCTGAAATTGCACGAAAAATTGGAAGATCGAAATCTGTAGTGTTAACCGCCGCCTCATTAGTCTTGGTATATATGGCGCAAAACAGGGAACAGGAAGGCCAAAGATAATTTCTCCAAGTCAAGAGAGGCAGATTCAGAGGCACGCCTGTAAGCAAAAATGTCTTCTTTGCATATTAAAGATGAGATGTAGTTGCCCTGTATCAGCCGAACAATAAGAAATGCACTGCATAGAAATCCTAATGTTGTGTACGAAAAGTTAAAAGCAAAAGCTCCATTTTCTAAGTGGCATATTGATTCACGTTAGAGTTTCCCCTGAAACATTCAACGGTTAGCACCAACTGGAATGATGTGGTGTTTTCGGACGAAAAAAGTTTAATTTAGATGGGCCAGATGGATTTAAGTTTTGATGGTATGATCTGACGTAAAGAACACCATCTTTTTTCAAAACGCCAATTCGGAGGGGAATCTGTCATGGTTTGGGCCACATTTGCAGATGGTGGTTCAACTGAAATTGTTTTTGTCGATAACAAAATTAATTAAGTGTTTGTAACAGGACATGTTGTCAGATAGTTTGTTGCCAGTTGCTCCTCTGCTTACATCAGGTGATTGGACGTTTCAACAAGACAATGCATCGGTGCACACTTCGTGCTCCACAAAATCCTGGATGAAGGTGAACGAGGTAAAAACTCTTCAATGGCCATTTCGGAGACCCGACCTGAATCCAATGAATAACCTTTCGGGCATTCTAGCTCGAGATGTTTACACGAATGGGCGAGACAGTACAACAGCAAGTCTGATCTAAAAACCGCAATTAAAAATTCGTGGAACATTGCCCCGGTCACCTTCCAAGCTGTCAAGATCTATGAACTGACGATTAATACAAGTAATATAAAAAAGAGGCTCCTTCCACACACACATCACTTACTTAAGAATAAATCATATCGACTCTATGCTTTTTTCCAACTTCAACTGTATGGTAATTTCTCTAATTTCTTATAAAATTTTACATAATGTAACTAAACTTAACTGTATTTTGCTGTGATTTCAATATATCATGAAGTATCCTTACATTTCATAAGACTATGATATATATTTCTTGTCTTATGTCTTTATTTTTGAGACGTTATACTTTTTTCCACGACTATAGCTCCTGTATGCAGTACACAAAATACCTTCAAATAAATATTTTTTCACTGAATGTGGTAGTGTGGAATCAGTACCTACTTTAAGTCCTACAATCACGTTCAATCAGTGCCAATAGTTAGAGAAAATAGGTTGGTAATTGAATTTACGTCCCATTGGGGCCACGCAACGGGCTATTGGCGACGGTCCGGGATCAATCCCGAAGAGAAAGACCCTATAACAACATATCATAACTTTCAATAACGGTCAAATGACGACGTCAACAACTGAGGTGGCATCCCACACGCCAAACTTCCACGCCACACCAACAGAATGTTTAAGGTCACGACAGACTTCATGCGCAGCAGCCCACACGTACACGAAGGTGTTTGATTGAGTTTTGAATTCACAACATTGAGGTTGGTCGGCGAACGTCACATAAGAGCAGCACAACAAGGCTATTGGAGACGGTCCGGAGCAGTCCCGAATGGAAAGATCCTAAGACGCCAAGTAATTTTGAAACAATGTCAGATGACGAGGTCACACCTGAGCTGTTCCTCAAACTTCACAACACCACGCCAACGGAAGGGCATTTTAGGGCACGACAGATTTACCGTGTACCAGCCCCCACTACACGACGGAAAATTCTACAGAACTATAAGATTACAAATCACACACAACGCATATTTTACTCTCTTTCAAACAGACATTGTAGAATGTACAAACTTGTTCATTACAACAATGTCTGTTTGAAAGAGACTTATTCACATTTCTTAACAACACAATCACGTTTCGATTCCAGTTAGGTGGGAGTAATCTGCTTCCATCGACTTAAGAATAATTCCTGGTGAATTTTCCATTCTGAGGAGATTGCTGTTCAAACGGATAGTTAAATATAGGCAATTTTTAATCTCTAGGATTGCAAAATATATTCCCGGTGAGTAGGCTTTAGCCGTGCTATACATAATTTTGAATTGTGATTCTTGACTAATTTTGCGCTAGAGATTTAGTTGTTCTTCGATGTTCGCGACCATGACTTCCTTCTAGACATAGACTTTCCTTCTCCACTTATCCAAACAGATTTGCACAAATTCTATTGGTTTTCATATCAATGGCAAATTCATCGCTTATTTCAGTCTAAATCCTTTACAGTCACCAGGTGTGGGTGATCGCTTTTATATTGAGTTGGTTTGTCGCCCATTTTTAGCTACACAGGGGCAAATTATATCTAGTATCGAGTTGGAATGAAGTCAGTTCGAGGCATACACATCTCTACTATTATAAAAGGAAGTGTTTCTCTGTGTCTGACGAATCTATGGCACTTACAATAATGAAATTTGTCACACGAGTAGTCCGACTTTTTGTGATTTTTATGGCCAGTCCGAATTTTAAAATTTAATCTAGAACATTTAATTAATTTATTAGTTTTTTCACCTTTCTTTCTTCTCGGGAAAGGCTTCCTCATAGAAGAAAGGATGAATTTTGCGAATTTCGACCGCTGACGTCACATTGAAGAAAGGTTCTGCGTTTTTCGTTCTAATGCCTTTGGAACCATGCCAAGTTTTTCGATTCTAGCGTGTTTTGATTTACGCTTTTCATTAGTATAACTTTCTTGCTAGCGATTTCAAATTTGTCACGGGCAAAGACTATTTGAGGTTGTCTATCTTCGCGATCGTTAAAGATAGTGAAAATATCAACGTATTTAAAATCAGTGGAAAATTTCACACCGGATCGATACCTAAAATATTAAATATGATTGTGTAACGGGCATAAAGGTGGGTCGCATTCTCAAAAAACCAGTGTGTAAAAAAATCATGATTTTTTTATTTAAATTTCTGTAGACCCTATACACTGTTTTGATTTAATTATATATAAATTTGTTGAATAAAAAATTGAGTTTGTGACATGATATGTAAATTAATATTTATTTTAAGTAAAAATCAGAATTTGTGACAGGGTAAATCAATATAAACTACTAAAAATCATTGTTTGAACATGGTCCTACATTTAAATAATGAATTTTAAAAATAAAAGCAAAAAGTGACAGACCTAAACTACAGTCTGAGAAGTAGAATAGAGGACAGAAATAATCAGACTACAGTAAAAATTCTGATAATAAAACTGCCTATAAGCAATAATAAATGAATTTTCACTTACATTTAATTCATATTGGATCTTTCTTCCTGATGACATTTTAATGGCTGTGAATGTGTGAAAAGTATATTTTTTTTTCTACTCTTTAATATCTATTGCACACAACAGCTAACTGACAAATGCCTCCAAAAACTTTACTTCCCACTGTTTTATTTAGGTAATAAAATCAATCACCCCTTTAGTTTATAATTTTGAATCAAACTGTTGCATAGTTCCTTTAAGTGTTTATATTATGAGTGTTGTTAATCAGACATGTTCATACATTACTCTTCCTGGCATTTAGATTTATGATGTCATGTGTTGCTAGAGTGACCTTAATTAATTAACATTACCACCTCAGTTAAATTATTCCTGATCGCATACATAATTTTTAAGATAGATAGAACTGGTTATTAACTTTAGACACGGATTATGTATGAGGCGATTCGATTCAAAACCAGCTCAATCCACATTTTTTGTAAAATAGTTTTTTATTTCACAAGTTCTCAATGCATCACCTAGCAAAGCGGTATTGACCTAAAGCGGCTCAATTTAGTCTAAAAATGCATTCAAACTCAAAAGTGGCTCAATCCAACGTCAAATGGATGAAATGGAAACGCGTGCGTGTAAATGGATTGAGCTGGTTTTGAATTTAAACTCTCATACGCATTCCAATAGACCTACTTTTATTATTAGTTTGGTCGGTGAGTTGTATTTTATGGTGGAAGAGTCGTATTTCAACGCCAAACGTCAAGTAACAAACAAGAAAAGCTTCGCTGACACAGAAGAGAGAAATACATCCATGGAGGAATCGAAAGGAATCTGACTCGCAGGGCAAACCCAATGAGCCACGACCCCTTTAATAACTAAAAATATAGAGTTGAGATCCGTGAAATCGCGTACAATCAAGGAATTCTTCAGGAAAGAGTTTTTCAAATTGTGATTTCTCTTCGTTTTTTTCTATAGATCTGTCATTCTTAATTTACTTTTCATGTTCGGGTAATCTTAATTGGCTCGTATTTATGTTGAATGGAATGGTAAATCTGTAGGTCTGAAAATCCTCCAGAGTCAATATTTATTTGAGAAGGATGACTCAGTCTTCTATCTTTACGTGCATGATAGACGCATGTTTTACTTGTATGATTACCGGGTCTTCCAAGTTTTACTTACATTATTGATGAGTCTTACTTGTATGATTTACGTGTCTACATTTGTTTCACTTCCTTGATTAACCGGGTCTACATGTGTTTTACTTCTATGATTAACTGATCTTCATGTTTTATTTGCACGATTAACGCGTGTACGTATATTTTACTAGTAATAATAGACGCTTACATACGTTTTACTAGTATGGTTAACGGGTCTACATGTATTTTACTTTCTTGATAAACGGATATGTGTTTTACTTCCTTGATTAACGGATCATCATGTTTTACTTCTATGATTAGAGTGTACATGTTTTAATTGCATGGTTAACGTATCTATGTATGCTTTACTTGCATGGCTAAGGTGTCTGTTTTAATTTCACGACAATTGTTCTCTGTATTAACTTGCATGTTTATATATTATATATATATATATAAGAGAGATAGAGAGATTTTCCTACTTTAGTAAACAAACAGTCAAAAGATTCATCAAGCTACGCTTCAAAATCTCAAACCCTAGGAAATCCCATGATTCAACAATTGACACAGATCCCCCCCTTCCAATTAAAAAGTAACTCCCGTTTTATCCGCGGTATACTCTTCTCGGTGCTAAATAGGCGAATTTTACCGATTGAAGATAGCATTAATCCCAAAGCATTTTCCTGATCACACAGAAGTCGACTAATCCCCCGAAAGAAGAGATCTTCACACCTACCAAAGCGTCACGTCTGGTTATCTGCAGCTCAGTAAAAAGTGCTTTCCGCTCCATTATCAAGTACCTATTATTTCACCGCTGCTATGTTATGCTAGAGATGTTGAACTAAATGCATGAGTTGAAAGAGAGTGAAGCATTCTTTGCATAATGGCTTCACCCCTGAGAGTCCTTGACTTTTCTTTCTACCACAGACAGTTCACGGTTGAGGAACATACAAACAAACTAGACGGAACTGCGAAAATTTTCCACCTGGCGGTTTGCACCTTTTAGGATGATGCGAGACCACAAATCACACAATGCAGCACATATATTTCAGCCATAAGTAGTACGGTTGAGAAACAAAATAAAAGAATTCCGCCCAAACCACAGATAGCGAGAGGAAGGAAATCGGTGCAAAATTTCACCCACCATAAGGGGAATGCAATCAGAACTCCACGAGATTCGCAATTCATTGATACATAAAGAAATAGTTTCGAATTCAGAAGAAGATTCAAAGTAAACGAATTGGACTACTGAATAATTCGATCTCATCTTAAACTACACTTAGATATCGTCACTTAACCGTGATTCAAAATTAAGGGGTGTCCTTGAATCCCTTCGGGATTGATTCCGGACAGACGCTAATAGACCGTTGTATTGCTCCATTGTGATGAAAAACCGGATAAAAAGATGAGTGAGATTCAAGTATTTCAGTGATCAAAAGGTTCACGTTTCTTTAAGTCTCGTTGTTTGGTTTCTTATAGCGCAATGGCATTTATTTGGCCAGGTGCACCAAACACAAGTCAAACAACAGACAAACAAGAAAAGTTTTACCGACACAAAAAGGTATTTTTTTTAATTAACGTCACACTGGAGTTACACAACGGGCTATGGGTGACGGTCCAGGATCAGTCCCTTAAGGGAAAGATCCGAAGACAACACGTAATTTAGAACCACGGTCAGATGACGAGGCAACAACTGAGTAGGCACTCACTCTCCCACACCAGGTCAACGTGAGGACACTTGAGGCCTTAACGGATTTAACATGTAAAAGCCCCCTTTGTACACGACGGTCTTTGGCAGGATACGAACTCGCAACCCTTCGGTTGCTAATCCGATGCTATTCCAACCGTACAATCGCGGCCCGCCGAAACAGAAACGGTCCGGGATCAAACCCTAGGGAAGAAAGCCGAGGACAAAACCACGTAATTTTGAACCATGGTCAGATGACGAGGTCCCAAATTTACACACCACGCCAACGTAGAGTAACTGGTCTCAGGGCGGGTAAGAAAGAACGCATCTAGTCGAGAAGGGTTTCCAACCTTTTTTGCTTGTGGACCCCCAAATACGCATATGTAACATTCTTAAATCAAATATCGGAAGATTCCTGATTCGAATCCGGGTCAGTGCATGGATGTTTGTAAGCGTATGGTTGAGAGGCGGCTGATGCACCTTAAATCTGTCGTAGCCGAAAGTCCTCACGTTGGGTTGGTGTGGAAGTTTGGAGACTGGGGTGCCAGATCAGGTGTTGCCTCGTTATCTGACCGTGGTTCAAAATTACGTGGTGTTGTCCTCGGATCTTTCTCTTTGGGGATTGATCCCCGATCGTTGTCAATAGCCCGTTGTGTTGCTCTAGTACGACGTTAATTAAAAAATTACAATTACCTAAATGAAATATTTATTTGTAGGTTAGAAAAAGCGAATAATTAAACAAATTTTTCAAAAAATATTTATTTGGTAAGTTATAAAAGACAATAATTAAACAAAATTCTAATGTATAAAAACGTAAATTACAAATTTTGAAATTTTTAACTGACAAAATTAATATTAACTACAAATATTTAGTGTTGGAAATGCTTGTAGTCACGAATGAAAACATAGTTCACTAGAACAATATCGTTCAATAACACAAACCAATAAATTTCTCAATAGAATGATTTGGTAATTTTTAATTAACGTCGTACTAGAGCAACACAACAGGCTATTGACGACTGTCCGGGATTACAATACAATTTTTTTTTCCTTGTGGACCCCCTCAAAGTTTCTATGGGAACCCGGTTGGGAAACGCCGACCTATACAAAGGGTCGTGTATCTGGCCAGGAAAACGTTTTCTGAAGCTATGTCTGATCTGCGGGGTGGGGTACCTTTATGGAGGGTCACATTTAGACAGTTAAGCAATTTGCGCGCTGGAGGTTATTTCTTCGTCATAAAATCCTTCGGCGTGCAGCGTCTTGCCGGTAGGAAACAACATTTTGCTATAACAAAAACATTTGGAATGCCGTATCTGGACCGTGGGCCTAACAAAAACATTCGAAGGGTCACATCTCATCTGTGGGTCTCACGAAAACATTTGGAGGGCAGCGGGTCTCATTAAAGCATTCCGAAGGCCACATCTCGTCTTCGGACCAGACAAAAACATTTGGAGGGCCGTATTTGGACCTCGGGTATATATATTTTTTTGCAATTTATTTTTAATTAACGTCGTTTTAGAGCAACACGAGCTATTGACGACGGTCCGGGATCAATCCCACCAAGGGAAAGATCCAAGAACACTACCAGGTCATTTTGAACCAGGTTAGATGACGAGGCAACACCTAGAGCTGGCGCCCCTCTCCAAACTTCCACACCAACCCAACGACTTTCGGCCACGACAGATTTAAAGTGCACCAGCCGCCTCTACACCATACGCTTACAAACATCCATTCAGTGACCCGGAACTTTCCAATCTAGAGGCTAACACCTTAACCACCAGGTTGGTCGGCACAAAAACATTTGGAGAGCAGTAGCTGGTCCGCGGTATCTACTCTGTGTAAACCTATCCGGAGGGCAAATGTGAACCGTAACTGGACCCCCGCGGTAAACATATATACTCGAATATCCTAAGCGAATGGCTCACATTGGCGGTGTGGGAATTTAGAGAGTGGGGTGCCAGCTCAGGTGTGACCTCGTTAACTGACCGTGGGTTCAAAATATATTCCTCGGATATTTCCCTTCGGTTTTGATCCCGGACCGTCGCCAATAGCCCGTTGTGTTGCTCCAGTGCAACGTTAGTAAAATACCTACCTAGGCGTACCTGTTTCTGTGGACACCCCGTCCCAACTTCATGGGCAGTTGTGGCTCAGTGGGTATGTCCACTGCGCTAGAAACCTTCGAGTTGTGAGGTTCAATTCTTGTTGGGTGTATACCTCTCTTCTGTGTCAAAAGCCCGTTGTGTTGCTCCACTGTGACGTTTATTAAAAATACCATATACCTCTTTTCCGAGTCAGTCAAACACTCATTGTATGCGTCTATTACTTGATATTGTATGTTGCAACCAAATATGGCCCTTGCGCCATAAAACCCTAAAAGCTAACCCGACTCAAACGAAGGCAACAGCTAATAGCTCAAATGCGATTGGAGCCCCATAAGTGGGCGATATCAATATTCAAAGATCGATGCTGAACTGTGTCAGTAATATCTGTGTTGGCGTCAATACTATATAGGAGAACAATGAGAATTTCCTCGGGATTATCGCTGACATAGCTGTCAAGGTAAGATCTACAACTACTGTCAGATAAAAGTCAAATCACCCTGCAGCGTCATTCATGATTATGGAGGAAAAAGGCTACATAAACCGATTCTTTCATAGAACACAACAAAAGGAATTTCATATCTACATTTGTAGCAATTGAAACCTTAGTAATTCAAATTAGCAATATTTTTATAAGGTGGGTGAATATTTACGACACAAAATTGCCGACGGTCCCAGATCGGTAACGAAAGATTCCAACTTTTGAGGGAGGCATTCTGAAAGGTATCCGTGTTTAAAATTACGTAGTGTTGTCCTCGATTCTTTCCCTTTGGGGGTTGATCCCCAAGCCAATAGCTCGTTGTGTTCTTTGACCTACCTTGTCGATAAGTAGGTATTTAATTAGCGTCATACTGATGTAACACAGCGGGCTATTGGCGTATTATACTGATGCCTCGAAGGTGTGCAAGTTGATTTAAGTACTTGTTTCCGAGTTTATTGCGCCGACTAATCGGCCTGGTGGTTAAGGTTCTTGGTTCGAATCCGGGTCAGTGCATGGCTATTTGTAAGCGTATGGTGTAGGCGGCTGTCATGGCCGAAAGTCCTCAAATTGGGTTGGTGTGCAAGTTTGGAGAGTGTTGTGCCAGCTCAGTTGTTGCCTCGTGATCTGACCATGGTTCAAAATGACGAGGTATTGTCTTCGGATCTTTCTCTTAGGGGATTGATCCCGGACCGTTGTGAATAGCCCGTTGTGTTGCTCTAGTACGACGTTAATTAAAAATTACCGAGTCTCTTGCATACCTGAGATGTACAGAGAATACATATTATTGCTCCAGTGCGACTTAATACTACCTGTAATCGCGCGCAGTCACAATGCCTCCCTTAAAAAAAAGTTCGCTTCAGGGTCATTCCACGCAAAATGATTAAATCGATTGAGGCTGACACATCACCGATTTTAATGAAAATTAATTTTTAAATAGATCACATATTGTAAGAAGTTAACTGCCAAATATTAGATGTCCAAAATGTATATTTTATTCTGTATTAAATAAGTTCAAGGTCACACTAATGAAGATTTTTTTTAGTACTAATAGTAGCCTATTTGAGACCTTATATTTCAAAAAGCTATTGACACAAATTAAAAATTTTCATATTACGTTCTTCAGTAAAAAGTCTTTTAGGAAATGTCGGAATATAGTTTCATATCCGTCACTGCTCATTCTCAGGGATCAGCGAAAATAGAGATTTTGCCTATTTGATACAAATTTCAAATTGCTTTAGTACCTCTAAAAATGGGGAAAGACAGTATCAAAAATTATTCTTGAAGCACTTCTATCTAAACGTTTGGTATAATTAAGTGATTATATTTTTTAGTTTTAAAAAAATTATAAAAAAGTAAAATAATTGAAAACAGGGTCATACCACGCAAAATGAGCAAATCGCTGTGGCTAACACATCACCGATTTTAATGAAAATTAATTCTTAAATAGATCACATATAGTAAGGAGGAACTGCCAAATATTAGATGTCCAATATATTTTATTTTTTATTGAGTTTTAAAGTTCAAGGTCACACAAATGTAGATTTTTTAGTACTAATTGTAACCTGTTTGAGACCCTATATTTCAATAAGTTATTGGCACAAATTGAAATTTATTTATATTGTTACATTCTTCAGTAAAAGGTCTTTCAGGAAATGTCAGAACATAGTTTTATATCCGTCACTGCTCATTCTCAGGGATCAGCGAAAATAGAGATTTTGCCAATTTGATACAAATTTGAAATTGCATTAGTACCTCTAAAAATGGGGAAACACAGTATCAAAAATTATTCTTAACAAAGCACTTCTTCTATCTAAAAGTTTGGTATGATTTAGTGATTGTGTTTCTATTCCTTAGATAAGAAAAATAATAATAAAAAAGTAAAATAATTGACAACAGCGATTTTTCTATTTTTTTAAATACAAATTTCATTGTGAAGGATAACTCCCAAAACCTCAACAATTTTCAGGATTATGAGTCAAGATGTATATTATCTGTCGTGAAATTTCCATCATTGTAATTTGTTTATTTTCGTCCCAGGAAAATTTTTAACTAGATGGAAACTATCGTTTTATTTAATCGTATGATGAATCAAAAAATGCGGGGAACACGCCAGACATCCATTTCCGTCTTTGAAAGAGATGCTATTACATTCAAGGGCAGATAACCAAATAAATAAACACTATTAAATAAATTATGGTTATAAATGTGCTTGGTTTGCTAAACCAAAAGCTTTCAAACATCGGCGAATGTTCTATGGCAATCCAGAAGTGTTCCATCAGTGACCGCAGCCATTACGGGAACGCGTAACTACCATTTTATAATTCACTTTTTAAGTTAAAAATGATTTGGTATTTCCTTGTTGATTTTGGGTTTCATTATCTGTATTTAATTTCTCTGTTATCATTGAAGTTCTTGTAATATGCAGACTGGGAAGCGAATGTTGATTTTGATTTTATTATTGTTGTTTTAGGACTCGGATTACAATCCTTAATTTTTTTTTACAAGTAAAACATATTAAAATGCATTCTTGTGAAATGTCGGTTTTATCAGATTTGTCCTTCATTTGATTTCTCTTATGCCTATTTAGAGTAGAAAATCGTCGTTTTGTTATTTTCGTTAGCTATTTTAAAGATGAAAGAATTAAAATGCGACTTTCTAAACTCTATCAGTAATATTATCATATCTAGCACTGTAACTGGCATGAATTTAAAGTATGTCGTAAAATTTCTTTAGCTCATAGAAATTAATTCTGTCAAAAACAACAATTTTCCATTTTTTAAAACTAAATTTTAGATTAAACATGATGTTTAAAATTGTTGTTTTGATAAAGTAAAAAAAAGACAATTTTGTACAGATTATAAAGATGTTAAACATGTTTGTATACGTTAAGTAGTTTTCGAGAAACAGAACTTCAAACATGCAACATTAAGCGAACTCAACTGCTCTTCAAAGTTATAAGTTCTTAAAGTGCCTTAAACTTCCAAAATATTATTTGAACCTAAATTTTTTGGATATCGTTATTTATGCATAAATTAAACCACTGTACCAAATTTCATGAAAATCCATTACCATACGGTCACAGGTTTTTCCTGATTTTTGCTCATTTCACGTGGAATGACCCTTCATTCCCTTCGTGATTGATCTCGGACCCTTTTGCCTGTTGAGTTCCAGTGCGATATAACTTGCACCCTTAAAAAAGTAGACCTTAATACAGGTATTGACAGTTTCGGTAATTAAAAAAACCCAATAGGTAGGCAAGTATTTTAATTGGTAATGGTAATTTTAATCAACGTCATACTAGAGCAACACAGCGGGCTATTAACGACGGACCGGGATCAATCCCTTAAGGGAAAGATCCGAGGACAATACTTCGTAATTTTGAACCATGGTCAGATGACGAGGCAACACCTGTGTGCCGGTACCCCACTCTACAAACTTCAACACCATCAAAACGTGAGAACTTTCGGCCACGACAGATTTAAGGTGCCCCAGTCACCTCTATACCATACGCTTACAAAAACATACATGCACTGAACCGGATTCGAACCAGGAACCTTCCTATCTTGAGGCTAACACCTTAACCACCAAACCGTTGGTCGGCGTCCTTTTAAGGGAGGCAATCTGGCTTCACGTGATTAAAGTAGTAGCAAAAATGCCGCACTGGAGCAATACAAGGGTCCCAGCGTATTAAGGGAGGTAGTTGAATCAAAGTCGTACTGAAGGTACACAACGGGCTATTGACGACGGTCCGGGATCAATCCCCAAAGAGAAAGAACCGAGGACAACACCACATCATTTTGAACCACGGTCAGATGACGAGGCAACAGCTGAGCTGGCACTCCACTCTACAGACTTCCACACCATTTAAAGTGCACCAGCCGCCTCTATACCATAAGCTTACAAACATTCATGCACTAACCCGGAACCTTCCGCTCTGGTGGCTAACACCTTAACATCCTGAATTCGTGTGTTGAGAGTATTTGAATAAATAATCACAGTTGAAGAACTTTAATACTGTAGAAACAAGTTACGAAAGTGAATCGAATTGAAGAATCTATTCACACACACACACACACACACACACACACACACACACTTTTCACGAGATTAATATTTACACCAACCTACCTGCTGTCTAAAATAGAATCGTCCACGAACATGTGTTGTTTCTGATCCCATTCGGAGCCGCCGTCCAGGTGGTTAAGGTGTTGGCTTCTAGATCGAAAGGTTCATGGTTCGAATCAGGGTCAGTGCAAGGATGTTAGTAAGCGTATGATGTAGAGGCGGCAGGTGCACCTTAAATCTGTCGGGGCCGAAAGTTCTCACGTTAGGTTGGTGTGGAAGTTTGGAGAGTGGAGTGCCAGCTCAGCTATTGCCTCGTCATTTGACCGTGGTTCAAAATGATGTGGTGTTGTCCTAGGATCTTTCTCTTAGAGGATTGATCCCGGACCGTCGTCAATAGCCCGTTGTGTTAAGGGGGTAGGCTCACGAACCAGAATCCCTATCTCAGTAATGTTAAAAACTTACATTTTTAAGGAACATTTAAAAAATTTCTATTGATTATATGTCTCTAAATTTTTTATTGTGTATTGCCTGGACTATAATTCATACTTTAACCATGGCTTTTATAATTTTAATGTCCTATTATTTTTTAAAATTTTTTTATCTGGAACTATGTATGTATTTTCTCAAAAACACTGAAATTTCAACATATTTAATCTTATAAATTCTTTTTGAATTAATTTTTCCAAAATCCCCTTGGTTAAAGTGTGTAGCATAGTGTCATTATTAAGTATGCCAAGTTTTAAGTTGCTGAGTGTAGTGGGTTTAGAGAAAATGTTCCTTATATGGCGAAAAACATGGTTTTGAGAAAACGAGTTTTAAAAGAAACACTTACTTGTAGTTAATGCATACCAGCACCATAGCTGGGATTTGTTGTTTCCTCTTGTAGGCTATCTTCCAACCTACAATTTTGTTGCCTCTTTTTTACCCTTGCTTCTTTAGTGTTTTTTAAAATGTCATGTTCTGCTTTGCGTAATCTATTCTGATCTGCTGCCTTCATTGCCCGAGCTGTGTAGAATCCAGGAGAAATACCTAATGTTGAAAGAACATTGCATTTTGTAATGTTCCCCTGGTTATATGAGGCAATAGCTTCCATTACACCACTTTTTAATGTTTCCAACTGTACAAACACATTTTTCGGTATTCGGGACCAGATAATACTATTTACACTCTCATTGCAGTTCTGAGTTTTACCGTGTAAGCATTTGGCAAGCAGATCAGGATCTGCCAAGTCTCTATAAATATCTTTTATGCAGTTTATGACTTCTGCTGGTAATGCATTTTTATGTTTATAATTTTCACCTAATGCAGTTGCTCGATTATAACCGCACCAAGTGTCTTCCTTTGTTGGGCAAAGACCATGCTGTGGGTTTTCATCTGTTGATGCCTTGTGAAAGAAAGTAGCCCATACAGCTTGTTTCATAGATTTTATGCTACCGGTATTGTTTCGTATGGCTAAGCCATAATACCGCTGCAATTTGTCAATTTCGGCATCCGTTAATCTTCCACGTCCACCCAACGACTTTTTATCACATAATTTTTTCCCTTTCATCTTCAGTTTTAAATTTCTGAGTCGCGTTCCCATTCTCTTTTCAACATGCCCAACACATTCCAGCTTTTCAACTTCCATATCTCCGTACAGCTTCAGTTCCTTTACAGCTTTGTAGGCCCTAGAATCCCCGTCACCTAAAAATTTGGAGTACCGCAGACCATGCAAAATTTGTGAGCGTTGAAAGATGTTGATCGCACCAGAAACTTCCATACTGCCACTGTTTCCAAAATAGTTGGCACTACAATTTTCTTTGTGTCTCTTGTTGGGGCATTTGCAGAATCTGGACAAAATTTCTGCATCCAACACTTTGCCAGTGTCGACACTTATAGCTACAACAGCGCCGTTCAATGATGCATGACCGCGTTTTTGCCAAGTACCATCGATAGCAACGGGTATGTCAGAATTTCCAGATATGTTCTTCGCTTCTTCAGCAGCCACTTTCATGCTAAGTGTAGCAACAGTCTCTATTGCTGAGTTCAAACCAGAAACATTTTCATTGTACCTTTTCGGTGGAGCAGGCAAATTCATCACACCGCATAAAACATTTGCAGAAGCTTGGCCCTTTCCAATGCACCTCATTGCATATGTTATTCTGGAATTAACCTCATATATGTTAGTATTCTTGCCATTGCAAGAAGTTACAGTATAATTGGTATTTAGAAAAGGTTGGTTAAAACCACAAAAACCACAAGAAATTGAGAGTTCTGTAGCCAAACCTTGAACCTTTCTTCCAAACTTGATCGTGATGTTATCTGTTTTGCACTCTTTGCAAAGAACAGACATTTTAATGCTTTCTGACAATAATTTTATATTTATAATTTCATTAAAAGCACTATTATTATCATCAAGATAGTCACTGTACTCCATACGATGGGGTTTCAATTTCTTATCAGAAGCAGAAACATTCAAGTCGTCATTGCATTCAATCCTGTTAACGGAATCTCGAAGTATACCGCTACACTTTCGTCTTTTAAAAACATGATTACTAAAACGTGGCATTGTTTACTTACTTAAAATAGAACGTATTAAGCAAAAAATAACAGAATAAGCGAAACTAAAAGGATATCCAAACAACAATCGCAGAAATAAAATCAAAGTTAGAAGCAAATCCTTGAAACTAGCATAAAATGAAAACAGCGTGGTTCAAAATAAAAACACAAGAGTTAATTCACTTCATTTCTTCTGCTAGACGTTGTCACTCATACAATTTAAAAATAAGTGTTTAAAAAAGAAATAGAGAGGCTTTGAAAGCAGCAAGATGTTTGTTTCGGTTTGAGTGGGCGTGGCACTTAGCATATGGCAGATCGTAAACAATTTTTAAAAAATATTTAAAAATACTTCTGTTATAGCTAGAGAAATAATTTCAACACCATTAGAAGCACAAAAGTTCATATTTTTCAAAAATATAAAAACTGAAAAATGGGTTTTTTGGTCGAAAAGTGTGAGCCTACCCCCTTAAGCTAGTAGGACGTTAGTTAAAATTCATCCATTCGGAGCCACTTCAGGAAAGACACTCTAGTGGTTGTTAGTCCGTTACAAGGGAATGATTAGGTTTCCGGGGCACAAGCTCTAAACCTGCTGGTGAGCTGGGAGGGTCTTCAAAAAAGGGAAAGATTAGAGGACAACGCCACGTGGTTGTGAAACATGGTGAGAGGACTTGTAGGAACCGAAATCATTCAGTATTGAAAAATTCAGTGCAAGTTCAAATTTTCATGAGAATAGAAAACAAGAATTTCTATAAATGTGCTAGCACAAATTTTAACCTAGCTGTTAGCGCCGACTCCTTTTGCAACTTTATATTTATTTGGCAATGAATTAGTATCTTTGTATATCTAGGCTGCGAGCCACAGGAAAACTCTTTTCGAGGGCTATATTTGACCGGAGGGATTGGAAGGTAGGTATTGTAATTAACGTCGCGCAGAAGCAACACACCGGGCTAACGGTAATGGACCATGATCAATCATTTAGACAAAGCTTCGAGGACAGTACCACGTAATTTTGGGTTTGATGGCACAAGGGCCATATTTGGCCAGGAACAGGGAAACCTTTTTGGAAGACAGTATGTGAACTGCGGTCCTCGTAACAATATTTCGAGGGTCATACCTCGTCAGCAGACCTGATGAAAATATTTGGAGGCCGTATCTAGTCTGCAGGTAAATCTGTGCGGAAGGTCGCATCTGGAGTGCGAGCTAGTTGAACCAAATCAGACGGTCACATCTGAACTACGGGCAGCTTAAGCCTATCTGGAGAGGCTTAAATGGTGTGTAGACCGCCCATTATCTATCTGTAGGGCAGTATCTCTTCTGTGTCGTCCTTTGTCTTTACGAGAACGGTGTGTTTGTGTGCCGTCAACGAGAACAGCTATTTCCCACAAATAGACTAATATCAATACTTGTGAAAAATAGTTACAGGAAGAAGTACAAATAGAATAATGATCTGGTTGATATAGGTAGTGGCACTTCATAGGTTTCCGTTGAATTTTGAAAAGTCTAAGCAACTTCTCAAGTAGATTTACAATGACAAATTTGTTTAACCCGATATAGAAAAGAGTTAATTGCTTTCAAGCACATTTCCGAAACGACTGCAATTGTTGAAGAGAACGTAATGACGCAATTGTTTGTTAACAAGCAAATATTTAAACTTTACTCCGCCTTTGATATATATAAACCCTTTTTCACACAATGAAATCATTAGAGAATCGTTTTAGTAGATTTAACATTTACTGGTGTTTATTTAACCTCAATACAAAAACGGCTATTCAGAGATTTCTGGCTACACTGTGCCCAATAGCTACTACAGTACAAAGCCCCAAAATCCGGACATTTTGCTAACCGGCGTTTTTTTTTTTCTTTCTCACTTTTTTTTTACATCTTTCCGACAATTTTTTTAAAGAACAAGGAGCTAAACCTGGACCTAATAGATGAAACAACGCAAAATAACGGACATGTTCAAAGTAAATACCACACAGAAAAATTAGAAGATTTGCAAGTACAATTTGTTGCATTGTTATTAAAAAGGTTTTTTTCCCGTTTTAAAAAGTATTTTTTTTGTGTGTTTGCTATTTTACTATTGCAAACGCAAAATTCAACGCGGGGGGGGGGTCGGATTAAGGTTCTTTAGAGAGAAAAAATGCAAATAATCCGAAATGGCCTAGGATCGGATGATTCCGGATTTCGGGCTTTGTACTGTATTGAGAATAAAGGATCTTATCCACTCTCCAATTCCTTCACTGTTTTGAAACTCTTGTTTTTGAGGTTGGTTGTGTTTCCATGGTGCAATGGCCATATTCAGCCTAGCTACGCTACACAAAAGGACAACGTCAAGTAATGGACATGCTAGTTTTATCGACACAAAAGAAATACACACAGGGTAAACTACAGGAATCGGACCTACGCCACCTACAACTGTTTTCACTGAAGTATGTGTGTTTAAGTACACAAACCAAGCAAAGGTTAAAAATAAAGTACCTTATTTTGGGGTACGGAATTCAAATATTGTACTTCAGCCAGTAGTTCTGATTCTTTTTTAAAATAATAAACGTCTAATTTGAGACTATTCTCAAATTATTGAAAAAAAGATTTCGTGATAAGGCCAACCCGTCGCTATCTAGTGCTAATCCTCATATAGCAAAAAATAATTTGACAAGTAAATCTATGCAAGTTTGTTTTCGAGTGGTGTTTTTTGAGGGTGCTATTTTATTTTTGAATAACTTTAAAAAAAAACACGTTGATTGATTTGTGTGCATACTGTTTATTCAATAAATGATACTGTTCATAAAAATGGCGCCTTTGCATAATAAACAACTTGTCATTGAATCGTCAAGTGTTGTTATAAAGAGTTCATACTCATAGATTTAATGTATGGAATTGCGCAAGTGCTGAAAATTATGAAGGAAATATGCATGAAATTATGAATACATTAAGTGCAGCCTAAAACCAGATTACAGTTTCAGAGAAGGCAAAGGTTTAATTTTTCTTTATTTCTCATACATTACATAACATAAACAAAACAGATAAAATTAGAGCACAAAACATAAAAAGAAAATTAGCCACTGTCAGCAGTTACAAGGAATCAAAATTAAACAAGAAAGGGTTTGCGAATGCAGATGCTTAATGTGAGCCAGTGAACAGTCCTTCATTAAACTGATCATTGAAAATTATCTGAAATTTTTCAAGATTCCGTTCAATTCACTGTCTTGGTTTTGCAGATAAAGGGCACTACTGGCAAAAAAAAAAAAAATCGCGATTTCGTTGCGTTATAATTAGCCAGCTCTAACCCATCATTTAAAAGAAAATTTCTATTTCTTCAGTTGATCCACATGTAGTTATCGTCTCATAAAAGCACCTTCGACTTCAACTTGTTTCGACACAAGGAAAAGGACTAATTCTAGAATGGAATAAATAATTCGCTAAAGCAGAAGCTAATCTCGAAATTAATTTCGGTTTGACTTCATTGAGAATTTACATTAGTGCAGTGAAATACAACCCAAAAGCAGTTTGAGACCTACTAGGTTTAGCAGTTTGAGGTAACGCGAACTTCCGAATAAACAGTATTCAAAAAGCAGATCTTGGAGCCGGATACAGGAAGTAGGACTGGTCTTGATTTTAAATTTCAGTGAAATTTTTTTCTTTACATCACCCGGAAAGGAATTAGACATAATTTAATATTTTATACATATATTAAATACATACGTAAATATTAGCATAACACTAGAATGGCCGGTACAAAACGTCAGCTTGTCATTTGGGCATCAATAAGGTGCGAAAATTGTTATACTATATCTAAGTGCCATAGTCACTACTTTTCCTTTCAGTTAACTTTGAGCAATACTTTGATACGATTATGTATGCTAATAAATTACAGTAAACAGATTATTTTTACTCTACGAGTTTCACTACGAGTTCTGAAATTTAAAAATCAAAAGAAAGTATTACTTTTCTAGACAGTGTTTAGACAGATTTGACATTAACTTATTAAGTTTGTATAGCAGACATACCTTATTTACAACTGATACAAATATAAGCAATATTTCGCTGTTTCCAAGTACCATTTACTTGAACGTGCCAAAAGTTTAGTGTGTATTGGTTGCATATGGTTGCACTTTTTACAAACGGGCTCTAGTGCCGAAATGTGATACTAATGGGTGTTCTATTGTTGAACGGTTTTCAAGAAACTGGTCACTGAATCAAAAATCATTCATCACTAGTGTAAGAGTACTATAGTCTCTCTCAAAACAATTTTATAAGGAGGGCATACACTTCATAAGAGTTTTTTACACTTCTGGATTTGAACCGAATGGGACTGCCTTTGTCCGCAAACAATTTATTGTATAAAATTCAATGCATTTGCTTTGTATTGAACAGTTGACAGTGCATGGAAACGATTTTTGCGAAACTAAAATACTGCAAGTTATCCCGAGAAAAGTATCTTACAGATTCAATTTAAACAAATTTGGATTTATGTCGAGAGCAAATGGTATTCATGCTACAAAACAGGCACACAAATCGCATTCTGGATAAGAGATGGTTTAACTTTCGTCCAAGTAAATGAAATTGTATTTCGAAAAGAGCATCCTTTAGAAAACTTGAATCATAAGCAAAATTAAGTTGAGTATTATAGAGCAAATACTTTTTGGAAAGCTCGATATATTTAGGTATAAGTTTTATTTAACTTGCAATCTCATACTAAGCTTGGTATCTAAATTGAAATTAGGAAATGGATATATTTTATTAGGATTTGTGAAAGTTCGCTGACTAGTATACACATTTAAATATGGCGCATGAATGTTTTTCGAAAATTCTATTGGTAAATTACAATTGGGATAGAGAAAGTCTTCATTGAGATCCAGTCCTATTTCTAAGCAAATCCACATATTCAAGCCTTCATACTCTTCATTTTAATAGGCAACTGATATTGGATATTAAGTACAGAAGACACAGACATTAGAAATTTTCGATTTCAACTACGCATTGAAAAGGGAAAACAGGAAAGCGACAATTGTATATATTCTTATATACAAATATTTTGCATTTACTAATATATTTTACGTAACATTTTGTTTCGTTACATGAATTATGCCTTACCCACAAAGCGGTCTTAATTAAGTATCATTTACCCTTGTGTGTTAATCCGAATCCCGCTATCCCTATCCAGATCCGTCGAACCAATGAACAACGAGAACGAGAGGATTGGCAGATTCAGTCATTCTCGTTCTCATCGCTCATTGGTTCGACGGATCCGAATGCGGATAGCTTCTTCGGATTGACATGTAACTGTTAAAGAGTCTATGCTGGAAGCACAGCACACAATTAAAATCTCAGGGTAAAGTACCACTACAAGCTATATAAAGCCTTACCTACCAACCTCCAAAAACATACTGAAGATGTTTACGACATAATAAGCAACACACAACTTAAAAAAGTCAGAGATAAAAAAATGCCCCTTAAAAATAAAAAATAATTAAAAGCGCGAATTGTGTGAAATTGAGCTTTATGAAAGCAGTGTAAAGCAGAAAAAGTGCTTTCTGGCTACTCTGTTTGGCGGCAGTTATAACTAATTTGGCGATATTTTACATAAAATGACGCTAAATATCTGCAAAAATGAGCGGTTAAACTTTTTTTTTAGTGTTTTAGAGGTATTTATCGTTAGAGCACAAATTCATCAACTAACTGTTTTCGGAGATACTTGATGCCTCTTTTCATGAGAAATACTTTGCCATATTGTAATAATTTTAAAACATATACAATCAAAATGCTCGTCATTTTTACCCTTTTAGACCTAAAAACTAATAATAATCTTTAAACGACCGTTAAGTAGTCTTTGTCAATGAGTTTCCACTCCAAACCGACGATATATAAATAGACTTTTCTTTAAAATAAGTGTCTAAGGTTTCCACGCTAGCAATTCCTACGTTTTCTACGGTTTGGCACCAAACTTTGAAATTGGCATCCCTTGAAAATTTTCTCCGTAAAGAGAAATCCGGACATTTTTCGTCAGGAAGACCAGAAAATCAAGTTTTTCCGTCGATATAGCTTAAAATAAAAATTTAGTCAAAAAAATGTATGACTAAAATTTAAGCATGTCTCCGAGCTGCAGTTCGTTGATTACCAGACGAATGGACTTTACAAATATAGAACATCATTTGCGTCTGATAGGAAAGCTAATGAACTGCATAACCATATTTGTTACACAAAAGGTTTGAGAAGATTCTGATTTCAAATCGACCAGGACGGAATAGTTTCAAGTTATACAACTTTAAGCAGATGTATAGCGAAGTACTTAAGACTTTTGATTTGGTCCTCTTTCGCTAGTTTTTGCTACAAAGCATCTCCGTGCAGCCGAAAATGCTCAATCTCGAGTGAAGAGTTCGTAGTGAATTGAATGAGTTTCGTGTGTAACACAGTGGCCACGTGCATTATCGGCTTCAGCTTCTCAAATGACATCAGCGGCCAATCTCGCAACACTGTCAATTCCACAGGAATTGGTCTGGAACTCAAAACTGTAACCTCGTAGCTGCGAGGTCAAAGAAAAGAAAATTAAATTAGAAATGGTACACGTTCTTCAACTGCATCTATTCCAGTTAGCAATAAATTACAATAACCACTGACATGAATACCGAGACTGAAGGAAACTACTCAAGACCATGTCTTGGGAAAATAGCTTAGCCAAAGAATGAGAAGGTTACACAATCAAAGGGAATGAGGAGATTCAAAGTTTCAAACTTTGGAGATGTATATACTTCAGTCAGCCGTAAGTTCCGTTTTTCAAGTGACGTTCATTTGGTGCGCATACATTTGCGAGTCGAACCGTTCGTGGAAATTATTTTCACAACGAACTTCCAGCGATCCATGGGAAAGGAAGGAACCAACCGCGAACCACCAGGCAGTCATTCGTCAGCCACCGGTGATGACGATGGAGCCTGGAGGTTCGCAAGCAGAAAGAAAAGCAACGAACTACTCACGACGCTGTCCCAATCTGAATCGAGAACGTCTTTGTGTTCGTCGAAAAACCAACTGGAAGCGGATCGACACGAACCGTTCGTTTGGTGCTCAAAACCCCGTCCCAATCATGAGAACTAGACTCGCGAACGGTTCAGCTCGCAAATGTATACGAGAATTTAAGTGTCAATATATCTATAGTAGAATAAATAAGGCCATGGTGAGCTAAGAATTAGTTAGAAAGGTATGAAGAGTTAAAACAGAAAACGTGAATAAAGCTTTCGAATATTAAAAGACACCCACAATTGAAAATATCTCGAATTCCCAAAAAGGCTGCTAAGTCTAAGGGGCAGTGGGATGTTTGTAGTCCCACCTCCTTGAAAAGGTTAAGGTTAGGCGAATAAACATTCTAGGTATAGAGGCTGTTAAGGTTAGGTATATTCTCTCATTTGATATTCTGATGGTACAAGAGTAATTTAGATGGAGACATAAGAACAAGGTCATTCCCAAGATATTGGTCAACTCACGTGTAAACCTCACCTAAATATTCTAGGTACATTAAAAGGTACCTATATATTCTCTCACTTGATATTCTAAATATCATTCCGTTGGATAACGTCAAGTAATGGATGTACACGTTCAAGGAAAGTTGTAAAGACAAAAGAGACACCCCGGGACAGGAATCGAAGCTACGCCACCTACTGACAGGTTGCTATCACAGTGGGCAAACTCGCTGAGCCACGGCGGCCCAACGTTCATAAGGGAAGAATGCCTAGCAATGTGATCAGTACAATGGTGGCCAAATTTAAGTAGAAAGGCTTTGTTCCACTTAGAAATTAATGAGAAGCGTAAGGAAATGGTGTTGAAATTATTGGGCATCAGGAAGCATGCATTTTAACATCTCATGGCCAAGTCTTCACTACCCTTTAAATTTTCTTCGCACAGTACTCGTCTTCTCTACAATCGTTTTGCTCCAGTGATCCTGTAGTGAAAAATAAACGTTCTGTAAATCGATCTTGCGAACACTTGATACAACACACAAAATTAGACATAGTATAACAAAAATGTGATACAAAAATTCAACAACCTAAAACTATTTACCAAATGTTCAATAGCATGCCAAGTTACGCAATGAGTTACGAAACCGGTTGCCCAAACATTGGTGCCCTATGGGACCTTTGTAGAAAAACTATTATTAAACTAGAATAAACCTCGATTGTTTCGAGGTTTATGGAGCAATCGCCGTATTTGGCCAAGCTGCGCAAAACACAAGATAGATAGGCAGCTTGAAGTAATGAATACACACACAAACAGACCATGGAAGTCAAACCTGGAACATGGCAACAAATATTGGATAAAAACAGCGTTTTAAAATGTTCAAATCGAAAAGTAAATGCGTGTTTAAAGATTCGGAATCTTTCAGCTCTCCTCTAATTTTCTATCGAATTGTCTATTTTCTAGAAGATGCGATATTTACATTCATACTTTTTAACAGTTAAACCATCTTGAATAGGTTCCAAAAGTTAGGTTTCAGTTCTTTGCTAAGTCACACGTTGGTCAGACAGTAAATTGGCTGAAATACGCATGCGTACCGACCTGTACAGAAACGGAGTATGCCATACTAGGGTGGTCACAAAAAATCAATTTTCGAATTTCAACCGGGGCACACACACACACCCTAATGGTTTCCAAAAGGCTACAAAATGTGATTAGCAAAGTTTCAGCTCAACCTGATAATATTAACTCGTGCCTCATTGAGGTTAAAGTTAAGAAAAACAGCGATTTTTAGAAAATATCGCTGTTTTTATTCCTTAAAATCGAAATCATTCGTTCTGGAAACATGGTTCTTGTCATATTTCATGGGTAATTTTATTGACTTGGAAGTTTGATCTCATCCACATTTTTTGCTAAAACTGATAGAATGGTATTCAACATTTTCCAGGTAAGGTCGTAGTGGATATCCTCAAAAGTGAGTTTTCATGCGAAGCCCTAATAACACTACAATATTCAATTACATCTGCTTTCCAGATTTTGCTTTTTTGTAATTTTCATTTTGTACATTAAAAAGGCTTTTGTTAGAGGTATTTTCAGAAGTAAATTCAACAACATTCAAATTCAAAATGAAGGAATTAGGGGTAAAGAAGAGGAGTAAAAATGACAACAAATAGTGTTCAAATGTATTTAATTAATTATATTGTTGAATTATATACATCATTACATTACTATTATTTAAATATACAAATTAAGTGGAAATTACAAATTAAGGTGGTAATGTCTTAGATATTGTAGCGTTTGAAGTCTTGAAAAATGTGCCTACATTCAAATACAACTTGTGAGTGGTATTTGACATTTTTCAGGCATTAGGTCATGACCCACAAAATTTAATTCTAGGTAGAAGTGTCATACGACTTCGCAGACAGCAATTCCGACAGCAATCAACTGATCTCATCAAAAATAGATTTAGAAATTCCGACTTAGAGGTAGCTGTTGTGCACTGGGATGGGAAATTGCTTCCAGATTTGTTGAGTAAAGAAAATGTAGAGCGGATAGCGATTTTGATTACTTGTGGCGATGAAGAACAGTTGATAGGTGTTCCAATCCTTGAAAATAGTACGGGGAAATTCAGACAAAAGCAGTATTCTCAGCAGTTAGGCAGAGGGGGCAGTTGGGAAAATCCAGGCAATGAGTTTTGATACCACGGCAGTAAATACTAGTCGCCTTAGGGGAACCTGCGTTTTGCTAGAGCAGTTATTAGAGAAAAACCTTCTGAATTTAGCATTTCGCCACCATATTTTAGAAGTTGTTTTAAAAGCAGTTTTTAATTGCAAAATGGGCACATCCAAAGGTCCTCAGCCAGATATTTTTCGAAAATTCCAGACTGGGTGGTCTAAGCTAGACAAGAAATACGAAACAGGTATAGAATATGAAAATATTAGAAATAAAATAAGTAATCCAGACCAAATTTCAAGTTTTCTTTTTGAACAATTAAAAAACCAACAAATTATAAAGAATTCGTCCAACTTTGCTTAATTCATTTAGGGCGTCTTCCTCAAAAGACATTATTTTTTGAGTACCTGGTGCTATTCATCACGCCAAATGGATGGCAAAGGACATTTATTCTCTCAAAATGTATCTTTTCAGGGATCAATTTTTTAAAAATAATAAACTATCTGTGGCATATCAACGCAGAGCAGGTTGCATTTTCATTTTTCGATGATACTTTGGGGGGAAAATGTCAAAACAAGCATGGTTGAAAAATTAAGGTCCGAAGTAGATAATGATGAAGATGATTATGATGATAGGGATGTAAAACCAAAACTCAATCTTCAACAAGTTGTTCATTTATTGGACAAAGAAGTTGATTATTTTGTTTCTACTCGAACTCTAAACTTTTTTAAGAGATTTGAAATCGATACAGATTGTTTTAAATACTGGTCCCGATGTATGGTTTCAAAATCATCACTATTTAAAAGCTAAAAAAAAAGTGAACGGTTTAAGGGTTGTTAGTGACACTGCTGAGAGAGGAGTAAAATTATTAAAGACTTAAATTCCTCTTTGACGAAAGACGAAGAACAGCGGCAGTTCCTTTTACAAGTTGTATCTGAATGTAGGCACATTTTTACAAGACTTCAAAAGCTGCAATATCTAAGACATTACCACCTTAATTTGTAATTACCACTTAATTTGTATATTTAAATAATAGTAATGTAATGATGTATAATTCAACAATATAATTAATAAAATACATTTGAACACTATTTGTTGTCATTTTTTCTCCTCTCTTCCTCTTCTTTACCCCTAATTCTTTCATTTTAAACTTGAATGTTGTTGAATTTACTTCTGAAAATACCTCTAACAAAAGCCTTTTTAATGTACAAAATGAAAATTACAAAAAGCAAAATCTGGAAAGCAGATGTAATTGAATATTGTAGTGTTTTTAGGGCTTCGCGTGAAAACTCACTTTTGAGGATATCCGCTACGACCTTACCTGGAAAATGTTGAATACCATTCTATCAGTTTTAGCAAAAAAAGTGGAAGAGACCAAACTTAAAGTCAATAAAATTTCCTATGATATAAGACAAGAACCAGGTTTCCAGGACGAATGGTTTCGATTTTAAGGAGTAAAAACTACGATTTTTTGCTAAAAATCGCAGCTTTTCGTAACTTTAACCACCATGAGGCACGTGTTAATATTATTATCAGGTTGAGCTGAAACTTTTCCAATCACATTTTCAAGTCTATTGGAAACTTTTAGTGGGCTGCCATGAAAGATTGGGCGAAAAAAAATTTCCCCATATACCTTGCCTACAGAAAGGTTGAGATGACGAGGCAACAACTGAGCTGGCACCTTACTCTCCAAACTTTCCCACCACGCCAAGGTAAAGAAGATATAATTAACCCCCCTTGTACACGACGGTCTTTGGTTGGATTGGAACTCACAGCCCTCCGGTTGCTGTTACTCTTCCTACCGGAGGACTGTGGCCCACATTTCTTACACATATATTCCAAACCTGTGTAAATCGAATGAGCACATAAAGGGATTTGGCTTTGAATCGTCTTATCAAGCTTTTATTTCGCGTTAGTATCCTATTAGGATTCAGCCAGACGGCTTACCGTTTTGGAGCCTTTTGTAAACACACCTTTCTTTCATAGATTTGAAAATGTATGTAAATCGAATAGGCGCATGATCGATTCAAAGCCAAATCTGCTCATCTTAACAGGCTTTGATTTCGCGTAGTATGCTATTAGCTCAGCCTGACGGCATATCCTTAACTAACTGAATAAATTTTTAATAAATTCTCATCGAAGACCTCTGAAAAAACTTTCTCCAAACACCGTGCTAAATATATGTTTTGGAACATCAATTAAACAACATTTTTTTTGACAAAACAGTTTTAATGAGTCATCTGCTCGTCAGAAAAAGTAGGGGCGACAGAAAGCAGTCTTCAACTTTAAAAAAACATTTTCATACATTTTCCGAAACTGAATTTTATACTTGTTCGATCTTGGTATGGTGTTGTAACGTCCTAGTGCCCGGTTCTGGGGTCGCCAAACTTCTTTGACCGTTGACCCCTTCAAGAGTTTCTAGACTTTTTATCGACCCGTCTATTTTACTACTACGTAATTATAATAGGATAAGCAAAAAAGACGCTTATGCGAGTTTTTATGTTTATATTATAGTTAAGAATGTGTTTATTGTATGAATAATATAGTACTAGCCACTGCGTGGCCAGCACGTCGTTGCCCGTGATAGTTCTTCGTGGGGTCAGGTGTGACCACTGCTCACTAACGCTCGCCAACCCCCGGTGATTGTTACGTATTCTCATTTGGTTTGCTTCGCAAACAAACTCTACAGGCACGCCATGATGGCCTCGAAGTGGCTATTATCAACACCGTACTTGAAAATTCAAGCGAAAAGGGAGAGCCACTTCAGGAAGTTTTGGATATTTGTGTCTTAATATTTTTCGATCGACCCCTAACAATGCTATATGCCCTTGGAGGTCGATATCGATCCCTTTGGCAATCACTGGCCTAGTTTAAAGAGCTATTATCCTTGATGCGCCTGCCTGTCTACTGGTGTCATCGGCTCGATTCCACCGAATAGAACTGAAATTCGGAAAGATTTCGGACTCCGTCTGGTTGCTTGTCTCAGCGGCAACTCGAAGATTTTTTATGAAATTAAGCATGTTGTTTTGCTTTGATGGGTATTTTAATTAACGTTGTACTGGAGGAACATGGCGGGTTATACCGGAATCAAATCCGAAGGAAAAGATCCGAGGACAACACGCAAGTTTGAGCCACGGTCAGATGACGAGGTCAAACCTAAGCTGGCACCCACTCTCTAAACTTTAACACCACACCAACGGGAGGACATTTGAAGCCACGGCAGATTTAACGTTGACCAGCCACCATTGTTCACGACGGTCCTAATTTGGATTCGAATTCGTAACCCTCCTATTGTGTTTTGCTTAGAACGCTTCCATTGTTAAAACCCATGTAAATAGTCTGGCGTAATAAATATAATTTTTATTTCCAATTTGAATTTTATCAGTGTTGTGTAGTTACTGATTCCGGTTGGTCTAGCTGGTCCATAAAAGTAAAATAACTCGTATTTAAAGTCCAAAAGGATTTTTTTAAAAAGGTCGTGGGGATCTGCACCGACACATTTCATGTTTTAACCCTCCTCGACGAATCTCGCGTTAGCAAAACTGACCTTGTGTTAATGGATAAGAAATCATCAAAAAGAAATCGACACTATCGTGGCGCGGAAATACATCTCGTTAAGTACTAACGAAATTGGTTACGTCAAAAAACCACATGGAGGGTTAAATGTAGTAAAATCTCGATAAGTCGTTACCTGATAATTCCTCAATTTTCTCCAGTCTCGTCTTTTTCTCACAGACGGCAATGCAACTAAACCCTCGTTCATTAGTTGCGAATTCAAATGTTACCCAGGTGTGTTGGGTGTTTGGAGGTATGGCGCAATGGCCATAGTCGGCCAAGCAGGGACAGACACGTGACATACAATATCAAGTAATAGACAATGCTTCATCTCCAACAAAGTAAGGAACTTAAGGACTCTGTAACTGGATGACATTTCTCATCCGGTAGTTGTAGTGTTTGTAATTACTGAGTTCCAAAGTGACGACTGTACACCAACCACATAGCCCCAACAATCGTTAGGGATTCATTTTCAATACAACTTGAGATGAGTATAGCCTTCAACAAACGATTGTACTAACTACAAAGAAAAAACCGTGGTGTGCGCAGGCACAACGCACACGATGAAATATCGTACGAGATAAAAATGACCTATTACTTCAAATAAGAAAAACAAATTGCCCCAGAAATGTTGGAATAGGTATTGGAGGCTGGCCACAGCCGAGCAGCTTGGGACGCGAATACAAACTACCAGGATAACCGTTCAAATATATTGGTTCCAAGATTTTACTGTACATCCAACTTTGATATAAAAATGAGTCTAAAAACCGAAATTTCGTCAACTTTCTTCCTGAACTGAAATAGCGAAACTTTTCCGGGTTCAGCTTATTTTACCACTACTCTCATAATTACGTATACAGAATCCTCCAAATGCAACATGGAGAACACATAACGCAACACTCTTACAAATCTTAAACTCTCTTACAAATCGTAAATCTTACTCTCAAAAGTATTTAGTAACTAAAATATTCATGATCTCACAATGAGCGACTGTTATCCTTTTATTTAGTTAAACAAAAACTTTTAATACACATAAAACACGAACGCAAAAATTAAAGTCTGGTAGTTTTTTTAAGCAAAGAAACAAGTTAGAGATGGATTCATTTATATTTAATACATAAAAACCCAGTGTTCCATAATTGTTTGGAACCAAGAGTTCCAGGAATCTGGTAGGTAGTTGAATTAATGTTACAATGCAAAAACACAAGAGGCTATTGGCGACAGTTCGGGATCAAAACCCAAGAGAAAGATTCGAAGACGTCGCATCGTCATTTTGATCCACGGACAGACGACGAGGTCAACATCTGAGATGGCACCCCCCCTCTCTAAATTTCCACACCACGCCAACGTGAGAACATTTGAGGTCACGACAGACTTAGCGTGCAGTAGCCCCCAAATACACGAAGGTATTTTAGTTAGATCTAGTCTTGAACTCGCAACATTCCAGTTGCTAATCCGCAACTCTACCAACTGGATCTAAATATATCGTGACAATCTAGCAACTAAAATCCGATGTTCTTCTCTCAGGGTTGCCACGGCTTAGTACCAAAACTTCAAAAATGCCCCCCCCCCAAAAAAAAAAAATCCCTAAAGAAATCCGAAAAGTATTTTTCAATTCGCTTTTTGTAAAAAAGGAAATCTATCGTTGACGTTTGGTGAATTTTCAAAAAAGTCGCCAAAAAATCCCCCTAAAACTTTTGAGACGATTTTGTTGAACTTTTGCTTAAAAACTTTTGAGACGAACCCTTGGTCGCCAAGGTTGAAAAATAGTAGCAAAAAGTCGCCGTTTAGTCGCCAGTGGCAGCCCTTGTAAGTGCTTATGGCAACAATAGATTAATTTAGCAATAAGTTAAATTTTAATGTTGTTTTCATAAAGGAAAAGAATCAATATGCCTGAAACTAATGACTCAGTAAATTTCTTTCCTTTCATTGATTGAATAGTGGGCAACATATTTGCTGGGGAAATGTTTTATTTCTTTATTGTGTTTTCTTAACATCTAAATGTACCTTTATGGAACATTTTGACTCCTCATTGTCACTAAGTGTGTTTTTATAAGACAGTGAAAAAGTTAATAAGAAAAAAATGTGCTTCACCTAATCACAAATGAAAACCAATTCAACTTGAAGTTCTAATAGTCCAAAACAACAGAACAAATTTCTTGTATTGTCATTACAGAGAACAAGGTTTCATATTGATGTGAATTTATAAATTTTTAATTTTAATAATAATATAATTTTTAACATACATTCAATGCTTACAACACTGAAGTTTTGTGAATTAGGGGTATTTCATGTCTTTCATGCCAGTCACTTCAGTTTTGCACACTTAATATAAGTGATTTCAAAGCAATAAGTTAATGTTACTGAATGTGCAAAAACAATGCCACAACTAGAAAATTAATTAAGTACTTATACATTATGTATATGAATAGAACTAAAAAGGCCTGAAACTGAACTGGAAAAATTATCAAATTTATTTCAATATTTAACTATGCAGAGTGTGTCGATTGCATTCACACAAGCAACTTGAATTTTTAAACAAAGACTTCAAAAAAATTTAGTATCATAATTGTTTTGTAACAATTTTGTAGACATTTAGGAGAACCAGAGCTTGAAAACCATTAGATGATGGGCCCATCATGTAATGCAAGTATATTTTACAAATGTAAATAACTTGCTCCAAAAGTGGAAATTTTGGTTTTTCTTCTCTACACAGGTACAGCTTTTATAGTAAATACAAGTAAAATATTTATAACTTTAAAAACAAACTATGTGTAAAAGAGCAAAAGTTTCATAATTTACATCTGGGCAGATACCATGTTTCCAAAGGACCCAGTATGAAGGGACACATGCCTCAGGATGCAAGTTATAATGGTTTTTTATTTTTATTTGTGTAACCCAAAAGCCTAACACCTAAATCTGGTACCACAGGCAATGATTCCAGCATGCCCCTACTACAAAAGGGCAGGTGCCCCAGGATATTAGCTATGATGGTTTAGTTTTTTTTATCCATAAGCCAAACATCTAAATCTAGTACCATGGGCCCTGATACTATGATTCCAATATGCTCCTACATAGGGGCATGTGTCCCAGGATGCTGGATATGACAGTTTAGTTTTTCTGATTCACAAAAGCCATAAGTCAAACACTTGATGCCACATATTTCCCAAAGGAACACAAAAGTGATGAGAGTATTAGACCCCAAACATCAAACATTTTTCGACCAAAAGATTTAATATGCACATACTGAAGTTCACTCATAGAGCTATACCACTAATATGGCACATACATAAACATAAGACTTGTGCTACTTGCACCAAAAAGTTCCAATTTTATAAATTATACTAAATTTAATGAGCCGACTCATAATTATCCATGATTTGCGAATAAAGTAGTAACAAGATTTGATGCTAAAATGCTTCCTCACTTTTAGCCCTACATCAGAATACAATTGACAACATTTTATCAAGGCAATTCTCAAATTGATCTAACATCGGTAGCAGGTGAATAGGTTGTGGAAATGACATGTGGTCTTGGAAATTGCTTATGAAAGAAATAGAGATAGGGGCAGGATTAGAAATTAGGAGCAGAACGTCAGGGATCTTTTGCACCAAAAATTTTCCCACAGTTGAGAGAATACTCTACTTGGATGTGTTTAAACAGTGTAATTAATGAATCCAGGATATTGATGACTGTTTACATTTGTGGCCTAATAAGATTTTTGTTTCTGATCAATTTTGAACTTTTAGTACACATTATATATTTAGATCGATTGAATAGTTAGAAGAATTAACAGTTGAGTGGACAGAATTTGTTTCATACAAGTGAAATTAATGAAAAAACTTAATCCACAAAAACTGGGTGTACAACCTCAATAGAAAGGTTATAAAAAAAATTAAAAATTGCATAGGACAACTTTAATTTTCAATATTTGAAAGAAAAAAAATTTTCTGTAGAGAATATATTTGTTTGAACAATTATGGGTTTCACTTCAACTTAGCACATGTTTTGGTCGGATTTACACTTTTTCTACAACATTTGGATTATCTGTCAATTGTATTATCTGAGTTACTTGCGCCACTATCATCACAGATCGTGTTTCCCAACCAGTGCATCTCGTATTATCATCCCATTACCATGTGAAAAGAGTTATTATTATTTATTTTTTTACCATTTTGGGACAAGAAATAGTAATTTAACTCTCAAAAGGCATGATTCTGACAGGCCTCCAAAGTGATATTTTATTTAATTTATCCCTTCAAAGAGTTCACACATATAATTGCACCATGCAACTGGCAGTTGAGTTGCGGTAGCTCAGTCAGTAGAGCGTCGGGCTCGCATCAGAAGGGTTGTGGGTTCCCATACCAAATCAATACCTCTGGGGGTACCTGATCAGGGGGTTATCGGCCTCTGATTGGGATCTAAATTACGATATGTGTGAGTGAATGGATGTGTGAAAGGGACCTTCCTGTTAAACGGATGTGTCATGCATTAAGAAGTCCAACCCTCAAGGGCAATGACACCCCCAATTGGGCCATATATGGCCCGCACAACAACAACTAGCAGTTTTCCCTGCATGACTTCTACCCAGTTGACCTTTTTGATCAATAGAATAATTCCCATGATTCTTTCAACCAATCAATGTGGTTATTTAATTGTTATGTGTGTGTGTTGTGGGGTATTGCAATACATGACTCGGAAATCTTGCTATGCTCAGAGCACGCTATAATACTTTGTTACACATTTAGCCAACCCATTGGTCTAGTGGTCAGGGTGCTGGCTTCTTGATTGAAAGGTTCCTAGTTTGAATTTGAGGGGCCTCGCTATAAAGTGAACACACGTCATGTGATGCATTAAGGTAACGTAAAGTGGTTCACAGATCTTTCTTTTTAGTGCCATAGTGAATAGTGTTCAGTTGAAATTAATTTATGACCAGAATGGAATTATTTATGAACATAGAAATGACCCTAAATTCTTAATGAGTATGCTGTACCGTCATGTAAGAATTAGACGGACAGCTGGTTTAAAATTAAACTATTTATTTAGATAAATTAAATATTTACAAGAAAATTTAGTAGATTAATTAAGGGCACAGCCATTGACAGTCGAACTCCTGCCTGGAGCCAAAGTAACAATCGCAAACAGAGACGTCTGTCTCTCGACGAATCTCAAATCAGTCTCGTGCTAAAAATCCACGTTCTCTTGGTTCCGCAGAACTGCACAGCTGCGAACGAGAGGGGGGTGAATTCCGAGCCCTCGAGAGATGTTTATGTCCTCTCAAGACACCCCCACACAGATGCAAAAACCGTTTGTAACCGACTTGGGTTCCCCACAGCAAATCTTCATCCCAGAAATGGGATTAGGGAACCGACGGAAACTCCAGCTGTGTCGATGGATCAAACGGAACGCAGGGCCGCCGATGAGAAAACACTATCTTTCGGTATTTTGTCAAAACCTGCACGTGCAAAGTCTGAAGTTGTTTTTGCATTGCAAAACATTCCAGCGTCCACGAGTTAGAGAAAAGGGTCGGCTAGTACCATATGGTACAATGCAGTGAGCATTTGAGGTAAACTATATCAGATTATAAGTTTTTAAAAATGATCAAATAATAGATTGGATTTCTTAAATAATGGGTTTTACATTTACTGTCAATTCCCCATTATCTATAACAGGTTGGTTGGGATTTTATAGTGCAAGACACAAGACATACAATATCAAATAATAGACATACACACACTATGAAAATTTTGCTGGCACAGAAGAGAGAAATACACCTAGAGCGGAATGCACCTGACAAGAATCAAACCTCCGCGGCCTTAAACTCAGAAGTTGTTAGCACAGTTGGCTTACCCACTGAGCTACAACAGCCTCTATCTGACAGGAATCAACAATTTTTTTAAAACAATATGGATGAAAAATGCAATCAAATCATTAGATGAATTTATAAACAATCTGAGAGAAAAGATAGCCTCAAATGCTCATGGTAAACCCAGAAAAAGAATGAGCAATTTCTATATAAATATTCAAATAATTCATTTTCAATTCTAGATAACTAAATGTTTGGCATCATGTTTTTGACGTGTCTGCAAATTTTAAGGTTTGCCCCTAAAGTTAAGGTAGTGATATTCTCTATTGATATAACAAATATCCTTTTTAGTTTGATTTCATCGCTCAGTCAATTAGAAATTTAAAAACTCTGCTTTATGTACTTTTTAAGTTATGCGAATTAAACGTTTTAACGGAAGTAATCTTTTTATTTTGTGATCCATAGCAATGGAAACACTTAACATAAAATACAGCATTTGAACTATATATGATATCGAACAGTCAGGATGTTTAAAACCATCTCTTTTGAAGCATGAAATGTGATTTAATGTCCTGATATATTTTTAAAAGTTCGTGAACAATACTTCCAATTAAGAACATTAGTTGATACCTGGGTCTAGTTAAGTTTTGTTAGCAATTAGAACCAAATTAGTTTTAATTGAGAAATAAGACAAGTTAATCTTACCATTTACTAAAAATTGATTTAAATGTTTTATAAATGTGTAAAACTATAAGAATCATACTTGTATTTAATTTTTAAGTTTATAATTCCCTTCTCAAAAGTAACAGCAAATGTAGTTCCTCTAGCCATGTGGAATAAGTAAGGACTTGAAAAGGCATGGGAAAAATTAACATTCTCAAGTACAACCTATAAAGAAACTAGGCTGTTAATAGGGTTATTGAAGAACTAACTAAATATATTAATAAGTTTGACTATGTCACATTGGCAAACAAAGGCATAAGAAAATGGTATTAATTCTGTTTCAAGCATTCTGGACAGCAGGACGATCTTTGAGTGCGCACGCAGACTGCATGACAACAACTCAGTTTTCCAAGCTGAGTTACTTGCCATTCGAGCAGCTTCATCCTGGGCACTCCAAAATTGCTTGGAAAACACATGTATTTTTTCAGACAGTCTGTCCAGCATGACTCTTTTGACCAATCTTCTCACTACTAACCCAATGGCACAAAGAATACATTCCATCATTGAAGCGGCAGCTCCATTGATGTGCATTTATACACTATCTACCAATAAGTATTTGGACACCTGTGATATAGAAAAGAAAAACAAAATTTATTCATATTCAATAGTTGGTAGAGGCTCCACGAGAGGCAATTACAGCCTCAACCCTTTGGAGCAGGCTTTCTAAAAGTCCTGTCCTTGTATGGCAACATGACAGCTGGCGTTGTTGTCCTGGAAGTAACATGGGTCCAACCCGTAAAACTGCCACAACGTAGGAAGCACACTGTCATCCAAAATAGTGCAGTAGGCCTTAGCATTGAGCTTACCATCAATTTGGACCAAGGGTCCCAGTCTATACCAGGAGAAACACCCCAGTCCATAATTCCACCTCCACGAACTTTACTGTGGGCATAATGCATTCTGGCAGGAGGCACTCTCCAGGCAGACGCCAGACCCAGCCATCCGAACGGTAGAGGGTGAACTTTGATTCGTAGCTCCAGAGAACCAGTTTCCACTGACTTACGGTCCACTTTCGATGTGCTTTGCACCACATTAACCGAGGTTAGACTTTGTGATCAACGCTTATTGGCAGCAGCACAACCATGAAAACCAAGCAGATGTGCTTCCTTACAGATGGTATTAATCAAAACAAAACTCCTTGATGACTGTTGAAACCCCTGAGTACATGGGCCATCGAATGTGTGCGATTCTTCCGAATTTCTCTGGACAGCACCTGTTGGTCTCTATCTCCCAGTTTCGTGGGTCTGTCGACTCGGAGCACATTCTGACAATCACCCCTCACCTTCCACTTCTCAATCACATAGGCCACTCTCAATTTCAGGTAATTCAGCTTGCTAGATATGTCCCTTATGGATCGACCATTTCTGTGTTACCCGACAATTACACCTTTGTCGAAATCAGACATCTCTGCACTTTGTGGCATCTTGCATGTGATTAATGCCAATGTTGTTTCCTACACAATATTTAATGATGGAGGGCTTGACGTATATCAGGACCGCAGTTATCGTCATTTGTATGAGTGTCCAAATACTTATTGGTAGATAGTGTAGTATATCTAAGGCCACAGGACATTCTAGTGTAGAAGGAAACAAAGAAGCAGATCATCTTGCAAGAAGTGTCATCGGTAATGCTACCATCTGCCTGCATCCCCTCCTTTTCCCGGCATCTCATCTGAAGAGATTCCTGAAGTTTGCATCAATTAACAACTGGCAAGAGAGATGGATAAACTCTATCAAAAGTCAGAGAACATTTCGTTTTTCCCCCCAAGGTCTGCACAAAGAGCTGCATCTCCACCCCAGAGCTCATACACTTTCACACGGGCCATGGCCCATTCTTACAGTACCTATTTCAGATGAATATCCATTGTAGTGACCTCTGCATCTGATGCATGAAAGCAGACACGGACTACTATGTTACCACCTGACCCCATCACATCTCATCTACACATCAAGGAACCAGCAACTCAGTACTACGCCTGGCTGTTCCTCCCTTGCTACAAAGGAAAATAATACAAATTGTGCGATTTATGACCTCCAGGGAGTTTTAACTCAAGCAAGCAGTTAAGTTCACTTTTTGACTACAACACTTTAATTGCCTCTTTAACCTCATAGAAAACTCTTTTTTGAGAAGCACCTGCATGTGCATTTCTTAATTCAAAATTTCTGCTTTGCATCACAGAAAAAAAAATCATTTTCTTATTTGGTCATTTTTACGTTGTGGGAAATTTTGTTTACCATAAACTCAATCATAGGGTTGGTATGCCATGATGGAGTTAAGTTTCAAGCATTAGTTTTTAATATTTAATACGCCTTTGTCTACAGTGGACGTACAACAAACACATCACCATATACACATTTAAAATTATTTTTTCATATTTTAGAAATTTTAAAAGCTACCCATGATGTATCTTAATGTTCTTCACTGCCAATGTTTAAAATAAAAAATTGGCATCTTTATGGAAAATTAAATATTGATATCCAATCACATGTCAATTAAAAACCAGTTATTTTGAAAACAGTATGGCCCTCTCAAGAAACGAAAAATATATTTGAGACAAAACTAGTTGATGTAACCAGAAGTTTTTTGCACTGTAGAAAGATCCCAAACACGACAGAAACCATTTCACTATCTACAGAAAAAATCAACAACCTTTTCAAATATAAATTTAAAAAGTATTGCTTTGCATATTATAATATTATTGTATACTATAAACTTATAGTTTTAATATACTAGTTTATATATATTTGTTGATTATAAACTAATCAAATTTTATTCTATATCAATTTACAATAATTTGCTGGTTTGGGGATTTATGGTGCAACAGCCATTTTTGGCCAGACACAAGAAAGACAACATCAAGTAACTGTGGATAGAAAGGAGAAAGAGCAAAAAGACTGCTTGGGCATCCTCAAAATGCAACCCCTGTTTACTAAAAGCTGTAAACCGCTTGAGAAAAGAAAAGATCACTAGGGTACCTTGGATTGGTGACTTGGATTTTGACAACTGAAAAAGTGCTTACGACCTTTGACGCCGGACTTCTCGCTCCTAATTTCTAAACCTGACTTCATTAATTCAAATGCTAGAGAGAATAATCTACCATTCGAAAGGTTGAGAAGGACAGGAAACAAGAGATGGGTGGGTTGGGTAGTTTTAGGTCATGGTTGGCCATGCTGCACCTGACACAAAACAGACAATATCAAGTTACAGACAATACAGAAAGTTTTACTGACACAGAAGAGAAAAATGAACTCAGATAGGAATTGAACCAGTGCTGCTTACAACTCAGAGGTTGCTAGGACAGTGCACCCACCAAGTCACGATAGTTTTTGGCTCGGCTCCAGTCATTTTTGCTTCATGACATCTAAATAGAGAGGGACTGACTGTTCGAAAGCTCAGCTAATGTAATATACTATTTACAGAACTATTAAAGCTTAAAAACTATTTAAATGAAGCTTAAATGTATCTTTTTACTAATTTATTATTATTTCCACTAATTTATATTATGAATAGTATGACAATGTTTCAATTTTCATGACCATTACAGTTGAACTTTTCAGTCTTTACTTTACTTAATATTTCTTGGTTCATTGAGAGGTATGGTAATGGTAATTTTTGTTAACGTCGTACTAGAGCAACACAACGGGCTATTGACGATGGTCCGGGATCAGTCCCTTAATGGAAAGATCCGAGGACAACATCTCGTAATTTTGAACCACGGTCAGATGGTTCATCGAGAGACAACTTGTCAAGGATTTACTAGACTTATGATGGCCAGAATTATTAGATATGATTGTGTATGTATCTAAGAATTCGTTTCAACATTAATTAGTCATTTACTGTATTTTTCAATTAACAAACTTCTTGCCAGGTAACTCATTTTTTACTGGAAGCCGCACATTGAGCTGAATGTATAGCATTATGTAGATACTGAAATGCAAGTCACATTTGAAATGTATGACAGCCCCTGGACTGACTTAACTAAGGGATCTTCCCTTACTTAAGTTACACTCACACCTATAATTGAATAGAAAAATTGGAAGTACAATATGGAGTGAATTACAGGTTGGTTGGTTTTTATGGAGCAAGGGCTATTTTTGGTCAAGCTGCACCAAGCACACAAAGAAGAAGGGTAACCTCGAGTGGATGGATTCTAGGTCATTCTGGTATTTCTGAAAACTAATTAGTTCATAAATATGCCAAAGATGCTGCAAAATCAAATATGCCTATCTGTTTTTATAGCCTTCCAATATTACTAAAAAAGAAAACTGATACTTCATTAATATCATGGCAACAAATCTGGCCCACAACTGATAAAGACCAATTTACAAAATATTCTTTCCTTCCATACGAAGAAAAATATCTTCAAAAAAACTTTAAACAATGTTGCAAACTCGTTGAAATTTTCCTATGCTAGAATCAATCACTACTTTCATTGCTTCCACCTTGTCAATTGATCATCGTGTAGTTGTAACTCCTACTGTTCAAGACTCAATCACGTCCTTTTTCATTACTTAATCATAAAAGCCATCTCTTTCAACTGATTCTTTGCGGCTCCAGTACAAACTGCTCCTTACTGATAATTATTTCTCTACAATTAAGAACTTTTGTCTATAGAAAACTTTTTTGTAAACTTTAGTCTCTCACTCTGTGTGTGTTGGTAATTTATATGATCTATACATGCATACTTCTGTGGTGCACATGTAGAAATAAAACTTTAAAAACTTGCACCTATAGCCACTCACAATATTGATGAACAAGGCTAATTCATTTGCAGTTCCTTTTTCCTCATTAGTAAGACAAATATCATTATTAAAGAGTATTTTCCAGAGTTTATAAAAAATTAAGCTTGAAAAACCATCTTTCTCTAAACTTTTATTTAAAAATTTGGTCAAAAAAACTAAGTCTATAATTTATCTAATTTAGATTCAATAAATTCCAGAAATATGCATTTTCTCATAAAATTTTAAGAGCAAATATACAAATATGTTTTTAAAGCATTCGTCATAGTGTCAAAAACATCAGGACAAGTTGGTTTGTTGGTGCAAAGACCATATTTGGCCAAACATAAGACAGACAATTTCAAGTAAAAATGTCATGAAAGTAAAAACAGAGGGTTTTGGGGAAGAGTAGTGGGATGAAAGCAGAAAAGGATCGTTTGGGTATCCCTGGAGAGGGACACCATGTTTACTAAAGACAGTAAACCCTGTTTGAAAAGAAATATCACTAAGGTACCTCAGTTCCATGATGCCCAAAGACTCCTAAAGGAGATGTGTCAGGCATGGCATACCAGGATAGGAAAAGATATTTAATTTTCATAGAACCAGTGGTATCTTGAAATATTTCATTAAACAAATAAATTTTGGAAATTACAAAAAAAGAAACAATTTTCTAAAAATATAGAGCAATAAATTTGAATTTTTTAAAGAAATAAATTACAATTTTTTTTTTCTTATGGTAATTCAAGGGTGAGCTACTTGAAATTGCATATCTAACAAAGGAAATGGATAAATGAACTGTAAACAGCTTCTGAAAAATAATAGAGCCCCATTGTTTGCAGAAAAAAATACAAACTCAAAAGTAAATTACTTTTTTTAATTGTAATTTTTTAAATAAAAAAGTATTTCTTTAAAGCTTTTTACCCAGCTCCAAAATTGGAGAGATCTTAATTCGTACACATAATAAACTAAAACAAGCGTTTTAACTGCAAGTCTCCTACAACGAGATAACATTTATTTTTGATTTATCACTTTTCTAATGCGCTAAACATTTTCGAAGTTAAATTTTTTTCTAAAAACAAATGTTAAACAAATTGGTTTGAGTGCACTAAAGTTCTAATGTTTTATAAAATGACCACTGCCACGAGCCGAGATATTCACATGATATAAAAGTTCGATACTTTGTACATACGTAATATCTGGTAATTACAAAAGCGACCAGAATTTTGAATATTTGATAGATTGGTGTTCTGTGCAACTCCTGAGTTCTTGTTTCATAATTTGAGAAATGAAACAAGTAGCGTCTGTGAGGATGTGCATTGAGCATTCATTATAGGATAGATACGAGAAAGAAATTGAGTCAGCATTGAAATCGTTTTCTAAATACATATTTGGAATGCAATATGTTGGCCAGTAATGTTATAATTTTTCAACACTTGACGCTTAAAAGATTGATTATCATTTTAAAAAAGTTTTTTTTTATCCGCCCAGCTCAAGGCCTTTTGGCCATACGCTGTCTTGCCGTCCAATAGAGCGAAGAAAGTCCTTGGGGGAAAGTATCCCTGATGTCAACGTTCGGTAAATTAGAGCACTCTGCAAGGTGATGTCTGTTCATAGATCATCAACAAAGTAGGCACAAAAAAGTACCAGTAAAAGTGTTCAGTATAAAAAAGAAAGGAGTAAAGAAATTTGGCAAATGACTAATATAAATCTTAGGTAAATAATAGCAACAATACTCAGCCAATTCACTAACATGTATACTACAATATTCATGTAAAATAAAAAGGAAATGGTTATGCTTAGTAACGAGTTTTGGAAACACTGAGCAGGATCTTGACTATGGAACTGATTTAATTTAACCTCTTTAAACCTAGCTCTGAAAATTTATCATGAACAAGCTTATCTTCATTGACTTTATTATTTAGCAAACTCGCTGCACTTTGAAATTCTGCCGTTTGAATTTTGATTCACTAGTATTACAGTATAATAAAGCTGTTTTCAGACTAAGACACAAAATTTTGATTTTGATTAAAGTCAATGCTTGTGTTAATGAATTCTGATTTCATGAACCCACATAGTTTTACAAACTTCAATCATGTCCTGTTTGAAAACAGAACAGTTTTTAATTGCTTGTAATTGAACTTTCCATTTTTACAAACTTCTTCCTACGTCCTATAATGTTCATCCAAAGCAGTAATTTAACTTACTTAAAAATATAAGCCATAAGTGCAAAAGCATAGCTGACAAAATCAAGTACTTCTTCATGTAAAATACAGGACTTCCTGTTATCAGAGCCTCTTCTATTAACTATTCTACGATGAAAACAAGTAACATTATAGAACATCCACATTCCAACTTTAGTTCTTTGTGACTTTTAGACTACAAAATAGAGTCGTAAAAGAAGAAAAAGTTTTAAAATTATTTTTTATTTTATAACCACACAGTGAAATTTTCCATCATCTAGATTAATGATAGTAAACAAAGCTAAATTACTTTATGATAATTCATCCCTATTTTAAGTTAATAACGGATACAAACCAAATAACGTTCCTTCAAGTATTAATGCTCAAAGCAGAAAATAACATACTTGTTCACACATGAACACAACAGTGTAAATTTAAAAACAATGAGCATTAATTTTACGTCATTGATATTGAATTAAAAGTATTTTCATAATTAAATTGAGTCACTTCTTATTTGAGTTTTCACGACAACGCCATCCATTAACATTAACTCATAATTACCAGTACAAGAGAGTATACAAACAATATCACAAGAGAGAATGTCAACCATTAACATTAACTTATAATTGACAGTAGTTGTTGAATTTCGATATTTTAAAACTTATTTAGCACAATCCGTCTAGTGTTCGCATTAACAGTAACTTGAAAAATTAAACATTTTGATCAAGGGGACACACTAATAAAATGAAACGTTTTTAAGGTTTTCTAGAAATTTATCAGAATATTTCTTTCAATCATATTTATCATCTGTAATCTTCAATACCAATCAGGATTAGCATTTAGGAACAGAAAGTTAAATGTCAATGGCAACGAAACATGTTCTCTCAGCTGTCAAAAATATTCTACTCGAGTACAATTAATTTAAGCAGAGTAGTGATTAGAACTTTGATGCACCTATTTAAAAGTAGAGATATAGTTTGAGAAAGTATAAACAGTCGGAATTTTGCACCAAACAATAAAAAAAATTTCATAAGTTACGTGTCAAAAATGAATGGATTCGAAAACGGGGTCGTACAAATGAAATGTATAGATTTTAAGTGATGAACGATGGTTCATTTCAAACGTTGATACTAAGACATACTTATGTAATTTGTTGTTGCTTGGGTTTTACACCGTTAAGGCCATGTTTGGCTAAGCTCCACCAAACATAGCATCAAGTAAGAATTGCAAAAACAATGAATTCTTCTAGCACAGAAAAGAGAACCACCCCAAGTAAGATACAGGAAACGAACCAACACTGCCTACGACTTACAGGCAAAAATATAAATTTCAGTTATGTTATATAATAAAACACTTATCACAGAAAACTTAACATGAAAATATTATATAATAAGGCTTGACACTGCATATAATAAATAGATCTAGCAGGGTTTATTTATCGGCTAAAGGCAAATGGCTTCATAGTACGCACAAAAGATCAGTAAGAAACTTTATCATAAATCAGGCATAAACACAAAATAACAATGTTACTATGTGTGTAAAAGTAAATCTCCATACATGTTACCTAGACTGATAGAATACTTTTGAACTGTGGTTAATGACAGTATTGCAGCATATCAACTAGAATCTGAACATACTTTCTAATTAATTATATGTTGTATTTACAACATGCAATCAAATTTATTGTTTGAGAAATTATGTTTTTAATCTAAAACACTGCATCATAAAATTGTAGAATACGTAATTGATAATACATGTAAAATAACATTTTTGCAAGTGAGGAAAGGAAGCGAAATTTATTTACATTTATGTTGGTTAGAAACTATATACTTTTGTTTCATTAAAGCCTCATTTAACTGCAGCCCAGGGTGGATATGTGGTTTCTGGACTTGTCTTGAAACCGTATAATCGAAGCATGTCAGGGTAGGACTTGCGTTAAACACCTTTGAAGGACAAAACTAGTTTTTCACTTAATGCGCATTGAGGGTTTCAACACTATTGACAATGAACTAATATTCTTAACTTTTGTAATGAAGTGATTGTGTATCATGAAAAAAATTTTGTTTACGAAACCGCTTTAGTAGGAATCGACGAGATTTACATCTTGGTTCAAGTGGCTCAAATAAAACTTGTGGGCGTTGTGAATGCTTGTCCGATTATTTTCGAAATAAATATATTTGGCTTTCCTACAGTAAAATATCTAAAATTTTAAAAACATGAAATACTAAACGCACAATAAAAACATTGAAAATACAGACTAGTAAATTTGTAATTTCATGAGGAACTTATCGGCCCAAAATGTTTAATTTCACACATAAAACACGAAGATGATCTAAGACTGTATGAAAAAAGACAACCATACTATTTTACAAATGAAAACAAAGCTATCAAAAAGGGAGGGTTTGAATTTAAAAAGTGAATGCATTGCTGTAGCAAAAAAAAAATTATATAATTAAGACACTATGGAAGTACATTTTGGTAGGTAGTGTTTGATTTGGTGAGCAAAATAGATTGAAGATACTTTTTGTACTACGATGCTCATCTCAAGGGAGCAGATGACTTTGTTGTGATGCCGAAACCGAATGTAAACAATGGATAAAGACTTGCACTACTTCTGAAGTAAACTCATCAAACATCGGAAATTTCTTACATGATCCTTTTGACAGTGTACAAATACGAAAAACATAATTGGTTTGATGTTTCTCACAATTAATATAAAATTCTGCAGGGAGGACCTGACCTTGACAGATCATGCACATTTCTAGTCTTACCCATTCAGAAACGGTTATCAGTCATCAAGTTGACTTCATTACAAAAATTACCAACTCACGACGGTGAAATGTAACTGGGGAAATATTAGGACCGCTAATTGATTAGTGATTGCTACATAGGGCGATTAGATCAGGACAACGTGCAAGCGGTGGGATCGGGCAGGAAACAGTGATGTTCGCATGTGTCAAACACGATAGCGATGCAGTTTTAGAGGCGGAAACTGCCCGGACAGAAAGATCATTGTTAGCAGTCCTCAAAAAAAATTCTGTGAATGTTATGGAATGTATAAGAGCCAAGCAAACAGATAAGTTGACACACCTGGAAGCTACCGAAAGCTGTCCCACTAACCTGTGTTTCTGCAGCTTCAGTCAAAGGGGTTTGGGTGTTGGCTGCTACCCATGCCTCTGCAAAGGTTTCCATAGCTGACTGGAAATCCATTGCACCGGGCCTGACGAGTTATAGCATGGAATGTTTACATTGACCACGAGGAATCTACGTCCTATCCTGACCCTTCAACACTCTTGGAGCATTTCGAATCATGACGCCGTGTTGACTGCGAACGGACTCATGAGCTCCCGTACTAAACGCATGTTCAAATGATAAGTAGTCCGCCAGGAGCTGACACTTTGCAAAACATGCTCACCCTCGATAACCCTAGTAAATTTTCACCGTCATAAAGTTGATAACTTATACAATTTAAAATAGGTTCCTCAGTTCTTTGTTGGTTGGATAAAAAGTAAATACATGTGAATAGTTGAATGAAGCGCAAGGATACAATCCTAACGTAGAGAGCAGGCTCGTTTCTATGACCCGCCCTCTAGTGGAAAAGGACTTCTATCTCGTATGTAAGCCTACAGCTATTGCCCGCGCATAAAGAGCGAGGGTTGCAATATTTTAAATAATTTTCAGGAGTTGGCGAATCAAAAGTTACGGAAACGAAAAAAGAACTAATACTTCATTCCCAATTGTACGCGGAAATTGATTGTTTCTGTGCAATAGGTATGAAACTTTTCTTTTTGTAGATAAAAAAACCTGGTTTTTAAAATAATTTTTTGTTGGATTGTTATATCTTGGAAGAATGTTTGGAAATTGTTGGGGAAAAGTTGTCATTCTCCAAGAATGTAAGGATAGAAATATCCATCTTATGGAATTTTGGTTGAGAAGTAAATTGCTTTTTATACTTAGAAAGGTACTTTTTTTAAAGAAAATAAGGGAATGGTTGCAACAATCCTTACTTATAAATATTTTCGTGAAAGTGTCTGAAACACAATTAGAACTTAATCATGAAAGGAAAATATGCGGTACTTTTTCAGAAACCAAATCTTCCAAATGCAACTGTTTATATAAACAGGTTTTAATATTTGCTCCTTGAATATAATTTATTTACATGGAAATAAATTATATAGAACCCTTTTAAATATGAATGTTAATTTGATACAGCTGCCAGATTTTTTGTATGCTACTTAAACTATTTCAAATGGTTTGCAGTTATTGTCATAAAAAAGCTTTCCAGCTTGCAAAAATTTCAGATTTTGTAATTTTATTAATATCTTAAATAGTCCTGTTTCTATCTTACCATATGTATTTGATAGATGTTACTAATCGAGATTCCAAAATACTTTTCCCATCATATCTTTTAGAGAGAGAAAAAAATATTTAATATTTTTCAAATTATTCATATTTTTATTCTTTTCTTTTCAGCACTTTATTCAATTTTTGTTTTAATCAACAAATATTATTCAATGAATTATTTCAGTGGGATTTTATAATTTTTCCGTACTTTTTATGAATAATAATTTTTTTTCCTTATCAATTTTTGGAGCTGAATTTAATTTTGTTTCTCCTAAACTCATTTCAAAAAAAAAATTTTTCTTTAGAACCTTAGACTAACACATCTGAATCTTAAAAAGAGATACATATCTACTATTATGAAAGGAAGTGTTTGTCTGTGTGTATCTCTGTATGGGGGGTCAATGTCCTGACGAATCTATGGCATTTTTCAATTATGAAATTTGGCATACAGGTAATTCTAGTTTCTTGCGGATTTTGTGTTCAGCCCGAATTTTAAAATTTAATCTAGAACATTTTAAAATGAATTTATTTGTTTTTTCTCTTCCTTTTGAAGCAACGTTTTCAACTTTTTTGAAATTGTCCTAAGTCTGGCGTCAGTGTTCGCCGCGGAGAATTTGACCTTCACGACGTTAAAGAGATCAGATTCATTCATTTTGATTTCATGAGCAACGGACTCGAGTGAAGCAAAACAAATAAAAAGTTTTGACTGCCGTTCTTCAGTGCTTTTTTTTTTCTATCTCAGCGATTGTTAAAGATAAAATGAAAATTTCAACGTTCAATCAAATTTTACATTAGATCGATTATTATTCTACTATTACATCTTTTCTAATGAGATTATTATCTACATTAGATCTTATACCACTATATTTTATTTCAATAAAGAATTTTTCAATTGAATATCTTTCATATTTTCGCAGGAGATTGCGACGCCATGCCGATTGGATGTCTTCGCAATTCGAATTTGGCCGCATTTAACAATGACGTTACGACTTTTTCGTCCCTTGCAATCGTCTTCTTCGCAATCGTTAAAGATAGAGTAAAAATTCCAACGAAACCCGAATTTTAAAATTTATATAGAACATTTTTTAATTAATGTATTGGCATATTTTTTGTATTATTTGGTTTAAGAATGCCAACAGTCTTCAAGTGGGAATGCGTAGCAATCACCGGGGGTTGGTGAGTGTTAGCGAGCAGTGGTCACACATGACCCCCGAAAAAAACTGTCACGTGCCACGCAGTGTCTAGGGTATACATAAAAATCAGATTTCGGCAAATTTCCAACGTGACAATATGCGAAATAGTGCAAGGCTCTGCTTAGCTACTTGTTCAAATATTTATTTTTTACGAATGAGTATTCTCTGGAAATATTTGATCTACGGGACGAGTAAACCACTCCGGAGGGCCGCATCTGGAATATGGGAAGGTTTGAACCTATTCGCTTGGCTTCCTGGTTCGAATTCGGGTCAGAGTATGAATGTTTGTAAGCTTATGGTGTAGAGGCGGCTGATGCACCTTAAATCTGTCGTAGCCGAAAGTCCTCACGTTGGGATGGTGTGGAAGTCTGGAGAGTGGGGTGCCAGCTCAGGTGTTGCCTCGTCATCTGACCGTGGTTCAAAATGATGTGGTGTTGTCCTCGGATCTTTCTCTCAGGGGTTTGATCCCGGACCGTCGTCAATAGCCCGTTGTGTAGCTTCAGTACGACTTTGATTCAACTACCTCCTTTAAAACGCTGGGACCCTTGGGGGATTGATCCGGGATCGTCGTCAATAGCCCGTTGTGTTGCTTTAGTAGGACGATAATAAAAAAAATTACCAAATACCTATTCGCTTGGCCGTATCTGATCTGCGGGGTAGGTGAAACATTCTGAAACGCCGTATCTGAAACCTTTCTGAGGGCCGTATCTAGTCTGCGGTTCGGGTAAACTTGTCTGGAGACCCGTACAGACCTGTGTGGCATGTAAATCGTTCCGGAGGACCGTATCTGGACTGCTGACCGGTTGAACCAATCCGGAGGGCCGTTTCTGGTGTGCAGGCCTAATAAAACTGTTGTACCGTATCTGAGCTGTGGAATTGTTAAATCTATCCAGAGAGTCCGGTTAAACTTGTTAAGAGGGCCTTATCTGGTCAGCCGGCCACAGAAAAACCGAAGTCATTGCAACTAACGCGTGCGGTCCCTTATCTTTACACGAACTGTTTTCCGCCTGCCCCCAATGAGAACAGCAGCTATAACAAACAGCTAAAAAATCCCATCTGCAATTCAGTTTATTCAGTCGCCTCTAACAATGCTTATCCAGTTGAGATAATCCCTTGCGCTGAATGTGAGACTATCTGCGTTGCCAATGTAATACGCGCCGGTAACTGGAGACAACATTCGTCGTTCCCCGAAACAGTTCATATGCACTTTTTACTTTCCTCCTTTTGAGCCGTTACGCTATGCAAATCTGTGACCATATCCACTCGCCCGCCGCATATTTAAATCGGATCTTAGCACAAACGGCGTGAAGCTTTATGTAGGACATCCTCCTTTTCAGACTAAGCTGTTGTAGCTGATGGGTTAAAAACCCCAAATTAAAAGCTGCGCACGTAGTTTAATCGTATCATTCAATCGATAAGAAATGGCTTAAATTTGTTATTTCACGTTGTTTGTATGCCCATTTATCGTGTTTCGAAATCTGGTTGGTATTGATTTTGGATTAGACTATTTGCGATCGCGCTGCTCTTTTAAGTAGCTTGTGGAGATAGGGTGTTATTTCAGCAGCAGTTGAAAAATAATAACAAAATTACAGTGTTCTCACGAAATAAATGTGTTCACACAAAATAACAGCATTATTATAAATTAACAGTGTTCTTACAAAATAACAGCATGGTAAAAAAAATGACACAAAATAACAAATGCTGTTTTTTAAAATAATAGTAGAATAAACACACTGTCATAACAAATAACAGTTTACAAGTTCTGACTGATTTCGAAAATAACAGAAACATTTTACTGTTATTCAGACAGTGGTGTAGCAATTTAAATTGTTTATATTTTAAAGTAAAAAAATGTGAAGGTTAAAAAATATTCATGATTAAATATAAAGTTAAAATTACAATTACAAACCGTTCAAATTAAAAAACAAATTACAATAACCGTTTCCGACTGTTAAAAAATTATTCATTGTTGCCGAAAAACCTCAATGAAGCAGCATTGAAGCAATTAAAATTGTATTAAATTTGAAATTTACAAAATTATTTGATAAATATAAAAGTTAAAATCACTATAACAAAATAACAGTTGGCAACTGTTAACGAAAATATTTACACTTGCCGATAAATGCTAATGAGACAGCACTGAAGCAATGTAAATTGAATGAAATTCTACAAAACTATTTTATAAAAATAAAGAGAAAATATTAGTTTACCGAAATGGTAGTTGGCTGCTGTTAACAAAAATATGCAAATCCGAGAAATGTTGTTGAGACAAAAGTGAAACAATTTAAACTGTTAGTATTTTAAATTCAAAAATTAAAATTTACAAAAATATTTTATTTTAATAAAACGTTTTAAAATTTCTGTAGCTAAATAACAGTAGGTGACTGTTGACGAATATTAACAGAAACCGATAAAAATTATTGAGACATCACTGAAATAATTTAAATTGATTAAATTTTAAATATAAAAAATTTAAATTTACCTTAATTTTTACTTTTATAAAAGGAAGTGTCTGTGTGTTTACAGACAGTCTACACCACTTACAGTCCTGAAATTTGGCATACTGGTAGTCCTAATTTTATGCAAATTTTGTGTGAAGCCCGAATTTTAAAATTTAATCTAGAACATTTTTAATTAATTTACTGACACTTATTTAATACTTGTATTCCTTAAAATGGCAGCAGTGTGAAGAGATCACAGATTCTAAATTAATTTTTTTCCTTTCATTTCCTGAGAACAAACAATTTCAGCAAAGGGAAATAAAACAAATAAAAAATTTGGACTAATGTTTTTATTTCTTTTTTTATTCTTTCGTCCAAGTTTATTTTCGCGGTCGTTAAAAATAGAGTAAAAAATTTAAAAGGTTTTGAAATCTGCGAAATATTTTACAGCACATTGATACCTCAAATAGTCCGAATTTTGTGTGAAGCCTGAATTATAAATTTAATCCAGGCTGAGTGTACAACAGTTTTCCAACACATTGGAGACGTATTAATTCCTCAAAGATCAGTGAGGGTGGAATAAATGAAGCGACATGCTCGTGTCATGTCGGGTAGAGGTGGGATTCATTCTTTAATATATATATATATATATATATATATATATATATATATATTTTTTTTTTTTTTTAACTTTTTAATGTTTTTAGTATAAGTAAGGACACGAAAAGAACTGCCACATGCAACGGCGTGCTGGCCTGCTAGTCTCTACTATTATAAAAGGAAGCATTTGTATGTTTTTATGCACGCAGAGTGTCTTGACAAGTCTATGATACTTACAATAATGGGATTAGGCATAGAGATAGTCCGAATTTTATGCAATTTTTGTACAAAGCTCTTATTTAAAATTCAATCTAGAACATTTTAAAATTAATTTAATGGTATTTAGTTATAATTGTTCTCATTAGAATGGCAACAGTATAAAGAAATGACATATTCTAAATTTATTTTTTCCGCTTCATTTTGGCAGGAACGATTTAGGAGGAATGACAACAAATAAAATAAAATTTTAACTGAAGTTATTTAGTTCTTTTTTTTTATCTCATAGATCGTTAAAGATAGAGTAAAAATTTCAACGGATTTGAAATCTGCGGAAAAAATGAAAGGAACAACAGATAGATATCTTATACGTTTGTGTGATTTTCTTGAAATAACTAATTTTTTACTAAATATTTATATTTTTGCAAGAGATTGTGACGTCACGCCGATTGAATCTCTTCGCAATTCGAATTTGGCCGCATTTGAAAATGATGAAGACATCACGGCGCTGCCCGTGGTGTTGATTTGCGAAGCAAACCAAATGGGAATTCGCAGAAAATCACCGGGAGTTAGCTAGCAGTGGTCACACCTGTTACCACGAAAAGAACTGTCACGGGTAACGCAGTGCTGGTGTTTAATAAAAATAAAAAGTTAAAATTACCATAGCAAAATAACAGTTTGTGATTGCTAGCGAAAATGGCCCGTCAATAGCACGTTGTGTTGCTTTAATACGACGTTAATTAAAAATTACCAATTACGTTCACGTTTTCGAGACTCCTAAATCCTTTTTGCCAATTCAGTTCATATAACTGCTTCAAACAAGTGAATCTTGGTAATTTGGAAATTTTCAATTAACCTCGTACTATAGCAACACAACGGGCTAATGACGACGGTCCGGGATCAATTACCTAAGGGAAACATCGAGGACAACACCACGTAATTTTGAACGACGGTACAAGAGAACCTTCAGCTTCTAATTCCCAAAGGAACATTGAGATTTTCACTGCTGTTCACATATCAAATACTAGCCACTGCGTGGCCAGCACGGCGTTGCCCGTGACAGTTCTTTTCGTGGGGTCACGTGCGTCCACTGCTCGCTTACCCCCGGTGGTTGTTACGAAGCCTATTGGCAAACAGCCATCATGGCGTTGGCCGTGGTGATGGTTTGCTTCGCAAACCAATTGGAAATTCGTAGGCTATTGGAATACATTTCCTGCGAAATCCAAATTGGTTTGCTTCGCAAACCAAATTATGAGTATTATGAAGAAATTATGAATATTATTGCCAAGCAAACCAACACCACGGGCAACGCCTTGATGGCGTCGTCATTGTCAAATACAGCCAAATTCGATAACAGCCATCATGCGTTGCCCGTGGTGTTGGTTTACTTGGCAAACCAAATGTAAATTCGTAGCCTATCGGAATGAATTCCCTACGAATTCCCATTTGGTTTACTTCGCAAACCAAATTATGAATATGGTTGATATTATGAACTATATTCATATTATGAACTATGATTTGTTTCGCAAACCAACACCACGGGTAACTCCTTGATGACCTCGTCATTGTCAATTTCGCCCAAATTCGAAGTACGAAGAGATCCAATCGGTGAGACGTCACGATCTCTCGCAAAATGATCCGAAAATAAAATATAAATAATTATATATAAAAATAATATAAAAATAATATAAAATATATGTATAGTAAAAAAATATGAAAAATTATTTATTAAAAGAAAATCAAATCTAAGGTATATATATATATATATATATATATATATATATATATATATATATATATATTAGGTGGTAGTAAGAAGTTTTAAAACATCTGTCAAAGAAATGAATGCGTAATTTAGAGCTGGTAATATATTACTTTTATTCATCGAAATAATCTCCATCATTATCCAATACCTTTTGCCATAGGTCAGGCAGTTCACGGAAGCCAGCAGTGTAGAAAGATTTCTCTTTTGACACAATGAAGTCGTCAACCCATTTTCGCCCACTGTCCGGAAGTTTACAGAAGGCAAGGCATTCTGCATAGACCGAAACAAATGGTAGTCCGAGGGGGCTATACGCCGGGTGTTCCAAAACTTCCCAGCCAAGCGTTATTAACGTGTCCTTGACTACTTTTGCAACATGCGGCCGTGCATTGTCATGGAGTAATTTGACGGGCCGCAAACCTTTTCCAGTAAACGGACGTTTTCGATCGATTTCCTGCTGTAATCAAAGCAATTGTTGTTTATAGCGTTCAGCAGTTACACTTACACCGCGCTCCAGCAATTCGTAATAGAGTACTCCCTTCATATCATCCCACCAGATGCATAGGAGAACTTTTTTGCAGTGAATGTCTCTTTTCGGCGTTGATGTTGTTGGTTCGCCGGGATTCACCCAATATTTTTTGCATTTCGGATTGTCATAACAGTTTCATTTTTTATCCCCTGTCACGATTTTACACAAGAAAGATTTTCTGTGTTGCCTTTTTAGCAGATTCATGCACTTCAAGTATGTGGCACCCATTTTCCTGCCTTCTGAATGTTTTTCCATTGCATGTAAACGATTAGAAATCGTTTTTTGTGATACTCTTAACTGTTCAGCAAGTTCATTTTGCGTTTGAGATGCATCTTTATTGAGAAGTGTTTGCAAATCGTCATGACTAGCCTTCAGTGGATCGCCGCTACGTTGTCGATCGCTTACCTCAAAATCGCCATCTTTAAAACATTGAAACCAATAATCACATGTGCTTTTCGATACGATATTCTCCCCCAAAACAGAACAAATTGATTGGCATGCTTATATTCAAATACGCAAATAAACGATTTCTTTCTAACGAGCAAATTAACTATCGTTTTCTGGTTGAATACAAATGCTTTTCATTTTGCTTTATTAATCCTCTATTATTCACCTGTTAATCCGAAATCTGGGATGGTCGAGGTCCGAAGGTTTCCGAATTTTGGACTTTGTACTGAATACATATACTGCTGTTTGTAAAAAATGTAACACCATGAAGGAGTCATCAGAATTAAATGAACTTTAATACACAAACGGCTTGTATTAGTACAAATAAATGAATAAATTTTCAAAGCAAAAAATATATATATATTAAAGGTCCGAAATCAGTATTTGGTGTAGCCGCCACGCGCTGCAATAAGTGCTGCTATACGACGTGGCATGGAGTGAAACAGATGTTGAATGTCTGCTTGTGGAAGAGAATTTCATATTGTTTGTATGCGCACCCAAAGTTCGTCTTTTGAAGCTATAGGACGCGGATCACGAGCGAGACGCCGACCAACCAAATCCCACACTTGCTCAATAGGCGACATATTCAGCGAATAAGCAGGCCAAGGAAGAAGTTGCATGTGTTGGGCTGAAAAGAAGTCTCGAACATTCCTTGCAACATGTGGGCGTGCATTATCCTGTTGAAAGATAGCTCCAGGGATTAATTGAAGGAAGGGAACGACTTCGGGCTCAAGCATTTCACGGACGTACCTGTTACTATTCAGATTACCTTCAATTCGTAGCAGCTGAGATCGTCCATGATACGAAATCGCACCCCAGACCATAACTCCGGGTATTCGGCCACTATGACGTTTGATAACGCACTCTGGAAGGCAGCGTTCACCGGCATAGCGTCTAACACGAATGCGACCATCATAGTTCCACAAATTAAAACGAGATTCGTCCGAAAAGACAACTTGTTACCAATCAGCACGCCAGGCTCTGTGCTCATGAGCCCATTGCAGATGCAGCCGTCGATGGTTTGGCGTGAGGGGGATCCTGTTATAAAGGAATCCTTGCACGCAGTCCAACGGTGCAGCAGACGTAGGCGAATTGACGAAGCCGACTTTAATACACCTGTAGCAGTAGACCAAAGTGCTGCCAACTGCCTGGAGGAGGCTGTACGGTCATTCACCGTCATGTGAACCAGGTGTCTATCATCACGCGCTGACGTTACCTTCCGTCGTCCACTCCCAGTTTTTCGAGTTTTCCGGTGCTCGTCGGTCTACTGCTTCCAAACTCGCATCACTGTGGAACTGTTTCGCTGCACCCGAGCTGCTATTGCGCGATAGGAAAATCCTCCTTCACGAAGGTCGATGATTCTCCCCCTTTCAAACTCCGTAAGTTGTTGAAATTTCACTCTATTTCGTCGTGGAGGCATACTTATGTCTCACTACTAAATGTTCGCCACTAAAAAATAACCATGCACTGTTTTCAACGTCCCGCTACAGCCCTCTATTTATACGCTTTTAGCATCAGTTCAGAGGGCGCTGCTCACACCACGCATGTGTGGTGGCTCTGAAACTTTACTACTTTAGATAACATCCTATAATTGACATTTGCTGCAAATTTCATTTCATTCGGATGATTCCTTCCAGGTGTTGCATTTTTTACAAACAGCAGTGTCTTTAGGATAAAAAATTACGTGTATAAATTTCGCAATATAATAGCAATTTATCATTTTCTTAGTCTCTTTACATAAATGACTCAAAAATCAATAACACAATGTCCAAAAATCATTAGACTTTGGAAATGCCAAAGTTGTGTAACATACAGGCCAGTAATGTCCAAAATCTATAACCTACAGGAAAGCAATGTCCAAAATCTGTAACCTATAGGAAAGCAATTTCAAAAGTCTGTAACCTACGGATCTTGAACTTAAATCTTTTAATTAGTAATTTTGGAGAACAGTTCCTGTCTTTGAATGATTGGATATTGTATTCTAGGCCTATAAACAATACAATAAAAAAGTATTGATGCTAAATTTCAAAGTTTTAAAAATTACTCATGGTTAACATTTAGGGTTCCCACATTTTGAGAATCTCCAATTCATAAATCAAATATTCTTCGTGGGACAAGATAGAACGATGTAACCTTTTATTTGACGTATCGGGAACGATATACTTGTAAAATAGTGTAGCAATGTTTTATTGTGGAGAAATCCCATAAAATATGACAAAGATGCATTTTGAAATGCACATTTATTAATATTCTCGTTCTGTGTTCTAGCTCTTAAAAAAAACCGTTTACAAAGTAAATAGGATTTTCAAAGTAGTGTAACTGTTAAGTCCAAGTAATTTAAAAATTTAAAAACCTTTTGTCCTATTTTCCTCAAAACCAGTTTTTTTTTTTTTTTTGGTTCAGTATATTTGTGACTGTCGTTAGCTTTATCTCTGTGTACGCTATAAAGAAATAAACTATCGAAATGAATTTGGTTAGTTGAATTGGCCTTCCTCAAGGAAGGATTACCGAACCAGACATTGCCTGTGGGTTACGGAAACAGAAACTATTTCACCCAACACACACACACACACATATATATATATATATATATATATGTATGTAACTTTTATGTTACGTACGTTGGCCGAGTCATTGAATTGGATTGAACGTGTACACTATTACACCTTTGCGGCTTTCAGTAAAATAGTTCGCCTTGCACAGGAGTTACGGTGATTAGGGAGGACCGAAGCAATCCACTATGCCATGTGTATGCCAAAGTATGATATAACTATCATTATTATGTCTGATGACCGGTGTGTCGTTGAATTGGATTGGAAGGCATAAGACACTGTTATACCTATACGGGTATTAGCTATGTAGTCCGCCTTACAGTATAGTTACAGGGACGGCGGTCGGACCGAAGTAATCCATTATACCAGTGGTGCCATATTATGTCTTGTTATTGAGTCATTGAACTAGACGACAAACGTGGACACTGTTACAGCTGCGCGGCTTTGAGTTACATAGTCCGCATTACAGAGGAGTTACGGGGACTTGTGAGGACCTTAGCCATCCACTATATACTAGTGGTTCACAAAGTATTATGTTACTACCATATTATGTCTGGTGGCCAAGTCGTTGAATTGGATTTGACGACGTATAAAATTACACTATTACATCTGTGCAGCTTTCAGCTATATAGTCCGTCTTGCAGAAGAAGTTACGCGATTTTATTTCCCCTGCCTAAATGCTCTTTAGGACACACATAATGGTTACTTTAAAATGTATTTTATAAACATTTTGGCGGTGATTGGCGTTTAATCGAGTTGGTTTTCATCGATCAAATATCATATATCTATTCGGTAATTGGTAATTTTTAATTAACGTCACACTAGAGCAACACAACAGGCTTTTGACGTTCGGAATCAGTGCCCTAAGAGAAAGATCCAACTACAAACGTTCACACCAACCCAAAGTGAGGACCTTCGGCCACGACAGATTTAAGGTGCACCAGCCGCCTCTACAACATACGCTTACTGATCCCGGACCGTCGTCAATAGCCCGTCGTTTTGCTCTAGTACGACGTTAATTAAAATTACCTTACCATACGCTTACAAACATCTAAGCACTGACCCTGATTCAAACCAGGAAATGTTAAGGCTAACACCTTAACCACTAGACCGGTTGGTTGGCATATCAATTGAAATTTTTACAGTCGTAATGCTGAAATCCTAATCCAACGAACAAGTGAAGAGTTGTCACGTATCGCCGCAGATACACTACCACCGCCTATATTTAACATTGACAGAAAATGCTTCTCACTGTGTGAATTGTTAGATACATTTGGGAATTATTTTGATAATCATTCGCTTGGTTCGCGTACTTTGTTCATTGCAAAAGAGAAATACTTAAATTTTTTTAAATAAGTTAATTGAAATTTAAATATTGTTCAAAACCAATTCAATTAAACGCCAATAAACTACATTTTAAGGTAACCCTGATGATGTGTGTCTTGCGAGAGCATTTGGATAGCGGAATCAATGAGTTCTTCCGAATTATGTGAGAGAAAATGAGATGTAAGTCTGCCCACTTCCTTTAATAATTAATTCCCCAAGTAGTGATTCTTCTAAGTACGAGACGTAACCTGAACTACTCGGGTATCCATTCGCATCTACAAATTTAACTTGTTGATACTCACTGTGTACACGAGGAGCTGCTTTGAGGATAACAAAACAGCCATATCTTTTCAACGTTTAATCCTGGATATTTCAACATGTTTACTCTGGTATTCATTATTGACTTGCCCTTCATTCTTGTCTTTAAGTTTATTCTTGTCTTATCCTCCACTCTTGTCTTAGCCTTTATTCTCATCTTGCCCTCCATTCTTGTCTTAGACTTGTGTGCGTGTGTGTGCGCGTGTGTGTATGTGTGTGTGCGCGTGTGTGTGTGTGTGTGTGTGTGTGTGTGTGTGTGTGTGTGTGTGTGTGTGTGTGTGTGTGTGTGTGTGTGTGTGTGTGTGTGTGTGTGTGTGTGGTCTTGCCCTTCATTCTTGCCCTGCCCTCCATTCTTGTATTACCCTTTGTTCTCGTCTTACACTTTATTCTTGTTTTGCCCTTCATTCTCGTTTTGTTCTACATTCTTGCTTTATTCTTCATTCACATCTCATTTCAATTGAAATAGCCTGTTCTGTTTCTCCAGTGCTATGTTAATTAACTAATACCTGCATATCTACCCAAATTAAATTGAAATAACGACCTTTATATTTTTATCGGTGCTTCTGTAAACTAGTTTTATTATTTTTTCATCAAAGATTAAAGTTAGAGAAATGAAAATGAACTCATTAAATAGATTAAGTTTAACTGAAGTTATGATAGTTTAATTCTTTTGATTTCTTTTGGAAAAAATGTGAAATTTTTTCCTGTTGGTAATGACTCTAATTCAAGAATTATTTTTAAATGTCATCGAGAGAGAGAGATAGAATTTCTTTGTTCCTGGGCTGCAAAAGCTTAGAAACATTAATGCACTACATTTACACACATGTGTACCACTAGTTAATAGTGTTTTGTAGTATAAACCTTAGCTTTTATTGGTTATAGACTTGCTTCCGCGGGTTGTCAGTCGAGTCGATGGTTTTGAGCGAGTCCGATTAGGAGAGAGATTGCAATGGAAACAAAGTGCTTTCCTCAACACGTCTGCAACGCGGATTCTGGTTTCAAGTTTCTAGTGCCGAAAGCGATATCAGTCATTACGAGTTACAGGGGGGATTTTCAACAACGGTGACCACCATTTATGCTGTTGCGTATGGGAGCCCTCTCCTAAAAAGCTTTCACACATTTTCAAATCGACAGACCCATGGTTGACTGTCTTCTAGTCAAAGCCGCACTATATCCTACGCCACTAGAAACTAATCTCTATATTAGCTTTTATCACCTGGTAGGTTGGTATTTAATTAAAGTCATACTGGAGCAACACAGCGGGCTATTGTCGACGGTCTAGGATTTAACACGAAGTGAAGGATGCGAGGACAATGTCACACAATTCTGAAACAATGTCAGACGATGAGGTCACACTTGAACTGACACCCTACTCTTCAAGCTTCCACACCAACCTGAGGACATTTGAGACCACGGCAGATTTAACGTGCACCATCCCCCATGTACAAGACGGCTTATTGGATGGATTCGAACTCGCAACTCTTCGATTGCTAATCCGTTACTCTTCCGACAGGGTTACTTAGAGAATTGATCCCGAACCGTCGTCAATAGCCCGTGGTGTTGTTCTAGTACGACGTTAATTAAAAATTACCATTACCATTCCGACAGCTTAACGCGGCCCTTTTATCACCTCACTTTTTGATACGTACATATACGATGTTTGGCGCAGTTTGGCCGGATCTGGCTCTTGTGCCATAAAAAACACCAAACTGAGTTGCCACAAATACCAAACTGAAACCAGTGTTGAAACTAGTCACATTTTTATCGATGGTAATGGTAATTTTAGTTAACGTCGTACTAGAGCAACACAACGGGCTATTGACGGCGGTCCGGGATCAGTCCCTTAAGGGAAAGATCCGAGGACAACACCTCGTAATTTTGAACCACGGTCAGATGACCACATTTTTATCAAATATGTTATAGTTCAGCTCTAATGAGAAGACTTTGGTCGACTATTCGGGAACAACTGGTCGATTTATGAACAGGTGTAAAAGGTCTTATTAAGAAGAGAAATGCTGTAAGAGAAAAAGCTTGAATAGCAATCGATGATAGTTTCTCCACCAACCGAACGGCACCGAACGATCAATTTGATCCAGAATCGGTTCGACAGATGCTAGTTATGGAAGTGCTTTGTTTACGTTCTAACCTAGGATCCTGGTGATGGGGCCGCTGTCCATTCCAGTACTGGGACCAGTTGTTTGTCTTAGTGATGGGGCCGTTCTCTGTTCTAGCGCTACGACTCCTTTTTTTTATCCTAGTGGTGTGTCCGCTTTCGGTCCAAATGCTAGGGATCGATGTCTGCCCTAGTATTGGGACCTATTGCGTGTTCTAGTGCTGGTCCCGTTGCCTGTCCTAGTTTAGTGACCCGTTGTTTATCCTACTGCTGGGGCCGTTGTCTGACCTAGTGTTGTGGATAGTCCTAAGTAAATAGTTTCGTGGTTTGTCCTATTCCTGGACAGTTGTCTGTCTTGGTAATGGGCCCCGTTGCTTGTCCTAGTGGTGAAGCCCGCCGTCTATCCTAGCACTAGGACCCTTTGTTTATTTGTTTATTAGTATTGAGACTCGTTGTTTTCTATAGTTCTTGGGCCGTTGTAGGTCCTAGTGGTGGAACCCTATGTTTCTCCTTGTCCTAATAGTGGTGGGTCCGCTGTATGCCCTAGTGCTGTGGCCCACTGTATATCTCAGTGCCGCAACCCGCTGTCCGCCCTAGTTTTGTGTTTCATAGTGCAGATATGGTGTACCCTACGGCATATGAAATGTGAACAAATAAAAACCTAAAAAAGAAGTTAACCCGAAACTTATGACAACAGCAACACAATTATTTCATCCAAATTTTATCAAGAATTTTTTCCAAAATTCTTGAATAAAAATTTAAAACGCATGCCTTGCGCCTGATTCCGCAGCAAAGGCACTATCGATTCACTCAAGTCGACGCGCATAACTCAACTATTTCGTTGAAGTGAAGATAAACGAGCAACATAATTCAGCACCCAATTGCATATTTTAACTGGGATAAGAGCTGGATAGCCTTTCATTCTGGTTATAAGTTCACATTACCCTGCGTCAAGTTTATTTCCGACTCCATCAGCAAAGAGCGAACGGAGCTACCGCTCACGGAAAGCGAGTTACGAAGCAGCTGACTTCCTGGTGAATGTGACTTAATACAAAAATCAATAAATGATATGACTGGCTCGAAATGGCCATGAAATCCAACAGTTGTTGGCCATCTGTAAGTGAGATTTATTTCGATGGAAGTATGAATGGGAAGGTAGGTATTTTAATTAACGTCCTACTGAAGCAACGCAAAACGTGCTCTTGAAGACGGTCCTGGATCAACCCCCCCCCCCCCATTTCCCACCTACCCACCGATCTTACGCGGCACCCTATAGAATTGGGTGGTGTTGTCCTGGGATCTTTCCCTTGGGGGAGTGATCAAGGACCGTCGTCAGTAGCCCGGGGTGTGTTACTCCAGTATTCCGTTGATTTAAATACCTACCTTCCTATCTAGAATTGGGTTAGCAGGTATTTAATTAAAGTCGTACTGGAGCAAAACACGTCCTATTGACGATGGTCCGGTTAATTTGGTAATTTTCGTAATTTTAAATCAACGTCGTACTAAAGCAATACAACGGGCTATTCACGACGGCCTGGATCAATCCCCTAAGCGAAAGATTCGAGGACAACGCCACGTAATTTTGAACCACGGTCAGATGATGAGGCCAACACCAATCTCCAAACTTCCACGTCAACTCCAAAATTGGAAGTTCTGTGCTTCAAGCATATTTTCAACAGAATTGGTAGGTAGGTAGTTAGATTAACGTCGTACTAGCGCAACACAACCGGTTATTCCCGTACAATTCCCGAAGGGAAGAACCAAAGACAGCACTTCGTAATTTTAAACCTCTGTCAGTTGTCGAAGTCGCTTATAAACAGAATTTATAAAAATGGATTTGGCTATCCCGAGTGTGAATAAGAAGGCACTTTCTTCTCAAAAATATTCTATCGTGTTTAGTTCCCTAAGGAATTGTCAGAATGCTATGAAATTTACAAGCTTAGTTAAGTACTTATGAATAAGTAAATGATTATAATTTTAGTATGAAATATGCAAACGTTATTGAGAAAATTAAAAAAAAAGTGGTATCATTCAGTATGGCGTATGACCGCCATTATTTCTTCTGCAGCATGCCAAGCACCTTGGTAGAGTGAGACATACAGGCTCTTTATGAAGTCCTGCGACAGTACATTTCATGCTGCTTGAACCCTGTTACAGCAGTTACCTGTCAAAGAGCCCTTAAAAAGTACCAAAGGTGATTTGGCATCATATGCAATTGCACCCCACACCATGACACCAGGTCTTCTGGATGTATGACGCTGTACAACAAACCGTGGATCTTGGCGCTGACCACGTAGACTCCACACACGGATTCGATTATCGTCTCCACCCAGACAGAACCAGGATTCGCCAGTGAAGACAACTAGATGCCATTCGACACCCCACAACACCATTCCAGTCTTTGACGGCGATACTATGCTGTTCATGGCAGTCATCGTAACTGTCTATGTGAGTTTAGTCCCACGTCTGGAAACAATCGCCAAATGGGACCATCACTTATTGGATGATCGAGAGAGGTTCCCACTGCCCGTTGGATGTCTGCCTCTGTGTGTTGGATCAGTGCGCGCATGTCTTACAACACGTTGATCCTCTATCGGTCCGGTTTCCCTAGGCCTTCCTGACGCTGGTTGACGCTGGCATGTTCCTTGTTGTATCCACCACTGCCCTTAGGGGATTGATCCTGGACCTTCGTCAATAGCTTGTTGTGTTGCTCAAGTGCGACGTTAATTAAGTTACCTTCCAGGTGCAACTTTTTTTTTTGTCTTAGAGTGTAGAAGGTTTCATCATCAATTCTGGTTCTAATTTCTAATTTTATGATTTTCAATAAAAAATTAATAATTTCGTGTATAACTTGTGCCTGAGTAAATTTTCCTCGAACCTAGCTGTATCCGTTCCCCAATGTCTGGTCGGAAGCGTGATGGGTTTGGGGGTTTTATGACGCAAGGGCCATATTTAGCCATGCTACGCCAGACACAAGACATACAATACCAAGTAATAAACACGCACAATAAAAGTTTCACTGACACCGAAGAGAGAAATACACCCAGGGAGGAATGCACCCGACAGCAATCGAACCTGTGCTGCCTACAACTCGAAGGTTGCTAGGGCAGTGGACATTAAATCTGTTGTGGCAAGTTTGGAATGTGGGGTGCCAGCTAAGATGTGACCTCGTCATATCTGACTGTGGTTCAAAACTAATTGGTTTTGTCTTTGTATCTTCCCTCCGTGGGTTGATTCCGCCTCGTCGCCAAGTGTGTTGCTACAGTACGATGTTAATCACATACCTACCGACCTGAATCGTAGCCAATAGCCCGTCGTGTTGCTCCAGTGCGACGTTAATTAAATATTGGGTCATCCGGAAAGTTCTGCACTTTTTCAAATCGAAGCACACTTTATTATTGTTATTTTGCTGCCGCTGATAAGAAGTGACCTTGATAGAAGCAAATGTGTAAATTCGGTCTTTTCTGCTTTCACTGCATGATTCTAGCTTGTGTTGTGTCTTAATATTTTTTTTCATTGCAGTGCTATGAATGGTGAACCAGAAAGTTCATTTCCATCATATTATGCTCTTTCATTTTAAGAAAGTGAAAAATGCTAGTCAGACTGCTCGTAAAATGTGTGCTGTATATCGACAAAGTGCTGTTATTGATGATACAGTTCGAAATTTCAGTCTCGAAGATAATGCCCGCTCTGGGCGACCATCCTCTGTAAACGAGGACCTATTAAACGATGCTATAGCTAAAAATTACGTTTCACAGTTCAGGAACTACACACAGACTAAATATTCCAAAAATACAGTTAATGATCATCTGAAGAAGATTGGGTATGTAAGCCGTTACGATATATGGGTACCCTATACTTTAAACACAGAATATGCTTGCTCAAATTTCGGTATGTGATTCTTTGCTGAAACGAAATGAAGAAGCTTCTTTTTTGAAATGGCTTATTACTGGAGATGAGAAGTGGAGACTATACAATAATGTTACAAGAAAAAGATCATGGGTAAGCCAAATGAACCCCTAAGTAACATCGAGAGGGGGCTGCATCCAAAAAAAGTAATGATTTGTGTATGGTGGGAAGACAAAGGAATTGTTTATTGTGAATTGTTGCCACAAAATCAGACAATAAATTCGGAAAAAAAGTTCTCAAATGGCAGTCAAGATGACAGGAAGAGTCTTGAAAAAGACGAACGGGAAGATACCGATTGGGTTTTCTTCCGGATTAAGATAATCTACGCTACCGTCGTTACCTATCAAACAATGATTTCTGGTTAAGTTATTTTCAAGTTAGGTATCGTGTCGCTTTTCAGTACTTTTTGGGTTGAATAAGTTCGACAAATGGATTTATGGGGCTGAGGTGGAGATAATCACCGATCACAACCCTTTAAAGTACCTAAACGAAACCACCCCCAAGAGTTCTAATTTGACAAGATGGACCTTAGCACTGCAAAGGTGGAACCATTTTATAACTCATAGACCAGGTTTCAACCATAGAGGAGATATAATAGTAGAGTGAGCTATGGCAACCTTTTTATGTCCGCATGATCATATGACCAAAATCAGCAGTCACGTGACTCCTTCTCTCTTCGCGCATATTGTTTGCGCATTCCTTCTTCCTTAGCAAGTAGCAAATGCATTGAATACTCAAGTTAAAATGGATCTACAGTTATGCATATATGAATGTAACTCCAAATTATTAAAGGTGGAAACATTACATTTCACAGGTGAGCGAAAAACATTTATTTCACATTTTTATTTTTCAATACTTTCTACAGGTTGACCTAAAACTTCCCGTGCTTCAACTTAAAAAAAAAAAAATTATTGCCCATGTTTTTTTATTTTTTATTATTAAATTTTATTGTCTGCTTATATTTTTATCGGCTCTTTAATTTTTATCATTTGATTTTCTTCGCACTCAAGTTGTGCGATGATAAAGTTCCACGTCATTTTGTTTTTAATTGCAAAATGAATTTATCACGCATTCAGAGAATTTCGCTGTTTGAGGCTTATTCATCAACGCCATCTTAAATTTGGCGATTTTGTTTGAAAAGTCGCCAAGAGGGATCGTACAGTCAACGATAACCAAATGTAAGTTCATATTTTTTTCCTACGTTATGTTAAAAGTGCTTTTCACCATTAGCATAAAAATAATTGTTTTAAAGTCTTTTGATTTTGTATAATAAATTCACGAATCGTCAGCACAGGAACTTTTAGGACACCCTGTAGTATGATAAAAATGGATATTCTAACTTAGAAATTAATAAATACAACCTGCGAACATTTCCCGTTCTATGAAACGATTTCATACATTTGCAATCAGTATGTATCTAAAATAATGTTTGAAACACAAAATAACGGGTGGAGTGTGTTTCTAATTGTAAATTGAAATTTATACTGTCTTAAAATATTAAAAATAGTTAACCGAAATGTAAAAACTTGTGCGAAATCGTTCTCTTTCTTGGCGATTATGTTTTGGCAACTAAGAGTACTATATTCTTTCGTGTCTCACGATAAAAATGTTATGAATTTGGTAACATCAATTTAAGTACATCACATAAATTATTTTTCTTGCTGAGAAAAATTGTTTTGTATCCACCCATCTGTGCAAACTGTAATTACATAAGAATAATATTTAAAATAAAATATAACGTTTGAAACTTCTAATTATATATTAAATACATTCAATTTGTTAGAAATAGGATTAAAGCATTTTCTAAGCCGTATTATAATTGTGAATTTGTATTTATGATTGTTTTAGAACTATAAGTAAAACAATTTATATTTACTTGTAATAAGAACTTGTAAAGATGTGCACCTGCTGAAAACTCATTTATTCAGTTCTTATGTATTTAAAATTTTTATTTTGTTCCATTTATTAGTTTTCCCAAGGTAACGAAAGAAGAAAATCGTTTAAATTAATTAATCGAAGAATTTTGTTTCTGTCTTTTAATTCATTTAAAATGTGATGAATGTGTCAATAAATTTCATTCGTTTACTCTTTCTTATTTATCTTTTGTATTTATTAAATATTGATTTCACACACAAAGTAATAAAAATTCTATATAAAAATCTTTACCAAACTTTTGTACATGCTTGAAAGCATAAAAATTGTCTTGCAACTTAATTAGTTTTTGAACCAGAAATCTAAAATTGCAAAATAGCTAACATCAAGGGTATGGTTTAAAATAGTTTCATTCAATCTTAAAGACTATATGTATAACTTTTTTCGTTAATATTTTTATGCGAAACTCATTGAATAAATTTGTGCTTATAGCACAAGAAGCAATGCGTAAGCAATTAAGAATCCATAATATGAATGAAAGCTTTAATGGTTACCCAAACGTCATATGAACAGGGAATCTTTTAATCTGTTTTCAATATTTTTATTTTATGCATCAGTAAAATATTTATTCATGCTTATACCAAATTTTAATCTGAACTCCTGACATGAGAGCAATCTATTGACTGCAATTTATTTATCTCAAGCGTACTGTTTTGTTCGTAAATGTGTTGGTTAACCTTAATCCCATTGAAAAATTCAGTTAATTATAAAAACGCTCAAATAACTAAAAACATTAAAAATTAATATGAATTCAAAACATATTCAGCAGTGTAATAGTAAATATTAATTTGCATTGCCCAACAATAGTAAAATGTAACTCAAATTCAAGGAACATTCAGTATTATGCATATTCAATATCATGCACATTAATGTAAGTTATTTCAAAATATGGGTATTTATTTTTCAATTAATTCCAACTCATGCTGACCTCAATAATTTTTTCCAAAAGTTTGAAATATTTTCTGAAATTAAATTAGATAATTTCTCCACACCTAATACAGTTGAAAAACTATATATATAACATGAAATTAATCTATTGACGGAAATTTATTTATCTTAAGTATACTGGCTAAGCTTAATCCCAATTAGAACTTAATTCTATAATAAAACTAAAAGCATTAAAAAGTGATACGAATTCAAATATATTTAGAAGTGAAAAAGTAAATATTCATTTGCATTGCCCAAAAATTTTAAAATGTAACTCAAATTCCAGAAATACTCAGTATTATACTCATGGAATCGCTAACTTTTAAAAGAAAATGTCGCCAAGAGAGGCGATAAAAGGCCAAATCAAGCATCCAAGCTGAATTTTCGTGGAGCAGTCACGTGACTACTGACAACATGTTGCGGACGCTTTGCGAAGCTCTTCTCAATAGCGATGCTCAGTCTACTTATATTAGAAGTCTATGGTTTCAACACCGGAGTGCAGATGCTCTGTCTCGTCTTGAGGAGGAGTCAGAATGAAATCTGACTAAAAATGTACTGTTTCTTTATTATGTGAACTTAATGGTTTATGTCTTGTTTGTTAATTAATTGTATTTAATTCATTTTACATAGATATACGTTTTTGTATGGTTGATTTGTTTTTCTCCATGTAAAACCCTAGAATCCCTGCAGGTTGTATGTATTTGGAAACAAATACCATTTGCTCACTTCTGCACACTTAGAAAATTCTAAGGACTTTTTTAGTTTGGAAATTTTAGTTTAGTTAGAAATTTAGTTTTTCACTCTTGGTTGGGGCGTGTCAGGAAGCTGTCGACAACTGGAGCGGTTGGCGAGTGACAAGCGCGACAACTTGGGGGAATAGTTGCCAAGTTGACAGGAAGAGTCTTAAAAAAGAAAAGCGTGAAGAGACCGATTGGTTTTTCTTCCGGATTAAGATAATCAACGCTACAGTCGTTACCTAACAGACAATGATTTATGGTCATTTCCATGATATGTATAGTGTCCCTTTTCATGTAATAAATTATATTGGGACTAAAAACTGCTGGCTTGACTTATTGCGATTTGGAAGCAACAGAAAGAACGCATACGACACTACTCTAGAGTACAGTATGTGATAAAACGCTTTAAAAAAGAAAATCGTATCGAAAACTAGGTAAGAAAAGGTCGTCCGACAGAGTTAGCTCAACGTGATCAGAGATTTATACGTAGTTAGTAGTATTTTTGAAAAATCCACGTTTAAGTGCTGTAAAATTTTCTACAGAATTTAGGGGGAAAATGTTCTTTTTCAATTTTATCTGAAACTGTTCGACGAGTGCTCAGATCAGCTGGATTAAATGGGCGTTCTGCCCGAGGAAAATTTTTTGTAAGTGCGAAAAATGGAAATCTTAGTCTTTCCTACACAAAATCATAGATAAAAAAGCCCGAAACGTATTGGAATCATGTCTTATTTGTAGATGAAAGCAAATTTAACATTTTTGATTACGATGGGCGCATAATTGTATGGGGAAGAAAAAATAAAGAACTTAATCCCAATAACTTAGTTGGAACAGTAAAGCATGGTGGTGAAGATGTCATTGTGTGGGGTGCATGTCAGCATCAGGACTAGGTAATTTGGTATTTATTGATGACATATAATGAATCATACTCTTTAATTAAATATTTTAAAAGACAATTTTAAATTATCAGCTCAAAATTTGGGGAAACAGCTTTGTTTCTTTATCAAGATAACGATTCTAAGCAACCTCAACGTTCACCTCTGGTGTCTATAATTGTCCATAAATTCTGAAAGCACACCCTTAGTTGCCGGATTTAAACCCGATCGAACACATTTGAAGAGAACTGGAGGTTTGAGTACAATGGCACGACATTAAAATGAAAAGTGCACTCAAAACAGTAGTTATTAAAGAATGGAAGAACATTGGATGCAGAAATTACAAAAAAATATACTGATCTCTATCCCCAGACGGTTAAAAGCTGTTGTGAATGCTATAGAATATCCGACTAAGTACTAATTTTCCAAAATATTACAATATTTACTAATGCGAAGATATTTTTAAAAAATTCCAATCCTTCAATCCTTGGATCTCTTCGCAATTCGAATTTGGCCGCATTTGACAATGACGAGGACGTCACGGCGTTGCCCGTGGTGTTGGTTTGCGAAGCAAACATAATGGGAATTTGTAGCAATCACCGGGGGTTAGCGAGCAGTGGTCACACGTGACCCTTCGAAAAGAACTGTCATGTGCAACGCCGTGCTGACCACGCAGTGGCTAGTGTCATATAATTCCTAATAAAATAATTTCTTCTGTTAAATCACTAAAGCAGTTCATATAATGCATTCATTAGCGTTGTACTCATAATTATTGTCCAAGCTAAAAGGAATGCATTCGAAAATTCAAATTCCAAAAATTCTAATGTCTAATGCACCCAAATATCGAATCGATACATTAAAAGCTTTAGTATCATATAAGCTAAAAGCTATGACGGGAAATAATACATTTGAATCTCCGTTCACCAGATTAGTCCAAATTCGAAATCAGATCTTTGCTGACACGCATACATTCTTGCATTAGATTTAATGTAAATAATCCCTTCCGAGACTTCTCATTACTAATTATCATAATAATGATTTCATTTCAGCCTTCCAACGTTCCATTTACCATTCGAAGTTCGATTTATTTAAGCTCCTAATGGTAAATGTCTGATTAGAGAAAATGTAGAAATGTTAAGTTCCTATTTTTTTCAATTACTGCGTATTTTTATGCGTTTTCGGTGGACTTGTTTCATACGCACGTATTTCAGCTGCAACTTTGTTCTGTACTTGCACTGTGGTAATTGGTAATTTTTTAATTAACGTCATACTAGAGCAGCACAACGGAAAGGTCTGCCTTCTGCGTTGTGTCAGTGTTTATTACTTCTTTTTTTTTTTTAAATAGCTCTCGTGTCGCGAATAATGACCTATTGCAGAGTAGGTAGGAATTTTTAATCAACGTCGCACTGGAGCAACATAACGGGTTTTTGGCGTGGGTCGTGTGTGAAAGCAAAGGGAGGGAGCGATCCGAGGACCACGTAATTTTGAAACACGTTCAGATAGCGAGGTCACTACTGAGCTGGCACCCCACTATACGAATTCCCCACCACAAAGCCTACGTGAGGACATTTGAGGCCACGGCCGATTGTACGCGCAACAGTCTCCTTTGTACACGATGATCTTAGGTTGGATTCGAACTCGCAATCCACCGGTTGCTAGCCCGTTAAGGCTGGTTTACGATTCTGCGTATGTGCAACTGCGTATGCTCCGCCTTAACGCATACGCGGAGGATAGTCGTTTACAGTTTTGCGTATGGGCTTGCGTCGGAACGAGAAATCCAGCTTTCGATTATGCACACTAGATGGCGTGTTTACTTTTCGCGCGCTTTCTTGATCCATTTCAGTATTTTTTTACGAGCGTTTTTTTTTCTACCGTCTTATGTTTACTTTAACCAATTTTGAGAACCGTTGGTTTTTTTTTTCTTTTTCCACGGGAGACATTTTTGTAGGTACTTGAGAACATTGCGAAATTAACATCACTTTGGAAACTTTTAACTCCGAACAAAACCAAAATTAGAATAAACAAGTAAATCTCGATTTCTAAAAAATATTGTACCGATTGTGAATACTCAGATAAATCAACATTAAACTATTTTCTTTCCAAAACAACTATCTACTTTAAACTGAGACTATATATAAGTGTTAAATTTAATCAGAGCATTAAAAACCAAAATGAAATGAAGTTACATGAATAATTTGTTTTAAAATCTTTTTACTTTTGAAGCCTTTTATGTGAGATTGAAGGAAAACACGAAATTTGATATCTGATGAGGGTTTCTAGTTATTGAAATGTAGATAAATATATCTTCGATTTACTCATTATCAGGGTGTCATGATTTTAATCAAATGATTTTTTTAATTCACTGATTTGAATCACAACAAATCACAAATTTTTTATAACTAAGTAAATACACCATAGAAGTTGTAAAACGCTTTAATGTTTCTGTACTCATGGTGATTTCAGCATTAATGGCTACACTAAGCTCAGAGAGAACTGGGTCAATTAATGCATATTATAAAAGATTGCAACAGCCAGTTGTAACATATTAGAATATACTATATACTGGAAACAGTAATGTAAACACACATGCCATCATAAATCTAAATGCCAGGAAGAGTAACGTATAAACATTCCTGATTAACAGCACTCATTTTTTAACACTCAAAAGTATGTATGCAACACAGTTTGATTCAAAATTATAAACTAAAGGGTAGTTTACTAAAGAGAAAGAGGCTAAATTACTTCCTACTAGTGTTTTTTTTAGGTATTTGTCAGTTAGCTTATTTTTGTGGTGTGCAATAGATTAAAGAGTAGAAATATACATTTTCACACACACAGCCATTAACATGTCAGCAGGAAGAAAGAAGCAGCCTACAGAAATTTAAAAAATCTGATTTTTTTACACCCTGCTCATTATATTTAATCCAGCCAACCACCGAACAAAAATTTAGTTGTCCATACAAACCTCATTTTCCTGAAAATTTGTATCATCTTTTGTAAAATCTACAAATTTTTTTTCACAGTAAACAGAATAAAGTAAGCTTTAATGAATTGGAGTATGTATATTTTATCATTGGGTTGGTGCTATAAATTCAAATTGTCAGCATTCCATTTCTGCCCAAGATTTTTTTAAACTTGAACAAAACACACCTTGAATGTTGGGAAGTATTGAATTTTTAGTCAGCGAAACATTTTCCAATGATATATTCTGTAGTTAATTTAGTTTCAATAGAAATGTTATTTTGTACTGAGGGTTTGAATATGTTTCTTGTGTCAACTCACTACAATAGGAAAATTACTGTGTTTCTCATATTTCAAGAAATTAATTTATGCATACTACACATGTATGTGGTAACCATGTTCTTTTAAGCATTTAGATTTAGTTTACCATGTCCTCTCTTTTATGATTTGTGTGTCTTGCATATTCAATCTTATAAGCATTGTTAAATACTTAGTACTAGTCGGGCTGCGCCAGCTAGCGCTCGGCAGTGTGTAATAGTGCTTTTTAAACTTTTTTACACACCGTAATTAAACATGTTTTGATTTGTATATTTTATTCATTTTTGTGAAACAATTCTTTAAATCATTGCATATTCAATCAAATATTTAAGCAAAGTTGGCCGAAATGTACATATACCGCTACAAAATTACCCGCGTCTAGATATTTTGCAGGAAAAAGACATATCATTAAAATCTAACTCCTAAATAATATTTCTGCAACATGTAATATACCGGAACACATAATGCAAACAAAAATAAAATTCCAATCCTTGAAAAAATGCTAAATTCTGAAAAAAAAAACACGTACGTATCTTTTCAAACGTGTTGAATTTCGACTTCCCGATTATATTTATTGTGAAATAGAATAATGCTACAAAAGACTTTTCAACGATATTGACAAAGACAATAATGATTTATTAACAAAAATAACACATTTATAATACTTTTGAATCCTCAAATATGTCGGCAACATCTCGCAGTCAACTCAAATACCCAAACACGGAATTCTAAATCAAATTAAAAAAGTAAACATTAATTCTGACACGTGGCCCGATACCGGGTAGCAAAATTACGTTTACATCAAAGGAAGAAATAAAAAGTAAGTTCAAACATAAATATTACAATTTAATTCCTTCTTTTTAATAGAAATTGACCTCGGCTATTTGAAAACAGCAATAATTCAAAATATCTGGGTTATTTTATATATGTTGATTGTTGCCATTCGACGATACACAAATAACGTCGATTTCGGGTCCACGTACGTTAGTGTTTTATATATATAGATAGTTTAAATATATAAGATAATAAGCACAAGAACAATGCAATTTACTATTTCATATAAACTTCCTATTAAGATATTCAAAGAAAATTTAAGTTACTTATGTTTAATATTATACTTGGATTGAATGCCGTTCACTGAGCAAATAATTTCAATTTATAAAATGGATAGGTGGCAAAATACAAGTGAAGTAAACACAGATGAGAATAATTAATTTATAATAAATGTAATATGTTGCATGTAATGTGTTATTTTAAATATTTACCTGAAACATTAAGAAATAATTAGTAAGCAAATATAATTTCACTTTATTTAATTTAAGTATTGAAAAAAAATTATTTTATTCTTTTTCGGCATTTGTGACTCAAAATTATATTAAATACAAAACTTGTAAATTTTAAAATGAAACTAGTACTAAAGATTATGAATAATAAAATGTACACACAAGAAATTCTTAGCATTAAATTTATTTAATTATAAATCTATCAATATAAGCAAGGGTGCAATTGTATACAGTCGAATTATGCCCATGGAGTTTACAAAACTATCATGTAGCTCAAGTGTATTCTTTTGCCATTGACAGAGCAACTGATATCTTTCAGAAGTTAGCTTCTTTCTCTTCTTTAGAGAATAATGTCTGAAATATAAAATGAAATAAACAAAATGCAAACTATATAACCACTGGTCATGAAATTCATCTTATGGATACTAATTTTTTGATATATGGTATTAAACATGAAATCACACTGTAAGTTAACTTTCGACTTTCTGAATAACTCAAAAAGAAATTTTATTAAACTGGGAGTGGAGTATGTTTTATATTCAACTAATAACCACTATCTCAGCCTAAGCCATTCGGTGTATCGCCTTGTAATTTTGAACCATGGTCAGATGACGAGGCAACATCAGAGCTGGCACCCCACTCTCCGAACTTCTACACCAACCAAACGTGAGGACTTTCAGCCACAACAGCTTTAAGGTACATCAGCCACCTCTACACTATACGTTTTATATAACTTACAACACTAACTTAAAACAGTTTTACCCAATATATTGATTATTATCCTGATGTAATAAGATTATAAAAACTTACATAGCAACACTTTAAAAACTGAATTAATCAACATTTAGTTTTATATCACTTTTAACATGGAAAGTACATTGTTTTTCAAATTTGAGATAGAAATTTTACAGAAGAATCAATTGCGGTTACTGTGTCTTGATTTGATGGGTATTCAAGGATGTTTCAAAATTTCACACAATCACTCGCTGAAAGCAGAGCTTTTAAGGAGTTACATGTAAATCTAGACACATTGCCGGAGTAGATGAAAAATTATGATACTGACTACTCACAATATATAGTTGTCACCTAAGGTAAAATATTAAATGTATTGAGGGGGGGGGGGAAGCAGAGTATAGTAATTAACCTTGTAAACATACATAGAAATGTTTTCTCATAAACAGATATACATCAAATGCATTGCAACTAAGCATGAATAAAATGACACTAGTTTTGAATTACAAACATAAATATTATAAAAATGTTAAGTTATAAAAGATTATTTTACATAGTGTTATTACTTTATAAACGTATTTTTCGTGTCCCTTATCTCCGGAACAGTTTTTGGCACCACTCTTTTATAGGCATAACTTTTCATGTTCTTCGAACATTGCCAACTTCTCAGAAAGTGACTGATCTTGTGAGAAAGTAGAATATTGCCAGCGTTTCCATACAAGAATCTCACTTTATGCATTTACAGTAGAAAACGGTACTAAATTTTGTGTTTTTTTTTAGACACAACAAATTTTAAATATTACCAGAATTATTTAAACAAACCATATTTTAAGAAAATAATGAGTGACCTTTTGTAAGAGAACTGCTCAGTATTGCAGCATCTTCTGTCTTGCTACAGCATTTCCATTGAACATCTGTCCCTGGATGTACTTTCATCACTTAAATGAAGTTGGATATTATTCTGCAAAAAAAAATTTCAACCAATTAGTTGACACAGGAATTAAAATTCAAAATTTTTAAGGTTTCTCCAAATATGTGCTGTTTGCACCAGAAGCGTCATCTGTTGGAAAGGTTTCAACTGTTGGTGTGTTCTTGAGAAGCCATCGAGCGGTTTCAGCTCTCAGAGTAAGAAACAAATAAGCTACAGTCCAAATGAGGTGTTCTTCCTTGTGTTAAGCATCAGGAAGTTTATTTTGTGAAAAGCGGGTTCGAGAACCAAAACCTAACCTATCATGTGAATACATGTACTTTCTTTGACTTGCAAGGGTAGTGGATTTCAAGTGAGCCCATTACATTTGGTAGTTTGCAGCGGCATAATTTCCTTTGATTTTATTGCTTTCGACAAAGAAATCCCTCCCATTTTACTTGGAAGGTACTTTTCGGTTAACTGGTTTTTAGTCATAATTGTGCAGTAAAGCTTTCAAAAGTGGAAATTTGTTGGTATTTGTTGCAGTCTCGTTCTTCCAGTGCAGTGGCTATTCGGGCTGTGAATCGAAATAATGCTTTCGTTGGCTGTGCCGGTCCGTTCAACAAAACCTTTGAATGCAGAAAAAAGACAAAAAAAAAAAAAATGTGGCAAAAGAAAGTATAATTTAATCTGACTAAACCAAGAAATTTTCAGTCTTTGTTGAAAGCCTATGTATAGGGGTTGTCATAAGACTTGAACTAAAACCAAAAAACTATCAGTAGAAAAATTAATGAAGATAATTCTGTTTAAAGTAGCGAACTGAAGGATTTTGGTCATCAAACACTATCACTAGGAAAACTGAAAACAAATCTCAGGGTTTGGTTAGGTTTCAACGGTGCAAGGGCCATATTTGGCTGCACCGTTAAATGCGCTGTGAATACATGTCAAGTAATGTACATACACAAAGGTTTTACTGAAACCAAAGAGGGAAATACACTGAGGGAGAAATAGAACCTATGCTGCCTACAACTGGCAGGTAGCTAACTGTGGGTAAAGCCTCCGAGAAACGAAGGCACCTCAATCTCAGGGAAAGAACATTTGCACATAAAAAAACAGATGAAGTTTTTTGTACATTTCCTCTTAACTAAGCACTTTAGTAGAAGTTCAAATGTTGTGTTTTGTGAGGTTGGGAAAGTAACAATTATTGGTCAAAAGAGGAGGTGGAATGGAATAATTAAACAACAAAAGTTTCCTACATTCACAAATGTTTACGACCACAATAGTTTCAGTTATAAAAAATAAACAGCTATTTCTACAGCGCTTTTCTATCGCTCACTTTAATTTGCCAATAAACTTAAAAATCGCTCATAAACGTTGAAATAAAAGCTACACAACAAATCAACTTCGAAAACAATTTTTCACTAGCATAAACTAAGAGGTTTTATTATTTCGGATGAAACTAGGTAAACAAAATATAGACATATTGCAATGCAAATTAAAGATTAGTGTAAATACATGTACTTACAAGGAATTCCCAAGGCCTTTGCAACAGCTGTCCGTCTCTTTCGAAGTCAAATTCGTACATAACGCATGCCCAGTGTTTTATAATGTTTTTTAAACTTCCACAGTCAGCATTCAGCAACTCGCTAACAAGTTCGGTAATGGCGATGTTTAGTTTATTACTCGATTGAATCAAAACATTAGATGCTGGATTTTGATTCGTCAAAGTAGTCGCGTTTGCTTGCGTATGTGCGTCGAGAGTTGAATCTGATGAAGTATAGAATTTGGACCTTGCGTTGCTCTGCAGAGAGGCTGCGTGATCCCGCCCATCTGTCAATCACGTGGTTCTCCTCTATCATTGGTTCGACGCAACCGACGCAGTTGGACATACGCAGAATCGTAAACTGGCCCTTACTCTTGAAACTGGGCTATCACAGCCCGTTAAATAGATGATGGTAGGTTTGTAGAGGTATTTTAATTAACATCGCATTTTAGCAAAAAAACGGTCTATTGGCGACGATCCGGGTAATGGTAATGGTAATGGTAATTTTAGTTAACGTCGTACTAGAGCAACACAACGGGCTATTGACGACGGTCCGGGTAATTGGTAATTGGTAATTTTTAGTTAACGTCGTACTAGAGCAACACAACGGGCTATTGACGACGGTCCGGGATCAGTCCCTTAAGGGAAAGATCCGAGGACAACACCTCGTAATTTTGAACCACGGTCAGATGACGAAGCAACACCTGAGCTGGCACCCCACTCTCCAAACTTCCACGCCAACCCAACGTGAGGACTTTCGGCCACGACAGATTTAAGGTGCACCAGCCGCCTCTACACCATACGCTTACAAACATCCATGCCAGAACCCGGATTCGAACCAGGAACCTTCCGATCTAGAGGCTAACACCTTAACCACTATACCGGTTGGTCGGCCGGCGACGATCCGGGATCAAATCTGAAGGGATGGTAATTTGGTAATTTTCAATCAACGTCGTATTAGAGCAACACAACGGGCTATTGACGACGGTCCGGTATCAATCCCTTAAGGGTAATGGTAAGTAATGGTAATTTTAGTTAACGTCGTACTAGAGCAACACAACGGGCTATTGACGACGGTCTGGGATCAATCCCTTAAGGGTAATGGTAATTTTAGTTAACATCGTACTAGAGCAACACAACGGGCTATTGAAGACGGTCCGGGATCAGTCCCTTAAGGGAAAGATCCGAGGACAACATCTCGTAATTTTGAACCACGGTCAGATGACGAAGCAACACCTGAACTGGCACCCCACTCTCCAAACTTCCACACCAACCCAACGTGAGGACTTTCGGCCACGACAGATTTAAGGTGCACCAGCAGCCTCTACACCATACGTTACAAACATCCATGTCCTGACCTGGATTCGAACCAGGAACCTTCCGATCTAGAGGCTAACACCTTAACCACTATACTGTTAAATAAAGGAATATGTGTATAGTAATTAACATTTCGCGTTGTGCTCATACATGGAAAATTTTCGATTGTTGTCTGTCGGGAAGCATGATACCTTGAGATACAGTGTCTGAAGCTGACGTACTTGGGGTAGTTTTCCAAACTCTCCCCACTGATGACGCATTTAAACGTCGTCATAAATTAAAAGCGTCGGTGACATTTCAGGCCACGACAGATTTAACGTGCACCAACCAACTACGCACACGACTACGTTTGGTTGGGTCGCAGACCTCCAATTGCTACCCTTGCGCTGTGGTGAAGCTGCTCCCGCCACTTTTATTTTACACTAAAAAAAAAACGAAATGTATCCTTTAAAATAATCGTCATATCTCTCAATTTCCTGCCAATGACTTATCCTAAGATCTTTTGATATCAAAATGTGGTGACAGCTGCATCTGACAGGTATTTCCCCATACTTGACTCCCCGCATATATTTAAACGTGTTTCGATTCCATTCAACCAATTAAAAGCACATTTGCCTGTCCCGCTTTGGCGAAATATCTATATTTTAGAACATTTTAGGAAACGTAGAGTTGAGATTTAAAGAAGCGAGTGTTCAGTTTATCGGAGTCGAGGGTGCTTCACCATGTACCATGTAAAGCCAAAAGTATGTGAGTACTAAAAGAAATGTTTTTTTTTTTAATTTCAGCATTGTGATTTTAAAATTTTAGGGAAATCCCATTTTTGTTTCATTAAATATTCTTAATGTGTTGAAGTAACAAAAATCTGAATTAGATAACTGTGTATTATTTTTGTAATATTCCGAGTGTTGTTATTTTACACGTCCCTTTAATTGAAGTATGGTCTGTTTTCTGTCTTATGACTCCATATCAAGTCTTATTAATGTCTATTTGTTTGAGCAAAGCATGAAAGGATAATGTATTCTGTTTTCAGGAAATAGCCGTCATAATCTTTCAAAACAATTATATTCTAAGAAAATGACCATCAGTGTCTTTCCAAGTGTGCTGTGGGATGAAAACAATACTCGTAAATATTATAAACCCTGTACGATACTCGTAAATCACTTGACGCTCAGATGGTTAAGAAATGTGTTAAAAAACAAATAAATTATTTCACGATGTGAGCTACAGAAGTCGAGAACACACTTTTAAATGCAACGTGCAGGTATAAGAATATCATACAATCTATATAAATAAGAATTAAGCGTTTGTTTTTGTACATTTTCCACTCATTTCAAGTCTTGGACCCTTCTGATGCAAAATCCCTCTCTTGCGCGTTTGGTGTCTGTATGTCTGTTCAACTGTCTGTCTGTATACGTGTGTGTTTATGCTACGTCCTAATGGTTTAATAAATTTTCATGAAACGTTGCATACTGTGAGTACTTACATTCATTTAGTGACTGATTTGGGTTGTGTTAGTCTGTCTGTCCTTCTTCCTGTTCTATGTTGGATTTTGTTGTTTGTACAGTATCACATCCATTTCCCCCCCCCCATAAATTTGAATACCTCAATGTACTTTATTTTATACATAATATGTTAGTTTAGTGAATGCAATATTAAACTTTTCTTTGCTTTTATATGTAGATAAGTTTCATGCTAAAACATCTTTGTAAGGATTCTTAAATCAACCATAATTTGGTAGTTTTGGAAAATATGGAATGTATATTGAGTAAACGTATTACGACTGCATTGATTGTTTTAATAGTACTGCTGAAAAATTAATTCTTTTCAAAACATTTTTTTATGGAATTTCATTTCTGATTTGGAGTTTTATTTTTGTTATTTACGAAATATAAACAATTCCCGAATATCTGGGACAAACGATGTTTTTCAACGCAAGGGAACGGAAACTTGTGTTGGTTGTTTACGTGCAGTAATAATTTTTGTTTTTTTCTCTTGGAATAAATTTCGCTTTTCGAAATTTTTAGCACCTTTAGTAGTTGGCAACAGTTCCAGATCAAGAGAAAAAAGAATCACGGAATATCTTCAGAACAACTTTTTACCCGACACCTTTTATTTTGTTTTATTTCGCTGTTTTCTCTTGTTTTCTGTTTTAAATATTTACTATTTTAATAAATTGCATTTCTTTTTTATCACACACAACACCATCACAAAGTATTCGATTTAAAGTGGCAGGTAAGTGGAACTAAAGCAAATTTTAAGTGTAGTTTGATCGTTATTGAAGTAATAAGAAAGTTAAAAAATTCCAAACTAGAACTTAAGAAATGTTTAAAAATTCTTTGTCATAATGACAGTAGGGGGTCAATTTTACGAGTCTATGTTATATTTAAGCAACTTATTTATATGTGTTAAAAGTTCATTGAATACAATGATTTTCTTAAAACGAAACTATCGAAACGAATCGATTTACCATATTTTTAAATGGTAAAAAGTTACCTTTGTAGTTCTGTACTGAAAGCATTCATTTTTAAAGCAAGTTCTTTTATTATTAGACGTGCCTCAAAATGTAATGTTCAAGGGAAAATATAGTCGCTTTAAAAAAGTGATGAATCAAATATGATATGTTTTGAAAAATTAATTTGTCATCCTTCCATTAGAGAGACGAAATTCGGCTATGTCGCATGCGTGAAGCAAGAGTGCCCTCAAGTAAAAATATTGCTTTGTTGACTATGCCGCACTCGCCGTAGATTCGTTATTTTTATGAATTGAGTTGAGAAACGTTACTTGAAAATAACTTAAGAAAGGGAATTCCAAATCCCCTCAAAATCGTGTTTGGTAGCAGTAGTAGTAACCTTAGTGTCCCCTTTCGTCATCTTGTAGCTTTGTCATCCAGCAAGGATGCGATGGATGTAGAATGTATTACATGGATGGATGTGCATGATTTGTGTGCAAAGTAAATTGTAGAAATTAGAAAGATGTCCGAAAAGGTGTTAAAATACTATTTTATTCTACGAAAGACAAAAGTGATTATTTATTCTGATAATTTCTTTAATCTAGAGTAAACCAATTCCACCCGAGTGAAATCGACTGATTTTGCTAATTAGAAATCAATACGATTTTTGTCTAGTTGTTTGCGTTTTAATGAAGAATATCTAAGGTTATGTTTTGAAAATTTTAGGGTTCTCCACAATCATTCATTCTGAGAAGGGAATCAGCGCTTGGTTCATATTATGGAGTCTTCTATCATTCATAAAATTACCCTTTTTGAATATCCTCAATAATGCTAGTCGACACAGACTGCTTCGTTTCGATCTGAGATTGTAATCTGTAACCCTCCTGCTGGTTGTCTCGACGAGGTATCTCTTCATTAGCAAATATTACTCTGTATGGACGAGATTACCTCGTCACTGAAAGAAAAACTCTTCACATCTTGATCTTGTCATCATAAGGAAGTCGGTATTATCTTGAGATATCTCGTCATTAGCAAAATGGGTCCGATCTCACGGGACGAGATATCTCGTCAAAACCACTTGAAGGGTTTAAAATAATGATGTTCCTTAAGTTGTGCAGTACTTTACTCTTGAGTTTTTTACATTTGGTCTCCACGCTTAATTTTAAAGTAAGTATAGAAAGTAACGTAGCTAGTCTAATTCCTATGCAGATTCCTCCTTGGGTGCATTTTTCTCTTCTGTGTCAGTAGAACTTTCATTGCGTGTATCTGTCTATTACATGATATTATGTCTTGTGTTTGGCGCAGCATGGCCAAATAGGGCCCTTGCGCCACAAAACACCATAACAAACCAACTAACCTATGCAGAAATCTCTTTTAGGTTGTTGTGTCAGTCAATTGTTTTTAATACAATGACTATAAAAAACAGAAACTTAATTTAAAAAGTCCCTTTTAACTTCTGGTCCCTTCTGAAACGTCGATGCGCTACGAAGCTAAATAATACAAAATTCCTATGTGAAACGAATATAAAATGATGTTTATGTCTGAAGGAAGTACCATATTCATCGTATCCATTCTTTTATATCTCATAAGAAATATAAAAGAGAATGAGCTGTTAATTAATTTAATAACATTAAATTTGTTTAAACCTTTGAGTCACACGTATAATGCCAGTTTATAACCTAAAGTCTTCCCTGAATGACTTCTAAACAGTTTTAACTTTGACCAAAAGAATCTTTAAAAAATATTATTTTTTAAAGAAAAGTACCATTAGAATTATTCCAAAGAATTCTAGGGTCGTGATAGCCCAGTTTGGAAGAGCAACGGATTAGCAACCGGAGGTTTGCGAGTTCGAAACTAGGTCCAGTCAATGACAGTCGTGTAAACGGGTATGTTGGACGTCAAATTTGTCGTGGCTTCAAATGTCCCTGGAGGAAAATTTGGAGATCGAGGTGCCAGCTGAGGGTCATCTGAACGTGGTTCAGCCGACCAACCGGTATAGTGGTTAAGGTGTTATCCTCTAAATAGGAAGGTTCCTGGTTCGAATCCGGGTCAGGGCATAGATGTTTGTAAGCGTATGGTGTAGTGGCGGTTGGTGCACCTTAAATCTGTCGTGGCCGAAAGTCCCCACGTTGGGTTGGTGTGGAAGTTTGGAGAGTGGGTTGCCAGCTCAGGTGTTGCTTCCTCATCTGACCGTGGTTCAAAATTACGAGGTGTTGTCCTCGGATCTTTCCCTTAAGGGACTGATCCCGGACCGTCGTCAATAGCCCGTTGTGTTGCCCTAGTACGACGTTAACTAAAAATTACAATTACCATTACCTGAACGTAGTTCAAAACTACTAGGAATGTGACATCGACAACAAAACATAGATGTTTCAAAACATTGATGTTCAATATTAAAACAGCGATGTTAATAATACATCGCCCAAAAACCATCGCTGTTTTTAAACATTGATGTATTTAAACATTCTTTTTTTCTCCATTTTTTAAAAAACTGGTTCAGTAATATCTAACATTAATGTTTACCCGTTAGAGATTTAATTTGTCAGTTGCCGTGTTTATTAATTTATAGCTAAAAAAAAAATTTTAACTGTCAAAACAAAGTACAAAAAAATTTAAGAACAATCAACTAATCTTTTGTTTTCAAATTGTATAATACAAAAGAAAGTAATATTTACAACAATTTAAAACAGGTACTACTAACTATAAGTATAAGTAGGTAGGTACATAACAATAATTATTATTAGTTATTTATTAACTTATGGGGAAAACATAACAAACTTATTTTTTATTGACTGTAAATAAAAAATATTGAGCCGTATAATTATTATCTGCTCCAAAACTTGTTATTTACAGTTTGTAAAAAAAGAAGTTTGTTAGCATTCTCCCTCTTAAGCCGACTCCTTTTTTCACTAACTGTTCCCCCAGTTAGGGAAAAAGCTCTTTCTGATGTCGCTATCACTGACAAATTACTTAGTTGCCCGGTTATTTTTAAAATGGTAATTTTTTCATTCAAAAATAAAGCATCGTCAATGTAAAAACACCGATGTTGAACAAACATTGGCTCAATAAATCGATGTTTTTTTTTATAAAACATCGATGTCGCATCGCTAAAAACTACATAGTTCTTTCCCTTCATCATCTCCAACCGTCGCTACTAGTTCGTTAAGTTTCTCTAGTGCGACCTTTAATTATTTAAGTAATAACTATCAAAGGATTCTATTCTGAGGGATGGTAAAATTCCGCCATTTTGAGCTGTAACTTAATCCAACTGGTGGTTGTCTCGACGCGGTATCTCGTCGGATGCAAAACCGACCCGATCATGATGAACAAGATATCTTGATATTAGGAAGGTAGGTATTTTAATTAACGTCGCACTGGAGCAACACAGTGGGCTATTGGTGACAGTCAGGGATCAAACCCGAAGGGGAAAATCCGAGAACAATGCGTAATTTTGAACCACGGTCAGATGACGAGGTCACACCTAGGCTGAATCGACAGTCTCTAAACTTCCACACCACGCCAACGTGTGTACATTTGAGGCGACGAAATATTTAACATGCACCAGTTCCCTTTATACACGAGTCTTTTGGTTCAATTCGAACTCTTAACCCTCTGGTTGCAATCCGTTACTCTTCCAACCAGGCTACCGCGACCCTAAGGGCACGTTGATTCTTTTCAATCGCATTATCAGAAGGTGACTCCGTAATTGTAGAAAATTTATTTGTGGAAGAGATTGGAGAAGACGGAATAGATGAAGATTCCGATAAAGCGAATGAATAATGCATCTGCTTAATATTAAGCATGACGACGTTTTTTATGTCACGAAATAAAACGGCAAAATTCGATAACAGAGCTAATTCAAGACAAGAATTTGCGTAATCTGGAAATTGCGAATTCAAAAATATGTATATCTAGCAAAATACCCGACCTTACTCGTTTGGATTAGTTTACTCTAGATTGAAGAGATGATCAAAATATATAATGAGACTTACATTTTGCGGAGACTAAAATAATATTTTAACACCTTTCACCATCATTATAATTTCTGCAACTTACTTTGGACACAAATACTTTTTTTACAGGTGCATATCCATTAGTGTAATATATTTCACATACATCGCACCCTTGCTGTATGACAAAGTTACAAAATGACGAAAGGTGACACTAAGGTTTCTACTACAATTGACGATTTTGAGGTAGATTTGGAATTTCTTCTCAAGTTCTTTCCATGTTCATCTCAATTAATAAAAACGACGATTTGCGGCGAGTGCTTTCGCACTCATAGTGAACAAAACAATATTTTTTTACTTTTGGCATTCTTGCATCCGGCATGCGACATTGAGGAATTTCGCCATGTTCTCCTGTCATTATGACAAGGAATTTTTTAATGTTTGAAAAGTTATAGTTCGGATTTTGTAAACATTATTATTCTTTCAAAAATGGCATAATTACACTTAAAATTTGCTTTTTTCTGACTTACCTGCCACTTTAAGTCGAATACTTTGTGGTGGTGTTGCTTGTGATGAAAAAGAAATACAATTTATTAAAATAAAAAATAATTGAAACAGTAAACAAAAGAAAACAGCGAAATAAAACAATATAAAAGATGCCGGGAAAAAGTTGCTCTGAAGATATTATTTTGTGATTCCTTTTGCCACAACTTACAACTAAAAAGTGCACAAAATTTAGAAATGCGAAATTAATTCAGAGCAAAAGAAACAGAAAATATTACTGCATGGGATCATAGTGTAGTATAGCACGTGATCAACCAACACGAGTTTCCCTTTCGTTCCCGTTCGTTGAAAAATATCGTCTTCTACGATTTTTAGATGGTATGGTGATTTCAAAAAAGGATGTTTATCTGTAGAACTGGCTCCCAAGCCTGGCCGACCAGAAAGTGTTGTGAATGATCGAAATGTTAACACTGTGTGGGCAATCTTGCAAGAAGATCGGAGAATGGCATGTTAGGAGATAGCGGCATCAACTAACATTTCGAAAACGTCGATATTTCGCATTCTACGCAACAATTTACAGCTTCGCCATGTTTGTTCCAGATAGGTCCCTTATCACCTTACTAAAGAACAAATGCAAACAAGAATTCACCAATGTTGTGAGTGGAAACAGATGCTTAAAAATGATCTGAATTTCCTAAAGACTGTAATAACAGGTGATGAAACTTGGATGCATCATTTTAATCCCCTTACCAAGTCCGCAACAACAAATGTATGGAAACACACTAATTCTCCGCCTCCGAAAAAAATCCGACAAACCAAATCTGCTGTAAAAGTCATGATGATTATTTTCTTCGATCATAAAGGTGTAAACTATCAGCATGCTGTGCCTACAAAAACTACTGTGAATGGTGAGTATTATATTTCAGTTTTGAAAATTTTGCGACAACACATATAGAGAAAGCGACATGAACTGCTAGGGAATTGGACATTACATAACGATAATGCTCGCCCGCATCTCTCTACTTCTGTTCAGCAATATCTTAGTAAATGCAATATTAAAATCATGCCACATCTCCCTTACAGTCTAGATCTCGCACCATGCGATTTCTGACTGTTTCCGACGTTGAAGGAGAAGCTCCGTGGTTGAAAATTTAATACAGATTCTGAAGTAATTTCAGTAGTGCAGGGTTCTTTGAAACAGCTTCCAGAAAAAGACTTCTCTACTTGTTTTAAAAAGTGGGTTGAACGATGGGACCGTTGTATATCAACTGAGGGAAGGTATTTTGAAAAATAATGATGTATTTTTTTTGTAAATATCTTTCTTAATTTTTTATGATTTTACTCTTAGTTTTTATGGAACGCCCTTTGTACATTCCAGTTTTTCCAAAGCTACCAAATTATGGTTGATTTAAGTATACTTACTCATGTGTTTTAGCATGAAACTCATCTAAATATAACAATAAAGAAATGTATAATATTGCATTCACTTAATTGATAGATATGTATAAAATAAAACACATTGCACTGTACAAACACACAAATTGAAAACCGAAAATAGAACAGAAAGACGGACAGACAAACTTACGCAACCAAGTTCAGTCACTAAATGAAGATAAGTACTCACAGTATGCAAAGTTTCATGAAAATATATTTAACCGTGTGGACGTGTATAGAGCACATACATACAGACACCAAACGCGCAAGAGGCGGATTTGGCATCAGAAGGGTCCAAAACGGATGGAAAACTTGAAATGGGTTGAAAATATTCAATGTACAAAACGAACACTACATTCTTATTTATATAGATTAGGAACATCTCTGTTCAAACTTTGTGATCAACGAACCAAGAATTGTACAGTAGTTATGTAAAACACGAATATTTTATTTTATTGAAATAATGCGTTTTTTTCGGAGATTTTGGCAAGTAGGTAGTTAATTAACGATACACTAAAGTAAGACAACGGGCTATTGTCGACGGTCTGAGATCAATCCTGTAGGCAAAGTTACAAGTACAACGGTTACAAAATTTTGAACCACGATCAAATAAAGATGTCAACACCTGAGCTGGCATCCCACACTCCAAACTTCTACACAACGCCAACGTGATTACATTTGAGGCCTCTATCTATCTAACGTGCAGCAGACCCCTTTGAATACGACGGGCTTTTGATTGGATTCGACCTCTAGCTGTTATACCGTTACTATTCCAACCAGGGTACCGCGGCCCTAACGGCAAGCGGATTCTTTTCAATCATATTTTAAGAAATATTAAGTGACTTTGAAATAGGGATGCGACATCGATGTTTTTTAAAAAACATCGATGTATTTAACATCGATGTATTGGGGTCGATGTTTTTGTAACATCGATGTTTATACTTGTCGATGTTTTTACGTTGTCGATGTTTTATTTTTAAATGAAAAAAGTACCGTTATAAAAATTTAAAAAATAACCAAGTAGCATAATTTTTATAATTAGCAAGATGAACATACTTTTAGACCAAAGTGACCAAGGATAAAGGGTCTGAAAAGTAGTAGGGATGCGACATCGATGTCGATGTTTTAGAAAAAAACATCGATGTATTGGAGCCGATGTCGCATCACTAGTTGCTAAACCAGTTTTAGTAAATGGGGAAACAAGTTTAAATACTCTGAATTTTAAAAACATCGATGGTTTGGGGACGATGTATTATCAACATCGATGTTTTAATTTTGAACATCGATGTTTTGCTTTCGGTGTCCCATCAATAGTTGGTAAACCAGTTTTAAGAAATGGGGGAAAAGTTTAAATACACTGAATTTTAAAAACATCGATGTTTAAAAACATCAATGTTTTTGGGTCGATGTATTATCAACATCGATGTTTTAATTTTGAACATCGATGTTTTGCTATCGATGTCGCATCCCTACTCTGAAACTGTAGATTATTTATTAGAGGAAGAGATTGGTAATAATAATTTGGTAATTTTTAATTAACGTCATACAAGAGCAACACAACGGGCTATTCATGACGGTCCGGGATCTACCACTTAAGGGAAAGATTCGAGGACAACACCACGTAATTTTGAACCACGGAGAAAGAGATTAGAGTATGGTATTTATAATTGACTAGCTGAATAACCCGGCGTTGTCCGGGTTTCAAATATGACCCCAACAGCTAAAATATGACCGCGACATTTTCCTGTGTTAAATCAAACACACAAACTCTGTAGAACGTGTTTCCTTCCGAGACATCTAAAATATGACCGCGACATTTCCCTGTATTAACTCATACACAAGCCCCGTAGAACGTGTTTCCTTATCCATGTCCTTGGGTTGGTGGGGAAGTTTAGAGAGTGGGGTGCCAGCGCAGGTGTTGCTTCGTCATCTGACCGCGGTTCAAAATTACGAGGTGTTGTCCTCGGATCTTTCCTTCAAGAGATTGTTCCCGGACCGTCGTCAATAGCCCGTTGTGTTTCTCCAGTTTTACAATAGTTAAATAGAAGATTACTAGAAATAAACGATGAATACGATGAAGAGCCTTCTTTAAATGACTTTTGACAGAATTATTTAGACACGACGGTTAGACTCTAGCACGACGGTAATTAAAAAAATTACCAATTACCGTATCCATGGCCATTTATTGCAGAAAAACAAATTTTGGTTTCAAAATTGGTGCTTCGAAGGGCACTTTTAGAGAGAGATTAACGTCCCACTGAAACAACACAACGGTCTATTGGCGCCAGTCCATAATGAACCCCAGAATGGAAAGAAACGAGGACAGCACAGCGTAATTTTAAACCTCTGTCAGATGACGAGGTCACACCTGAATTGGCACTCCACTCTGCAAAAGTCCACACCACGCCAACGTGAGGACATTTGAAGCCACGGCAGATTCACCTTGCACCAGCCCCCTTTGTACCCGACGATCTTTGCTTGGATTCGGTTGCTAGTCCGTTACTCTTCCTATTGCAGCCCGCATTGTGTTGCTCAAGAAAGACGTTAATTAAAATTACCTTACCTATTACAGCCCGAAGTTATTGGAGTAGACAGAATAAATGAAGATTCCGATTAAGAAGGTTGGCGTGGAGTGGAAGTTTGAGAGTGTGGTGCCAGCTCAGAGGTTGTCTCGACATCAGACCGTGGTAAAAAAAATTACGTGGTAGTGTCCTGGGTTCATTCTCGTTGGAATTGATCCCGGACCGTCGTCAATAGACTGTTATGTAGCTCCAGTACTACAATAGTTAAATACACAGTCCAGTCACATTAATGTGACCACCTGTCAAAAGCCAGAATAACCACCTTTGGCAGAGCGGACCGCTGCGAGACGTGCAGGAAGAGAGTCGATTAGGTTTCTGAAGGTGTTCACTGGGATGTTGAGCTATGCCGACTCCAGTGCCGTGGCTAGCTGCGCTAGATTACGCTGTTGAGGATCCATGGCGCGAACAACCCGATCGTGGTGGCCCTACAGATACTCGATTGGGTTTAATTCCGGTGAGTTCTCTGGGTAGGGGAGTACGGTAAACTCATCCTGGTGCTCTTCGAACCACGCACATACACTACGAGCTGTATGACACCTCGCATTGTCCTGCTGATAGATGCCATCATTCTGAGGAAAAATAATTCGTATGTAGGGGTGGACATGGTCCGCAAGGGCAGATGCGTACTTGTGCTGATCCATCGTGCCTTCCACAATGATGAGTGCACCCAGTGAATGCCAGGAAAACATTCCCCAAACCATAATGCTCCCTCCTCCAGCCTGGATCCTTCCGGCAATTGTTGCAGGGTGTTTGCTTTCAGACGTTTCACGCCGTATACGCCAACATCCATCTGTCCGATGGAGCATGAAACGTGATTCATCGAAAAAAGCCACCTGTCGCCACTCTGTGGACGTCCAGTTGCGGTACTGGCGTGCAAATTCCAGCCTTCGTCGCCGATGAACAACAGTCAGCATAGGTGCATTAACCAGGCGTCTGCTGCGGAGGCCCATGCGCAGCAACGTTCGCTGAACCGTTGTTGAGGATACACTCTTGGTAGCCATTTGGTTCATCTGGGCGGTCAGTTGCTCAACAGTTGCACGTCTATTCGCCCGAACGCATCTCCGTAGCCTTCGTTCGCCTCTGTCATCTATAGCCCGTGGTGCACCACATGTGCTACCCCGCTGATTTTGTATAGTGCCATTTCGCCATGCACGGTATACTTTTACCACGGCGGCACGCGAACAGTTCACAAAATTAGCCGTTTCCGAAATGCCTCCACCCTTGGTCCGAAAGCCAATAATCATGCCCTTTTGGACGTCGGATAAATCGCTACGTTTCTGCATTACGTCAACGATTGAAATGCTTTCCGATGCCCTAGGACATCCTTTATATACACTCCACTGCAATGTGCTGCCACCTGCCTTTGATGGTTATTTCACGTTGACGTCGAAAGTAGGTGGTAATTATGTGACTGGACTGTGTAGAAGATTAATAGAAATAAACGATGAAACCGAACGAAAAACGTGCCTTCTTTAAATGACTTTTGACAGAATTATTTCAAGACAAAAATTTGCATGATCAGGATATTGCGAATTCAATTGCGAATCTGTATCAGGTCCGTCGCCAATATGCCGTTGTGTTGTTCCAGTGTGACGTTAATTAAAATACCTACCTACCTGTATAAAAATATATCACACGCATCTGTACAACCTTTGGTCATCTGATCGTGGTTCAAAATTACGAGGTGTTGTCCTCGGATCTTTCTCTTAGGGGACTGATCCCGGACCGTCGTCAATAGCCCGTTGTGTTGCTCTAGTACGACGTTAACAAAAAATTACCATTACCAATTACCTGTACAACCTTTGTGATGAAGAATATTATTTATCTGTGAAATACGAATTGTACAGTAGTTATGTAAATGCATTAATATTTTATTTTAATGTTGAAAGAACGCTTTTTCTGTACCTGTTAACACGAACTACGGTTAATACGAACTCTTTTACGGTCCCGGGAAATTCGTATTAACGAGATTTTACTGCATTTACCACTCCAATTATTTTATTTCTCCTTAAGTGTTATGATAATTATTGAACAGGGAGATAGGTAGGTATTTATAGTTAACGTCGTCGGCACTGGAGCAACTCACCGAGCTATTGGTAACGTTCCGGGGTCATGCCCGAAGGTAAAGATCCGGGACAATTTAGAAACAATCAGATGACGATTGAACAAGGGAATCTTAGCATGAAGTTTGAATCGAATAGAATCATCAAATGTCGGTACCCCCAAAATCGTGAATACGTTCCAAGCCCCCCCATAGAAGAATTCTGTTTGAATGAATGCCTGCACACCTATGAAGATTTGAGAATCCACACAATTAAGAAAGCATAGGTAATATAAAGACAAAAAATGACAAGGTTGCACAAAAACAAAAACGGTTTCTATTACTTTAAATGGAAAGTAACTTCGATACAAACGAATCTACATTTAGTTAATCGCAAGGCCATCTGATAACCTCCATTTTGATTTGATTCTATGGCACTAGATGGCAGCATGATCAGGTACATTTTCGGATTTAGTTACTGAGAAAATGAGGTTACAAAATTGAGATTTCCGGACTTACTCCGGACACTAGGGCTGGTTGAAAGAAGGGCACCCATGTTACCGTCGGGAGTGGGTACAGCCCCACATTAACGCTGCTAGGGCAGTTCCAAGCGGGATGATTTGTGGGTCCCTCATGAAATTCACCGCTTAACTAACACAAGTGCAAACTATTCCAGAATATAAATCAAATCTGCTTGCGGGACATTTTAATATAACTTATTTGCCAAAAAGGCTAGCCCAGTTGGCAGAGTAACGGATTAGCAACTGGAGGTTTGTGAGTTCCAATCTTGCCAAAGGCCGTCGTGTTCAAAGGGGGCTGGTGTACGTTAAATCTGCTGTGGCCTCAAATGTCCTCACGTTGGCGTGGTGTGAAAGTTTGGAGAGTGGGGTACCATCTCAGGTGTGACCTCATCATCTGACCATGGCTCAAAATTGCGTGGTGTTGTCCTTGTGTTCTTCCCTTCGGGATTGATCCCTAACCGTCGTCAATAGCCCGTTGTGTTGCTCTAGTGTGACATTAATTAAAAATACCTACCTTATTTGCGAATAAAAGCTAAGCTCAAATTCTCCTCTAGTAATAACTGCTATCCGTATCTAATCTGAAGGACGGGTCAATTTAATGATAAAGGTATTTGAAGGTCAGCGTCTATCTTCGGATCGGATAAACCTGTCCGGTGGACTTCTGGCCTGTTAAACTTATTCTGAGGCCGATAAAAATATTTAGAATCATATCTGGTCTGCACGCCTGATCCGAGGGCCGTATTTGGACGGCGGGGGAGATAAAATAATTTGAGGGCCTCATTTCGTCTTATACCTGTCCGGAGGACCGTATGTGAACCACGGGACCAATTAAAAGCATCTCGGGTCGCGTCTGTATGGAGGTCGCTTGATTGAACCAATTCGAACGAGACTTGATTTTAGATAATAAAACTGTTTCTAAAAATTTCCGCCGCATCGAAATACCAGCACGACTTACACGGTCTGGGATCAATCCCGAAGGGAAAGATCCAACACCACGTCATTTTGAACCACGGCTAGATGAAGAGGCCAGATAAAAGTATGCAAAATGAAGATGTAAACAATGTTGAAAATTAGGTATATATCACATCTCTTGCAGTTAGGTGAAACTACAGAGGCTCAAAACAGTGACAATTTAACTGGAAAGTTTGTCAAAATTAATAATGTTTTATGCCTTCATAGAAAGGATATACCAAATTGTACTCCCTTTTTCTTTAAGACTTAAATTACTCAATATTGCTCATGAAAAATTTGGCCATCCTGGTATTCAAAAAACAATTAATTTGCTCACATCTGTTAAATATTGGCAAACTATAACTTCTGATATTAGTATATATATATATATATATATATATATATATATATATATATAATTTTAATAAACATTGTCATACATACCAGGTAAACAAAAAGCTCCGACAAAACAGATTTGGCCTTTTACAATCAATGCCTCGTGTTGATAAGTTATTTGACTCGATTGCAATTGATAGTGTGGGTGGTCCCAACCACTAGATTTATATGAACTTTTGCTTTAAAATCAATTACAACAGAAACTTTTAAACTTTTTAAACCAAATTTTTCAAATTCGAGTGCTTAAGAGTATTTTAAGTGATAGAAATGCAGCTTTCATATATGTAATATAAAAATGATTTTTGTATTAATAGTCTCTGAACTCTAGATGTTTCTGTAAAACATAATTTATTCTGTTTTCAAAGATGATGTAATATTTCTAAAGATGAGGTAATGCTTAATCCCTTCTTTCCCCTGTAGACAGGTCAAATGTCATGTCAGACTTTGAACGTACTCTGTCTAGAGGCACTGAGCCAATAAGAGTCATTGGACACACCTCAATACGTTACGTAACATGACGTTAAGCTTCGATTTCCTAAGAAAGCGTAGCCGTGATCTAGCTGAATGATGTAGCTGTGGGTAACGTCACTAAAACGTTGTTTATACTAACAGATGGTGCTGGTTTCCTTGAAAGCGTTGTCTGTGAGCGCAACGAAAATCATCGGAGCCGCCATTTCCACGATTGTCGTCATAGCGGTCTCAAACAGTTGGGGAACGTTTTTTCTCTTGTAACGGCAAGATTTCATTTCAGAGCGGAGGGGAGCAAAACAAACAACCATTTTTGACTGCCATTGATTAGTTCGTATTTGTAAAATCAGGATCGTTAAACACAGAACAAAAATTTCAACGGATTTGAAATCTGCGGAAAATTTGACACCATATCGATACCTTAAATGTGATTTTCTTTAAATAAATAATTAATTATTTAATAAATAATTAAATAATCAAATGGTAAATAATTGAATAATAAATCTGTTTTTGGTATCGATCTGGCGTAGAATTTTACGCTGATTTGAAATCCGTTGAAATTTTCACTCTATCTTCAACGATCCCGAAGTTAGAAACTTTGGACAAGAGAATAAAAAAAGCCACTTTGTTTTGTTTCTCGAATAAAATAAACCACGACAGCCGTCTGTGTTGCCCATTCTCTAACGTCTTCTGTCCGTCTAAGTTGACACATCTGGAGTCTGTTTAGACGGCCGTCTAGTTATGCCCGCTGCATCATGACGTATCACGGCTGTTAGATAACGGCTCCACTTTTTTAGGAAACCGAAGCTTTAAAGGGAATAACCTTTTCATCATCTCTTCTGAAAATCCCTATTTAAATATCCTCAAATATCGTATCCAATGTGTAATGTTAAGAAATATGTCAAAAACAAAAACGTATTTCTGTGACTTTAAGCCAATATAATAATATATACAACATTATGCCTACATTAAACCCACTGTGTAACTAAAAAATAAACAATTTAATAACTTGCAAACCGCTTTCGTACTTTTCCTATTCAAGTTACATTATAATAATATAGAAGGTGTCGATAAGAAGTCAAGAAACTCTCAAAGGGGTCGACAGACGAAGGAGTGTGTCGACCCTCGGTGTAGAGCATAGATAAGGTGTAAAAGCATCTCCTCCCCGGCGGATTTGCAAACAGGCAATTATCTAAGATCCCTGATATTTATGGTCAATCGTAAATCGATTCCTCTAAATCGCGTTTTTGTGGGGAATAGGAATAGCCTGATTTGAGAGCTTTGCGTAGACTTCCTTATCCTTACTGTAAAAGCCCCCTTTCCTAAACCATTCTAGATCTCTAAACTTCGCAAACATGAGGCCTTACGTCGCGTGTTCAGAGCTCTTCTTTCTTCCATCAAGATCTGACAGATTTTCGAATGACGAAATATCTCCAGGATATTGCCGATTTTTTATGATGGGGAGACAACCACCAGGTGGGGTTGCGTGGGCGATTCCAAGTGGTGACGACGAGATATCTCGTACGTCAAGATCCAACCAATTTTACTAATGACTCATCGAGTTATTGCCGATTTTTTTTATGATGACGAGATGAAGAACTGGCCAGTTTTCTTCTAATGTGACAAGACATCTCGCTCATAAGATGCGCTCAGTTTTGCTAATAGATTCCTCATCGAGATAACCAATTGGAGGGTTAAACCTTCAAGTGATTTTGACAAGATATCTCGTCCAGCAAGATCCGACATTTTATTCATACGTTCAGAAATTTCGTTACGTTCATTTAACTCTCCAAGTGGTTTCGGCGAGATATTTTGTCCATCAAGCATAAAGATCTGACCAGTTTTGCGTATAACGAGATATCTCGTCATCAGGATATTACCGATTTTCTATGACAACGAGTTCAGTATCTGGTCAGTTTTTTTCTGAGAACGAGGTATCTCGTTCACATAAAGATCTGACTAGTTTTGCTAATGACGAGATACTTCGTCGAGACAGACGACGCGAGGCTAGACTTGCCCTAGACTTGTAATTTATTTTCAGATATCGATTTTTGTGAAAGTTAACTTTGGGCTGCTAAAAAGCAGTCAGAGGGCCCCACGAGTAGCCATCTGATGACACTCTCTAAAAACGATGTTGTAGATTTATCTATTCTCAGGTGGCAATAATAGCTCTTACCCCCTAGTTGAAGGGAATATGATCTTGTGCATTGTAGACAGAAAAACGAAGCCACCTTGGGGAAGCAAAGTTGCCCTACACTAGGGGTGGCCAACCTGTGGCGCATTGGATGGTTACAAGTGGCACATTGCTTCCTTGCGCCTACTTATTCTTTTGAACAGGTGCCATAACTTAACCCATCTCCATATTTTCAACACCAGAGTGATCTCAGTTTAATTCATACAGCCTTCACCAAACGATACTCTCCGGAAACTGTAGCACCATCAGTGGGGTCCACGACAACGATCGCCCTCACGTTCAAGAGATTATCTCTTACTATTGTAGATTGGTGCTCCAATAAATGTGCATCTTTTCAACTGAAGTACATTAAATAATTTAGTTATTCCTCTTCCTCCCCTTTGCGAAGCAGATTCTACCCCTATTCATATTTTCCAACTCCGCCCATGAACGTAAGAAGGTAGATAAGGTATTTGTGTTGTATGGCGCATCTGAACTCGTATGTGTAAAAAATTGACGCATGGTATGCTAAAGGTTGACCACACCCCTGCCCTACACGTTGGATCTATGTGTGATCAAGCCACTGAGATTTTTATGACACTGAATAAGCTGACTAAGAGTAACGGACTAGCAACCGGTGGATTGGAATGTTCGAATGCAACCAAAGACCGTCGTGTACAAAGAGGCTGGTGCACGTTAAATCCTTCGTGACCTCACATGTCCTCACGTTGGCGTGGTTTTGAAGTTTGAAGAATGGGGTGCCAGCTCATGTGTGACCTCGTCATCTGACGTTGGTTAAAAGTTTAAGTGGTATTCTCGGAATTGATCCCGGACCGTCGCCAGTAGCCCGCATGTTGCTCCAGTGCGACGTTAATTAAAGCACCAACCTATAAATGAGAAAATCATGCAAAACAGTGAGTTGTCAATGTACTATAGTACATCACAACATAGTATACTTTTCAAGATATAGAGCAGCTATTGCAGTGACATGTCTAACACAAATAATAACTTGTAAATGAAATTGGTGATGATTAAATACAATTTTTTATTACTAAAAATAGACTTTTGCATTCTTTGTTCTGCTCGAAAAAAAATGAAATATATGTATTGAAGTGTTTTAAAAACTAGCTAAAAATCTCATTCGACGCGATAGTAATTTATTTAAAAACGTGTTTAATTTAAGATATTTTTCAAACTTTTAATTATAAAAAAAATGTATTGAGTTGACAAAAAGCACTATACCAATGAAATTTTATCAGGAAATTAATTAGCTTCTTTCTTTAACAAGGTATTTAGAGGAATGGCAAATAAATTAATGATATATCTTTCTTCGAGTGTTATTTCAAGAAAAAATAATGTTTTTCAGCTTGTTAGTCAACCAATCGTAAATGTTTTTAGATGAAAAAAAAATTAGACACGTTTTATGGTCTGTACTTGTCTTCAAACGTTTTGCTCTACACGTCTAGCTATGAAGTATTTTGCTCACTAAAGTTAATTATAAGCCACTAATATTTAAAAATACTCTTCATCCATAAAAATGTTTATCTAACAACTCTCGACTTTTTTAATGCATAAAGAAAATAAACTTATTGCATTCTCATTTTACAAATTCGGTGAAAATGTCAACTTTGTGTTGATTTCAACTGAAAACAATACTCATGTTTAAATATAACTCGTTATGATTGATGAAAATATAATGGTGTTTTAAGCTATCTCATAACTGCGAGTTGTAGGCAGCGCAGGTTTGATTCCTGCAATTTACCCTGGTGTATTTCTCTTTTATGTGTCTGTAAAATATAGCGAAAATATAAAAGTAGAGTGAGCAATATCAACTTTTTATATGCCAAGTTTTATGTGATCAAAGCTCGTAATAATGTGACCTTCCGTCTGCTTAGTAGAACCTAAAATCCATCATCTGATTGGTCTATTAATTGATCATCTGATATTAGTAGACTTGACGATTTCAACACATTAGTCTCCCATCGGTGAAATGCGTATTCACACACCCTCCTATTCATACGATGTTATATTGCAAACGAGGCGATACGATGTCGAATCGGCCAACCTAGTCAATTTTTCACTGAGCAGTCACGTGACTACTAGTCGACGTGTTGGTCGCATTTAAGCTCTTCTCGATAGCAATGCTCTGTCTACTTATATTTCACGCCTATGAGTAAATCGTTCCTTGTGTGTGCATATCTTTTACTTGTCATTGTCTGTCTTGTGCTTGGCTCAGCTTGACAAATATAGCCTTTACGTCATAAAACCAAAACAAACGTGATTTCCAAACAGCACTGAACGTTTCTTCATTCGGGCACTCACCGGTTTATCCATTGCCTTTATACCTGTGTGAAACAAAAATGGCACTGCCGTTACATTGTGGTGAAATGTCTCAAACTGTGTAAGATTTTTTCATTTCAACGGTTTAGTTTTAAACTTGAAAAGTGCGTTCACAAAAATTGTTGTTTATACGTGTATAAACTTTAGGTATTACTTTTTATTTCAAAGTATCATAAATAAATTATCGCCAATCTAACCATGAATGCATTGTTTCGAAAAGACGTTTTTAAAAGCCTTTTCGGAGCTAAAGAGTAATGTAGCATATTATCCTCTCGACCCTAGGCACTCACAACTGTTGAGCGTAGCTACTAACTTACCAGTTGTAAGACGTACTCCCAGATGATAAGATGTCTTGTTAAGATGTAATTGCTAACTGTAAATAAGTGTATTTAGTCCCTCAGATGTTATGGCGTTGTATCAATCTCCAAGTTATTATGATGCATAGACTCTACACTCCCACAGTGTGTAATAACGTTTTTCGTAAATCAAGCAAAATTACATAACCATTTGACAGATTGGCAACAAAATATTTTGTTCGTCGAGCCGCAGAATTTTCAAAAATAGTTAATTTGTGCAATGAAAGGAAAAGGTTGAGAATCGATGGGTTAATATATTGCGATTTATGAGAAATGTATCCTTAAAAATAAAAATAACATTGAAAAGATTCTAATTTTTTTTTTTTTTTGCTTAAGAGTGTGAAACCCTGTTATTTAAATTCACTAAAAAAATTGAAACAAATTATTTGTGCGCAGTGGTGGTATAAGAATAACATACGAAGTCTATCTAGAAAGTATCCAGCCATGTAATATGAAACAAGATACATTGCATCTAAGATTTTTGAAACGTCGTCTCCTTTTAAAAGGCACCTTGAGACTCCACGCCATTCTCCCAGTGTGTCTTCCACGTTTCAAGACACACTACAAAGTCCATTGTTGGAATCACAATCACTTGCCTCGTCGTGTTCCAGTGAATCGCATCCACGGTCAAAAATCTCTTTCATTTCAGGGGTGGTTTTAAATTTGATAAAAGTCAGTAGTCGCAGGGCGCTAAATCCGAACTGTAAGGGGGATGACAGCTGGATGATTTGATGTTTTACCTAAATCCCTGCCTGAGACGTGATGAATGTGCGCCTCCACATGTTTCATGCTAAGATCCTGTATCAAAATCTCGAATACAGTACGTTTTGGTATCACCAAATCTTCTAAATATTCCACTGTCAGTTGATGATCTTTGTTGATCCGTATACGTTTAACATTCTTAGGTGTTCTGCTTGTTGAAGGTCTTTTAGAACGTAGATCACTTTCAACGGATACCCGACCATCTCGTTCAACCATCTGTACCATATTTTTATATTTATGTTGCATTTATTTCATATGGCCCAAAAGCTGTTTTAGTATTTTGAATAGATTCCGTGGACCAATTTTTTTATTTAACGCAAAATCAGATGCAAATTCGCTGCGCCGTTCGCACGATTATTGTAAATGCAACGACCACACAGAAGATACTAGCATCCAACTGATTTGTACAATGGGTTCGTGACTTATCATGTATACACATCAGTGTCTCCCCTCATTAGCTACCAAGTTATATCGATGCCACGCAAATCGTTCTTGTTAGATTAACAATGGCTGTATACTTTCCGCATAGAACTTGTATTAGCTCTGCCAGTGTCGCGAAATTTCCGAGTAGTGTAGTGTTGCTTTTACTCCACAACACACTTTATATATATAAATAAAAATAGATTGTTTTTTTGTACATTGAATATTTTCGACCCATTTCAGGTTTTCTATCTATTTTGGTCACTTCTCATGTAAAATCCGTCTCTTGGCACATTTGGTGCCTGTCTGTCTGTACATCTGTCTGCATGTAAGTATGTGTGACCTCTGTGAGGAATCAAATATTGATTCCCACGTGTCTCTAAAACCCCTTAGAAAAAACCCAAGTAAAGCCGGAAATTCCATTCCAACGGAGGCGACAAGATGTCTTTACTTTGATGCTATATTTCTAAAGTCGATTCGTCCCGGCACGCCTCTGATGAACACGTGTCTCGAAGCCTGAGTACGATCCCAGACAAGATTCATAACATAGTCGATCCCAGACAAAATACATAACATAGTCTATCCCAAGCGTTGCATAGACTTGTTGGCGGAAGCGAGCTAACAAATAGAGTCCTCAGAATTAGCCATCTCCTGTGACATTGCTGGAGGACTAGAACTCTATTTATTGTTGAAATCATCGTAATTATATATATTTTAATGCTGTATAAAGTCCAGATTGTATATTTGTAAATATCCCAGCAACCCAGAAATAAATATAAATTAGCTCCGGGTTAATTCAGTAGTGCTGTTTTCCCTGCATATTTTTATATGACAGCTACCCAGGTTAGGCAAGTACGCCACAACCTATTGAATTAATTGGTGGGAACGGCAGGATATTGCTACTTGCGAAAAAATATAGCAGCCTACGAACTTTGAAAATTAAAATTGCGTCATATCAATTAGTGGCAGTTTAGACGAGTACTGGTGCAACAACCTCAACACTAAGGATTACTGGAGCTGAAAAAAGGACACCAGGTCCGAGGAATCGAGAGGACGCCCTGTCCAGAGACGAGTATTAATCGAGCAGACGATATGCAGTTAAAGGACGTCACGTTTAGAAGTTTTGAAGGACGCCCTGTCCAGACGGAGTACAGCGCTTGACGGAGTCTTACGGCCGTATTCACAAGTCCGAGTTATCGAAAAAACCGTATTCACAAGTCCTGATCCGTGGTTTAAACTGCCGGTTCGGTGTTACATTTTGATCCTCCGAAATCGGCGAGTTAACTTGCGAGTAAGAGTTACGCATGCGCAGTACTACCTTTTCAGCGAAACAAAATGGGTGACACATTTCATTCTATACTAAATTACAGTATTCTTGCAACGACTGGATTGGACGTATCATTACGGAGCACCTGCTACATAGCATCTCATGTCCTCATCATATTATTGCTTAAATGGAAAATTTAAAACATAATTTTATTGAAATTCAAAAAAAAAAAAAAGGAAAATAAAGGTAGCTGCGTTTTCTTAAACAAGCAGCTTGGCGAAAAGATAGATGGCGGCACCTCCATCCACAAAGCCAGAGAGAGCGAACGGTAGAATATGACCATGGCAGATACAAATTCGTCGTAGAATAAATATTATTCTGTTGATTTATTACTAATGAAAGAAAATTGACAGTTCAAGTAACTTTTCACGACAACTATACACACCCATACTGACAAGTACAAAGATAATCGGATTACATACATCTGTCAATACAATGTGTACAATTCTTCCATGCAAAATTTAGGTTTCCATAAAAATCCAATTTGAAATTAAATACCTTTGCATTTCTTTTCCCAAACCCATATTAAAATGCTGTGTGAGTCCTATTTATTCACAATTTGGAATCACTTCTACGGCGAAGTACGTGCTTGATCAGTATGAATGCAGATTCGGGAGTCGTAACCCATGTAAACAATATCATGTGATCGTGAGGAGACGGTTGTAGCCAATCACAGCGAGCGTATCATTTTAATCCCTGGATCACTTAACACGCCGTTTGAGGTTACCGTTCTTGATAATCCTCGAGTTAACTCTTACTCGCGAATCAACTGATCCTCGAGTTAACTCAAGACTTGTGAATATGGCTGTTAGAGTTTCCACACCGAAGGAAGTGAGGAAGGCCCCAGAGTTAGACGAGCAATTCAACAGACAAGGTGAGCCTGATTTAATTGCTAGAGGCAAAACCTGTTGGTTTGGTAACGTAAATTATTTAAATCATTCAAAAGGTTTGTTAAATTAAGAACCATAAATTACAAATTATAAATGTTTAGAAGTGTTCGTAATTGTATCGTGAAATGAATTTAAAATTTTGGCCCTTTTAAATTTTTAAAAATTCGTCCAAACTGGATGCAAGCTGTGGTTCTGTGAATAATAGTAAAGCTAGTGGAAAAGAAATATACATGGTTGAAATTTAATTCTTCGAAAATAATTAAATTAAATTAAAGTGTGATCCATTGAAATTATATATTGTTGAAAATAATGTATTTTTGTTGCATAGTACACTGCTGGCGACCGTAAATGCAACACCCTGAAGGAAACATGCAAATAATATGAAATTTACAGCAAGCATTAGCGGAGGTGAGATATGCAAATGATTAGAATTTCAGCGCAGACGCACATCACGCGCGCCTGTTGCGCAACTTCAAAGCGCTATTTAAGGCTTGGAGATTTCGATGATTTCAAGTACGGCAATTGTGTTTTTCTTGTGGTTTTTTCAAAAAAACGATCAATTATGCCTCGTTGAAAACAGCGATCATCTTTTGAGCAAGTATCCGAGTTCGACAGAGGAAGGATAGTGGCCTACCGAGATTGTGGATTATCTTTCAGGAAAATTGGTAGTCGTGTTTGACGAAACCAAACAACTGTAATGCGGATATGTGATCGTTGGATGCAGGAGGGTACGATGGACCGACGTCTTCGATCGCATCCACCTCAGTGCACCACTTCACGTGATAACAGGCATATTGTGCGTATGGCAGTGACGGTTCGCTCAGCCACATCACGAACCATAGCACAGCACATTCAGTCTGTAACGCATCATCCAGTGTCTGCGCATACCATTCGACGCCGTTTACAGCAGAGTGGTCTGTCCGCAAGACGTTCATTGCTTCGTCTACCCTTGACGCAGAACCACAGACGTCTGCGCTGCCGATGGTGCGATGAAAGAAGGATGTGGACGGCAGAATGGAATGAAATTGTCTTTACTGACGAGTCACGCTTCTGTCTGCAACACCACTATGGTCGGATTCGAGTCTGGAGACACCGTGGAGAGAGGATGCTGAACAGCTGCGTTATGCACCGCCACACTGGTCCTGCACCGGGTATTATGGTATGGGGCGATATTGGATATCACTCTCGCACTCCTCTAGTACGCATTGCCGGTACTTTAAACAGCCAGCGCTACATCTCCGAGGTGTTGGAGCCAGTTGTCCTTCCTTACCTTCAGGGCTTGCCCACAGCCATATTTCAACAGGATAATGCGCGATCACACGTGGCACGCATTGTCCAAGGGTTCTTCGTCAATCGCCAGATTGAATTGCTTCCCTGGCCAGCTCGCTCTCCGGATCTTCCGCCGATAGAAAACATGTGGTCCATGGTTGCTCAACGATTGGCCCAGATTACATCCCCAACTGCCACACCAGATCAACTTTGGCAACGTGTGGAAGCTGCGTGGTCTGCTGTACCCCAAGAACACATTCAAAGTCTCTTTGAATCAATGCCGAGGCGTGTGGCAGCGGTGATCTCCAACAATGGCGGCTACTCTGTCTACTGATTTTGGCAGGAACCACACTTCACAGAAGTCTATAAATTTAATCATTTGATACTTGGTCAACATATTATCTACAAAATAAATTTTGTTGTGATATGTTTTGTCTTTCTTGGTGTTGCAATTTGGGTGGCCAGCAGTATATAATAGCCAGTAATTTCTCTTAGTAAATTACTGTTGCATTCATGAATTGATATCTTATGAAATAAGTAAAGAATTGTGGCATAAAAGTGTTAAGGAATTGTGTTGTATTTAAAGTAATAGGAACAGTAAATTGCATGTGTATTTTAAACTAGTATTACATATTGAATTAATTTCAGTAATTTTCAGGAATAGTGTTAATTATTGCAAGCTATTGTGTAATATTAATTTAAGGAAACTATAAATTGCATGTGTATTAAATTATTGCAAAGTAAATGAAATTCATTGAAACTACTGGATAGTGTTAAATGTTGCAAAATATTGTATTACTGTATTGCATAGAATAATGTGCCATTTTGAATTGAGTGAATCTATTGTATACACCGCAGCGGAACTAGAACCGGTAGGTAGTCGAAAACTTAACAATAGCTCCGATCAAAAGAGTAAACCCCCTGAAGAGTTGTAACTGCTAAGGCCTTTGTTGTAGAAAGACAGTTTGGGAAGGAACCCTTCGCTGGAGTGTGTACAAAAGAGCTTTTATATCGAGAAAGAGTAAGATTAGGAAAAGTTTTGAATTATCGTAATAATTGCACTTGAGTTAGAAAAAATTAGGCCACCATGGCTTATTTAAAGACAAAAGAAAATAGATATCAGAATCTAGGGGTTGAATTAGGTGTAGAAATTGAGAGAAATGAAACAGTTACGGATAGCACTAGGAGAATCTTAGAATGTCCTGATTATGAGAAGGAAGGTTGAAAAGCGATACTTGCAGTCATTTCCGAAGAACGTCAAGTCGAAAAGGCAAAAGCTGAAGCGGAAAAACGGGAAGAGAAATTGCGTGAATTTGAACTGGAAGAATTGCACATAGTACAATTAGCGGAGACCAATAGTTTAGCTTCCTCAAATCATAAAAACCCTAGACCTGCCAAAAACTTAAAAGTGATAATGCAGAAATTTGAACCTGAAAAATCGGACATCTCTTTATTTTTTATCTTATTCAAAAGACAGAAAAAGAAAGTTTCGGTCGATGAGTCAGATTGGGTTGATTTCTTAATACCTCTATTACCGACAGAAATAGCCGAGTGAATTATAAGATCCGGGAGATTTAGGAAGGAATTATGATCACGTTAAAAATGTGTTGTTGGAAAGATTTCAATTAAGTGCAGAATCTTTCCGCGTAAAATTTCAACAACACCAACGTAGACCGGAGTCACTCTGGAAGGACCTCGTGTTCGAATTAATGAGCTATTTACAAGGGTGGCTGAGCTAATCGAAGATTTTAAGGAACTCAAAAACATTCTTATGATTACCAATCAGATAACGTCCCCTCAGATCATTTCCTGGATGCTCAGATAAATGAACCATCAGAGTTAGTGCGGAAGTTGGATGATTACGAAACCAACAGAAAATTTGTGAGGACACCGGAAAAATTCCGACCACCTGAAAGGAAATTCGGGAAAAATTTAAGGCCCGGAAAGCTAAGCCAGATAAAATTGTGGGAGGTTTCGAGAAAACTAAGGAAAGTTTTAGGCGTGACGCCCCGGAAAAATTTAAAGAATTCTGAACGAAGGAAGTCGAGAAAAAGAGGGAGGTCAAAGGTTGGTTATATTAGGCCGCAGTGCCTACAATTAAAGAAACAAAACAGGTGGTAAATAACTTGATTTCAGACGAGTTTGCGCCCTTATTTAAGCAGTTCTTGAGGAAGGTTTTTGTGAACGAAGTTGAAATGACCGTGCTAAGGGATAGTGGCAGCAGTATTGACTTGGCCCCTCTAAAATTAGTAGTTAACTCCGACGAGTTCAAAGCGAAACATATTAGGTGTGACGAATTACGGACCCTCTGTGAGAAAGTGAAAAACGGGAAAACTATTGAATTCCTAGTGGAAAAGGAATTGTATCGGAAATCTATAGATCATCATGGCGATGAAAGACTACAATTAGTCATTCCAGCAAGATTTCAGAATAAAATCCTTAGCTTCATACATGAAGGTTGCGGATCTTACTTAGGCGCAACAAAGTCGAAGGATAAATTGCTCCGATATTTCTTTTGGCCGAATTGTACTAAGGACGCGGAAGAATTCGTGAGGAGTTGCGACCCTTGTCTGAGAATTGGGAAATCTGAGGAGAAAAAGAAAGCACACTCAAACTAGTCCCTAGTATTAAGGAGGTGTTTTCTAAAATAAACATCGACACAGTCGGACCACTCTCTGTGTCAAGCCGAAATAATAGGCACCTGGTGACAGCCATTTATGTAGCTTCGAAATATCCCGAAGCCATTCCGAGATATATGAACCAGATATCAGTTCCGAAACCATGACAGACGCATTGTTAGTAATTTTTGTAGATTGGGTTACCCGTGAGAATTTCAGTATGATAACGGGTCATGTTTCTTAAGTAACTTAACTACTGCGTTTTTCGAAAGGTTTGGCATTAATATAACTCACAGTTTGGTGCATCATCCCCAATCGAATAGTATTGAGAGTGGAACAGAACTCTCAAAAGGGTATTTAAGGTATTCTGTCTAGAGTGGATTGGTAAAAGCATTTACCGTTATCCCTTCTCGCTCTACGGAATGTGACGCACGAATCGACGGGTTTTAGCCATCTGAGTTAGTGCACGGAAAAAATTGAGAGTGGTCAATTTTATTCAAGAACTGGACATAAAAACCCGACGAGGGCGAATTAGTTACATAGTACGTCTTTAAACTATTCAATAGACTAAAGAGATACCAGGAACTTGCGTCTGAAAGGAATCCAAATAACGGGTTAAACGTAAAACCTATTATGATAAAGGTACCGTCACGCAGAATTTTAATCCTGGAGATTTGGTTTTGGTTTTGGCTTCGTATAAACCGAATAAGATGACAGTTCAGTGGATTGGGTCTGGAGAGATAGTGAGGCAGTTGTCGGAAACAAACTATATCGTCCAGATGCCCGGGAAAAATAAATCTCAGATTTATCACGTTAATCTATTCAAGCCTTATCGTCAATGCGTAGAAACGGTAAATCTGCTGATAAGTGAGGATTGAATTCAGGACGGTCAAGAAACGGACTTAGAGATTGCGTATCCGGTCGCTAATCCGAACATGTTTGATTTCGACGATATCGTCTATGATAGTGGGTTGCAGGGTAGGTGCACTCCAGAGCAAATCTCCGAGTTAGGAAAATTGCTGGAGGAACACCAGAAATTATTCTCTAATAATCCGGGAAGGACCCATTTAATTGAGCACGACATGGAGTTCATTAGTAATCAGCCTGTTAGATCCAAGCCATACCGGACTTCCCCGCGACAGACTGTGATACTGAAAGCGGAAATTAAAAGGATGTTGGACCTTAAGATCATAGAGATGGGGGAGTCAGACTACACTTCCCCTATGATTTTAGTAGAAGCCTTTGGGAAAGACCCTCGTCCTTGCGTGGACTATAGGAGGCTTAATTCCATCATCCGGAACGAATATTTTCCATTACCAAACATAGACGACCGTATAGAGAAAGTATCGGCAGCAAAATTTATTACAGTCATCGATCTGACCAAGGGATATCGACAGATTCCCTTGACCCATAGAGCCCAACGGTTAGTAGCTTTTGTCACGACTTTTGGGACCTATAGACCTTTAATGCTTCAATGCACCGTATTGCTTCTCGAAATTCATGGCTCAATAATTACAAGGTTGCGAGGAATTCAGCGTCCCATACTTGGACGACGTAGCAATCTTTTCGGAGTCCTGGGAAGAACACATGTGGCATGTAGACGTGTTCTTGAAAAAGATAGCTTCAGCTAGACTGAGTATTAAGCCATCAAAGTGCGAATTTGCACAAAACTGCGTTAAATTCCTTGGGCACATGGTAGGCGGGGGGGGGGGGCAGATTGCAATTACTTGCATTGTTTTACCAGTACTACTGAAAATTAAATTATTTTCCAAAAACTATTTCTAAGAAATTTAAGTTAAAATACTTTTTATATTAAGCCTTATTTATTTTCTTTACGAAATATAAACTATTTCCGAATATTTAGGTCAGATTCTTCTACGAAACGAAAACTTGTGTTCGTTTTCCACGTGCAGTGATATTTTCTGGTTTTTCGCTTTTTCAATTTTATATAATTTTTAGTTGCAAGTTGTGGCAACTGTGCGAGATCAAGAGATAAATAAGAATCACGAATTGATATCTTTAAAACAACTTATTTTCCACCAACCTTTATATTTTGCTGTTTCATGTTGTTTTCGGTTTTAAATATTTATTATTTTAGTAATGAACATTTCTTTTTTTATCACGCGCAACACCGCCACACGGTATTCTATTTAAAACGGCATGTAATTTGGAAAAAGAAAATCTTAAGGGGTGGAATTTTGCCATCATTGAAAGAACGTTAATGTTAAACATATCTGAACTAGGACTTTTGAAATAATACATAGGTGAAAGTTGGATAAAACCGGGACCCGGCAGTTTTGCTAACTGTCGGAAACTAGTTGCAGACAGCTACCTTGTTATTTGGAGTTGAATGAAAGGCAGTGTAGATTATGTGTTTGTCGATGCCGATGTTTTAAAAAATTCGAGTAGAAAAGGTTCGTTTTTTACTCCATCGATTTTACTTTGTAGTTTCTAATTGCTTGAAGATTTATTTTAGGTAAGTATAACATCTGATAACACCTCTTTCAGCTATTATTTTAAATTATTAAACCACGTTTTGCATCATGTTTGAAACATGTCAAGCCTTCATTTATGATTAATGGCGCTGTCGGATAAAACCGGGACCTTGGCAGTCGGACAGGACCGGGTAGGAATTGAAGTTTGGAGAACAAGAAAAACCAGAAAAGAAAAACTTAAGCAGAAACTAAGCGAAAAACTGTCAAAACACGAAAGAAAAAGAAGTTCAGCGTTAAAACAAACTTTTCAAACTTAATTTACTATACATTTCAAACCCATTAAATTCCAAATTACTTATGTTCCGTGATTTTTTAACCCACGTATGTTCCTCAATGCAGTAAGGCCATTTTACTAATTTATTGTTATAAATATATATTTTAGCAGTAAAACATCAACGTTTTAAATTATTCCTATATCTAACCGGTTTTATCCGACAGGTCGGATAAAACCGTTTACTTGCATACTTCCAAAAAATAACTTATTTACCATCCAAAATAGAGTTCTTTCACATGGAAAAATATATACGTACTTTATCAAAAGGCTTTTGATAAAGTGCCTCATGAGTCATTACTGTTTAAATTGGAAAGGCTGGGGATTCAGGGGAAAACATTGATATGGAAAAAGAATTGGTTATTGGGTAGAAAGCAGAGAGTGCAGGTAAAAGGAAATTATTCACAGTGGACAGAAGTTATAAGTGGGGTGCCTCAGGGATCAGTTTTGGGACCAATTTTATTTATAATTTTCATAGATGATATAGGTCAGGTGATTAAGAATAGAATCAGTATATTTGCAGATGACTTAAAAATATGGGGGACAGTGGGTACCAAGTTACAGATAGAGAATTTACAAGGGGATTTTGATAAGATATCCGAATGGGCTGTAAAATGGGGTATGCTATTTAATATAGGGAAATGTCAAGTTCTGCATATGGGTTACAGGAACAGTGGAGCCGAGTACTGTCTGCAGTGAGTAAAGGTAAAGGCGAGAGAAACAGTCAAGGATCTTGGGGTGATAATTCACAGGGATTTTAAAATGGGTAACCAATGTTCAGCTGCGGATAAAAAGGCTAATAGGTTATTGGGGTATATTAAAAAGACCATAACTTCAATGGATAAGAATATAATCTTGCCGTTATATAAGGGCTTAGTACGACCACATCTAGAATATGCTGTACAATTCTAGGCTCCATATATGAGAAAGGATATAGAATTAATTAAAAGGGTTCAGCACAGAGCTACAAAAATAATAAAGGGGATAGCAAATCTCGACTATAATGAACGTTTAAGTAAGCTAAACATGTATACACTGGAAAGAAGAAGGAGGAGGGGCGATTTGATTCAGCTTTTCAATTTGGTAAAACAAGGGGACACAGAGGGCTTAAATTTCAATAGGGATAACAGAACAAGGGGCCATGGGTATAAATTGAATAAGACACATTTTAATCGGGATTTAAGGAAAAACTACTACTTTAATAGGGTAATAGACAAATGGAACGCGTTGCCAGAAAATGTAGTTAATTCAAAGGGAGTGTACGAATTTAAAAGATACAATTGGATAGTCAGTGGGAATTTGGAATTCATAAACAAAGGACCAGCCTTGTTGGGCTTGGGCCTGTAGCTGGTCGTCAATATTTGTATTTGTATATTCTTGGAACTAAAGAACTACTTTACTTTATCATTCAAATAGAACTTGAAGCAATTTTATTTACGTGATTTAATAAACAAGTTAGATGACTATGAGTCTGCGCGAAATAACCTAAAGAGTGCGTTTAGTCCTAAATATTCTAGTCCCGATACAAGAAAGTCTTTTGCCCAAGGCAATGAGTGTAACAGATATAACAGTCGTAAAACCACTATATAATAGAGAGAGAGTCCCACATAATTTTTCACAGAATCGAACACAAGAGAGGTAAAATTGCTATACCACGTTGAAACCTCAAGATCAAATACAGGGTAACTACAAAAGTTTGAAGTGTTATACATGGGGTGAATTTTCACATAAATCTGTGCTTTGTCCCCGTAAGAAAGACGGTCCCGTGTGTTTTCGGTGTGCCGCCCCAGGTCACAAATCTGACGTTTGCCCAATGAAAGATGCTAAAACAGCTTGTAGTAATAGCTCCAGTTCTAATAAAATAATGAAAAGTATAAAAATTAAGGGTGAAACCGCGGATGCATTGATGGATTCCGGAAGTGAAGTGTGCATGACCAGTTATAATTTTTATGTTGCCCTAGGATGTCCAGAACTGTCAAAAAATTCTATAACGTTGTCTGGCATTAGTGGGAGTACAGTTTCTCCACTAGGCTTTTTCAATGCTAATACTTTGGTTGATGATTTTGTAGTAAAAATGGACTTTTATGTGTTGAAAGATTTAAACAATACTATAATTCTAGGCCATAATTTTTTGAATAAGTTACATTTTGTGATAAATGAACATAGTTTTTCAATTACAGGAATTAGACAAAATTGTGCTAATGAAAATAATATTGTTGTTAATTATGTGTATGTTAATCATGTTAGTCAACAAACCGCAACGAAAAACAATTTCCCACCTAATGCAATGAGAAATGTGACCGCCCCCATAGAGGAAAAATACGATAGTCACAACAAAGTGAGACTCTCTAATTCCGATAGTCTAAACATTTCACCGGCTGCAGACAGTTATTGTAAAAATACCCGAGACTGTAAAATAAAAGCAACTGTCGAGAATGGAGGAAAATTGGTATACTTAGCAGAGACGGCTAATTGCGTCACTTTAAATGAGCTTGATGTTAGTCATGTGTTGGACAATTACAATAGGAATGAAGTAATCCAACTTATTCAGAAGTACGTACCACACAAAACCAAAACCACTAATTTAAAAATGACTTTGAATTTAACTGAATTACCCATTGCTCAAAGGCCTCGTAGATTAGCATATATAGAACAACAATTTGTCGAAAATCAGATACAAGAGTGGTTATGCGATAAAATTATTCGAGAAAGTAATTCAAAGTTTGCATATCCGATTGTTTTGACCAAGAAAAAATGCGGAAAATTCAGATTATGCATAGACTATCGCAAAATAATTAGAGATCACAACCCATTACCCTTAATTGAAGAGATATTAGACAGTAGAACAAGCTCAAGTCTTCACGTCGCTTGACCTAAAGAATGTTTTTTGTCTTGTTGACGTAGAAGAGAACAGTAAAAAATATACTTCGTTCGTAACCCACCACGGTCAGTACGAATTCAACAAGGTCCCATTTGGCCTTAGTGTTTCCCCACAGACCTTTCAGAGATATATTTGCACAGTATTTAGAGATTTAATTAAAGACGGAACATTGCTCGTGTACATAGATGACGTAATCATTCCTGCCTAATCGGAAGAAGAAGGTCTGTTAAAACTGAAAAGAGTGCTAAAAGTCGCGACCGAATACGGTCTAGAATTCTATTTTGCGTTATGAAATAGAAAGTGGTACTATTCGTCCATCGGAAACGAAAACCCTTGCGGTACAAAAATTTCCCGAGCCAACGAATGTTAAACAACTACAAAGTTTTTTGGGATTAAAGGATATGCTAAAGTTGCTCGACCATTAAGTGACTTACTTAAAGCGGAAAATAAATTTAATTTTGGTCCCTTACAAAAAGAGGCATTTAACATATTAAAAGAAAAATTAGCAAACCAGCCCATTTTACACAGCTTTAAGCGTGGTTCAAAGCTAGAATTACATACTGATGCAAGTAGCGCGGATTTCGGTGCCGTTCTGTTACAACAAGCAGACGACGAAACTTTACACCCAATCCATTATATGAGCCGTAAAACCACACCAACCCAGTCTAAATACAGTAGTTATGAACTAGAAGCCCTAGCGGTCATAGAAGCACTAAATAAATTTAGAAATTATTTATTAGGTAACGAAATTAAGATCGTTACCGACTGTTCCGCTTTTCAGAAAACCCTTGAAAAGAGAGATCTGGCTCCCAAAGTAGCTAGATGGACCATGTTTTTACAAGAATTCGACTACGAAATTATACACCGTCCAGGTAAATAAATGCAACATGTTGATTCATTGAGTCGTAATTCAGTAATGTTAGTGACGCGTTCGCATGATGAATTAACAGCAAAAATCAAATTTGCACAACAGGGAGACGAACATATTCAAGCTTTAAGAAAGCTAATTGAGGAAAATGAGAGTCGAGATTATTTGATTAAACATGACATTGTGTATAAATACGAGAACGATCGTGAATTGTTGATGATACCAAACAGCATGCAAACGGAATTGATACGCAATATCCATAGCCAAGATCATTATGCTGTTGCCAAAACAGAAAGCATAATTAAAGAGAACTACTACACACCTCAGTTGCGAAAACAAATCGAGACTGTCATTGCCAACTGTATTGAGTGCATACTGTGTAACAGGAAACGGGTAAAAAGTGATGGACTGCTAAATCCTATTCCCAAACAAAACATTCCTCTCCATACGTACCATGTGGATCATATTGGTCCAATGCCGCGTCTACGAATAAAAATTATAATCACATCTTTACTGTTGTAGACGGATTCACCAAATTCGTTTGGCTGTATCCAGTCAAATCTACTACGACCAAAGAGGTCACAGACAAGCTGAAGCTGCAAAACAGTACTTTCGGTAACCCTGTCCGAATCGTCAGTGACAAAGGGACAGCCTTCACTTCTAACGATTTCCAAACATACTGTCAAGAGGAGAACATTGAACACATAACCATAACAACCGGGATACCTAGAGGAAATGGACAGGTAGAAAGAATCCACGAAATTCTCATACCAATACTGTCTAAGTTGTCCATCGACGATCCCACCAAGTGGTATAAGTATGTAGCCGCTGTGCAGAGAACCATCAACAGCACCATTTCCAGGAGTACGAAATATTCGCCCTTCGAACTTCTCACTGGAGTGAGACTGAGACACACAACTGATATGTACGATGTTTAAAAAGTTGGATGCCATGAAGGCCCAACCCTAACTTCAAGTGCAGCTGACTTTATGAAACTGTGGACTGTCACATAAATTTTATTTATTAAATTTAATTGAATATTTTCATTTGATATCATTTTAATAATTAAAAAAAGCATTGTGTTTCATTTAGTAACATTGTGTTTCAAAAAGTATTGTTTCATCAAGTTATGTTTATAGTATAGTAGAAAATATTTGTTTTTGTGTATTTTAGTATTTTTCATGTAATTGAGGTCTGCTGGTTCTTGATGTTTACATAAGGCTTGGTGAAGTCTGTGCGGACACAGGACCAGCAGGAGGGCCGAGTGTAGAATCGGAAATCGCTTCTCGCGAGGAATAATATCCATGACCTCAATACACAGCAATATGAGTGCTTGCACGTGTGAGGCTCCAGAAGCTAACGCAAATGAGCGGTTTTATGAAATCTATATATGTGTGTTATCCCTGAATGCGGGACGATTCTTTTTCTGGAAGATGAGTGCTTCAGTCGAGCAGATTCGCTCGCTATTGTCCGCGGGTGGCGTTCCCGTGATATTGTAATCCAGAAAAGATGTTTTGATATATTTCATTGTATATAATTCACAATCATTTAAAAGAAGTAAAAATTGATCAAAGTTTAATCGTGTTGTTCCGACTATTGAATCATACCCCACCGAGCCAATATTACACTATATATATATATATATATTATCCTGATGACGCCCTGATCCACCAACACTTTCGTTTTCAATAAATTCTTTTTGGTTTCTATTATTTGAATTTTCTCTTGTTTTAGAAATATATATATATATATATATATATATATATATATATATATATATATATATATATATATATATATATATAATAGTTTAAAAGATTTAATGGTATGTTTCATTTCCTTAGAAAATAATACTTTGGAAGCATTCAATTAGTTCTTTTCTCCGAATAGAATCCCTTGAAAAGATTCGATTGGACCATTTTCTGAGATTATAATTTTTTGGAGACTCAATTGTACCTTTCCTTACAATAGAATCCTTTTGAAAGAGTCTATTGAATCTTCATCTAAAATAGAATCTTTTGGATCGATTCTATTGAATCTTATGAAAGAATAGAATCTTTAAGAAATATTCTTTTGGATAAAGAATCTTTTATGAAGAATAGAATTTTTTGGAAATATACTTTGGATAAAGAATCTTTTGGAAATAATAGAATCTTTTGGAAATATTCTTTTGGATAAAGTATCTTTGGAAAGAAAATAATCTTTTTTTGGAACGATTCTATTAAATCTCATGGAAAGAAAATAATCTTTTTTTTTGGAACGATTCTATTAAATCTTATGGAAAGATAATAATCTTTTATTGGAACGATTCTATTAAATCTTATGGAAAGAATTGGATCTTTTGGAAAGATTCTATTGATCCCGAATGTCAAAATTGGTTAGAAATTATGCAGTGTACGTTGCAAGTGAGAATTATGCGTGTTGAACCCCTCATAGGGTTAATGATTATAGTTAGGCTGATGAGCATTACTTCGAACTTATTCAGTTCCTGACACCCCAAGGTGGTGATTCAGATTTAATTCATTTTCGTTCATCCAGCCAGTTTTCTTTGAGATTTATCATTAATGACCTTGCGAAACCATTTCGGAAAGCCATCAGTGTTAAATTGAAAGGTGCTCTTCTTTTCCATTTCAAAGCGTCTTTTCAGAGTTGGGCACAAGAAGAGGTTTTATCTTTTTTTATTTTAATGTTGAGTGTTTATGCGAAATAATTCTTCGAAATCCCAATCGATGTTTTGCGCTGATATTACAGTTGCATTACTAGAAGCAGCTGATTGAATCAACAGATGAGTTATGAAGTGATTGAATGATTCCCCGGATAATGCACGGACTTAATTCACAGTGCAGTACCCCACTAGACGACCCCTCCTACATCACGCGGTAGACGATTCCGTTGCCCTACTTTAGGTACGTGTCAACTGAGCTTTAGCAGGATCGGTTGCTTTCATCTTTAATGACCTTTCTGGCGTTTTACTTATGAGAATCATTTGATGTGAAACTAAATAACGTGTTTCCTGTACGTATTCTAAACGTGACGTCACTCGGCTCGTTTTTCGAATACGATTTTAGTACGTCGACATTACAAATTTCAAAGAATGCATTGCGAATTGGTGTGTGATTGGTTAACCCCGATTCGATTGAACGCCAAACGTCGCACAAATGGCGACACATTACATTGCTAGGCAATCCCCGCTATGCATCATGAGAGCACATTTGGTTAGCGGAAATAAAATCTATACTTTTAGTCTGGTTTGTTTGTATTCACTGAAAATGCCTCTCAAACGTATTCCAGACGTGACGAGATCAGCCTTGTTTTTGAATACGATTTCCGCACTAGGCTAATAAAAATTTCGAAGAATGAATTCCGAATTGATTGCTGATCGTTGATAGGTCAACGCCAATTCCATTAAACGCCAAACGTCTGTGACATTACATTTGAAGATATGTATAATGCAAAAGCATTTGGTTAGTATTCTGAAAGATGTAAAATCTTCGATTTTCGTCTAGTTTGTTTATTTGCACTGAAATTGGGCTCTCCTACGTATTTCACACGAGGCGCCAGTTAACTTGTTTTTCGGATCGTGATAGGTCAAGTTCAATTACATTTAAGGTATCCGACTGCCTTCAAAACACGATTTTCAGTCACATTATCGATTTTTCAATTTTCATATAAAATAAAACCCTGATTTCTCATCTTTCCAAATCTGTTAAAATTTTGTTTCTATCATGCTTAGAACTAAAGTTACAGGTAGTTTAATAAGATCAAGTCGAAAAGTTTTTAACTGGAAGTGCCTTTCTCCCATTGGTGATAATAGTTGGTGTTTTTACCAACGAACCATCAGCGAAGGGAGAGAGCCCGAAAAGGTGAAGCATACTGGTTTGCCCACTAATATATTAAATATTATGAAACCAGTATATTTAGACGTTTGCAACAGGGAGCTTTTATTAAAGTGTTTGCATGGCAAAACTCAGAACGCTAATGAAAGTTTCAATGGGGTGATTTGGCAGAGAGTTCCCAAGGAGGTTTTCGTCAGCCTGAAAACTCTTAAATTAGGGGCCTATGATGACGTCATACATAACAATGATGGTTATAAAGGCTGTGTGAGCATTTTATCCAAGCTGAACATTTCAAATCATGGTTATTTCACCACAAAGGGTTATCATTGTTTGGATCGCGTTAGAATCCATGATTCCAAGCGACATGCAACACCTACTGCGAAGAAGCGTAGGAAAATTTTGCGAGCTATAAGAAAAAAAAAAAAACTATTTAGGTGATACAGATGGTGAATTATACAAAACAGGGTCATTTTGAAGTTCCACTTATATGTGGTAGGTGTGTTTCCATTTTGAAGTATATATTTAGCTTTATCTCAAAATCACTTTTTCAGCATTTTGTTTTAGCGCAAAATAGTGTAACTCAAAAAGTTATGCTTCAAATGTGAAACAAATTTGTAGGAATATTTTAATGAAGTAGATAAAGGGATCGCGGTCCACTCCTGTGTTAATCAACTAATTAGCGTTTTGTTGTTATTGGTATAAATTGTGATTGCATCCAAATTTTGGAAGATTTTGTACTTGTTTCTGTTTCTAACTTTTATGGAACTGGTACAACTACTAGAATGGACCAATTCCTTAAAGAGACTTTGATCTTTATTATAAACCGTACAAATTGAAAATATATTAATTTAATTTTGAATTATCCTATTTTGCGGTAGAGTTAGTTTTTGCTATATTTCACATGTTTTTCATACCTAAAGTAGTTAAAAAATAATGCAAAATAAATTTTTTCAATGTTGTTCCATCTTTTTAGCTCTAATTTTTAATATGATGCAGAAAAAAAAAGTTACATTTTAAATAATTTCAAAAAATTTTCTCCGAAGGTAGTCAACACCAAACAACGATAGGTTACATCTTAAATTTGGGATTCCTATAGCGCGTCTGACGCATGCGGCTGACGCAGAGCACTGCTACCATGGGATGTTACAGGTTCATTGGGCGTCAATTACATCATTCCTCAACCGATTTTTACACTTGATAAATCATATTAAAGAAAACAAATAGTTCTTTAAAATGAGCTATGAAACATGAAAATCCGTTTAGTAATAAAAGTGCTGTAATATTTTTAAGTCGAGACGATTATGGAACTATTTCACACAATGCGTCAGCTACGGAAGCGCCAACTATGCGTCAGCCGTACTGCAATAGACGCACTGCGTCAGACACGCTATAGAAATTGCACCTTTAGATAACTCCAAAAAGAACCATGTGACACTTAGACACTCGGGTTTGTTTGTTCACACTGGAAACCCCTCTCATAGTCTGGCGAGTTGGTATCTGAGTCACGTGGCTTTGGAAGAGTCTATTCGTTAAATAAAGAAGAAAGTTTGGCGCAAACAATGCGTTTGCACAACTGGCGTTTTGGTGTGGTTTCTGGGTCCGAGTTTATGATTCGATTCCAGAAGCCTGCAGTGATTACGAGTTGAAACAAACAATTACCTATGGCGATCACCTTGCGTAATTAAACGAGCTTAACCATCTATGTACAAATGGACTCCCTCAAGGTCATGTGCCTTCTCACCCGAAGAAAACAACTCTAACGAACAGAATCTTTCATACCTAATTCCATTGCTCTTATATTTCAATCGATTACAACTGAAATTTGTTACGATGCTTAGTTCAATCTCAAACACCAAATTTAATTTTTTTTAAATACTCTTACTGGATGTTAACAAAGTTTTTGCATGTGAATTTTACAAACTTCACCTAGATTTGCAAAGAAAACAACTTACACGAACAGTGCATACATGAGACATACTCATTCAACCCAAAAAACGGAATCTGAATATTTCATTAACCTTCCAAGTGATTTCGACGAGGTATCTCGTTCATCAGGATCTGATCGATTTTGTTAGCGAAATATCACTTTATTGAAATATTGCCAATTTTTTTTTGTAGACCAGATATAACTCGTCACTTATTCCAATGTACAATGGCAAGATATCTCGTCCATCAAGATCTGGCCAAATTGTTAATGACGAGATACCTCGTAGAGACAACCACCTGGAAGATTAAGCTTTCCCTAACTCCCTCCTTATATTTCAATCGATTAAAGCTTAAATTTGTTTCGATGCATATTTAAATCTTTTACGTCAATTTTACTTTTACTGATGTTGTAAAATTTCTTGCAAACAAATTTTACAAACTTCATCAAGATGTAGAAAAAAAACCTTCTCTAACGAACAATAGATATATCAGACATGCCCACTCAACCCCAAAACCTGAATCTTTCATTAACCCTCCAAGTGATTTCCGACAAGTTCTCTCGTTCACCAAGATCGGATCAATTTCACAAACGACAAGGTATTACGTCTTCAAAATATTGCCGTCATTTTTATGACCAAATAAAATATGGTCAGTTTTGCAAATGACGAGATACTTCATAGATGCGGCCCCCAGGGGCATTCCTTCTTTAGGTTTGTACGGGCTTCACAACCCCGGGGTACCTGAGTGATCTTTTCTCCCTTTCCTTTTCTCTCTCTTCTACCCTACTGCTTTTTGCTTTTTCTTCCTCCCTCATTGTGGTTGCCTCTTCGGAGGTGAGGGCTCCCCTTGAGAAGCTTTTCGCCAGTCTGTGCATTTAGCTCATCTTGGGGATTATATCACCCACGTGTTTGCCGTGCGTGGAGACCTGTGTCTTCGGAAAAGGTGATCCTGGTGATTGAGGGACAACATAACGCCCCAATACATTGCTTCGGCTCCTGCTTCGAATAAACAGGAAATGTACTTCGGTCCCAGTACATTAATCGGCTGGTGGGTATATCCTGCTTGGGCTAAGGACCCGCTCACCAACTAGCTCCTTAGGGCAGTCACAGGGGTGAGTTGGGTTCGTATAGTCCCTGGCTAGCACCGGTGCAGAAACCTGTATCCCCTCGTTGGACTCCATGGTGGGTGGTGCCGCCGGGGACTGAATAATTCTTTCTAAAACATGGAAAATCAAAATTCTGCTTCTCCTTCAGTGGAGCATTTATGTGAAAAATATAATGATAAAAATATATACCGGAACAAAAATTCTTTATAATGAAGAGTAACCAAGGAAATTTAAAAAACTTATCCGCTATCTTGCTTCACAAAACAATATTGGGAATGGTTGGTGAGACCAAAAATATAAAAAAAAACACTAGCAGGAGATGTACTCATAGAAGTATTAAATAAAACACAATCTTTAAACATACAAAAAATCAAATCCGTTGGTCCAATAGAAGTAACTGTAACACCCCATAAAACTTTAAATTCATCTCGAGGCGTAATATCTGAATCCGATTTAGTTCATGACACCGAACAAGATATCTTAGAATCCCTGTCCAATCAATATGTAATCAATGTAAAAAGAATAACTATATCAAGAAATGGCCAAAGAATACCCACCAAACACTTAATAATAACCTTCAATACACCAAGCATACCAAAACACATAAAAATAGCCTATATGAATTGCCCAGTTAGACCTTTTATACCAAATCCAGTCCGTTGCTTTAAATGCCAAAGATTTGGCCACTCTTTCATGGCTTGCCGTGGCAAAGAGACCTGTGCAAAATGCTCTAGTACAGATCATAAGACCGATATATGTACATCATCATCCCTTTGCTGTGTCAACTGCAAAGGTGATCATCCAGCTTTTGCCAGGTCTTGCCCTAAATTTCAAAACGAAAAAGAAATACAAACAATTAAAGTTCAACAAAATATTTCATTTCCGGAGGCCCGAAAAATTGTTAATGATCGCACCCCAAAACCTGGAATATCTTACTCTTCAATAGTTAAAAAAAACCTTCAAAACTAACTCTACTCAAACCGATGTAACTATATTTAAGCCATCTGACCAACATAAAACTTCATCCAACCAACCCATAACGCCTTCTTTTTCTAAAGCATCAGCTACAACCTCAACAAATACAAAACACATAAACCAAACAAATCGTCCTACAAATACTTCTTTAAAAAGAACTATATCATCACAATCAACTAACTTTAAAGTACAAAAAAGTTCCTCACAAACCTCTCTTCAGCCTGATGTCTCATCCAGAAACTTAGTAACTGATCCTTCAACCAGTGACTTGATAAACCTTTATAATACCGAAAGTGATATTTCCTCTGTAGAAGGTGATGACTTGGAGACTTCGCCACCCAAGCCAAGGAGGGACAAACCTCGTCCTAGAGCGAGAAAACACAAGTAGTTTTTCTTTTTCTTTTAAACTTATTTTTTATGGCTTCCTTTCTTTCCTGGAACTGCCGGGGTTTTCGTAACAGATGTGATGATGTAAAACACATTATAAACAAACATAAGCCAGCTGCAATCGCCCTCCAGGAGACCTATCTAAAAAGCAATGATACCATCAACATTCGTCATTTCACAATATTTAGAAAAAATTACGATGATGGCCAAAGAGCATGTGGAGGTGTTGCAATGCTTACCTCCCATGACTTTCCTGTGACCCAAATTAACCTTGCAACAAATCTCCAAGCTGTTGCTGTAAGACTTCATGTCAATATTTTATTAACAATATGCAATTTATACCTACCTCCATATCGCCATACCCCATACGCATACGCTCCATACCCCATATCGCCACTTCTGACATAAATAATTTAATAGATCAGCTCCCACAACCATTCGTCATACTTGGTGACCTAAATGGCCATCATATTCTCTGGGGCAGTTCAGATATTAATAATAGAGGGAAACAAATTGAAAAAGTAATAACAGATAATGATTTATGTATTATGAATGACGGCCAACCTACTTACTTTCACTCACCTTCACTTACTTACCATTCAATAGATCTCGCAATTTGCACTCCTTCAATTTTACCATTTTGGACCTTTTCTGTGGATTCTTACCTTTACAATAGCGACCATTATCCAATTAAAATAAAATATGCAGGCCAATGCCAACCTCTCACTGTCAACCAATCCAATTATATTTTTGAAACTGCGAACTGGCCACTTTTTACTAGCCTTGCTGACATTACTAACACTGTAGAAAATGATGATATCGATGAAGTTACTAATAAAATAACAGACATAATTATAGATAGTGCTGACGCCTCAATTAAAAAAGTTATTAATAAGCCTAAAAAACAGAAGAAACCTTGGTGGAATGAGGATTGTAACGATGCTTACCGGAAACAAAGGAAGTCCTGGAATATCTTCAATAGATATCCAACAAGTGAAAATTATATTATTTATAAAAAAACAAAAGCGGCATTTCGAAAAATACAACGACGTAGTAAGGGGGATTCTTGGGTGAATTATGTAAACAGTATAAATAGCAAGACCACAAGTAAACAACTATGGAACAGGATCAAAAGAATATCCGGAGTTTACCACAATAGACAAATCCCGATTCTAGAATGCAATAACCAAGTACTATCACCACCCAAAGATATAGCAAACGCAATTGCTTCATGCCTTTCCGAAATATCCAGCTCCACTAACTACTCTGAAAGTTTAAAAAAAATTAAAATTGCATCTGAAAAGAATAAAGTTAATTTCACTTCAAACCGTATATTATCATATAATTGTGATTTTACTTTTCCCGAATTAACAAAGGCTTTATCCTTAGTTCACAAATCAACTCCTGGCCCAGATAATATTAGTTATATCATGCTTAAACATTTATCAAATAGTTCTCTAAATAACCTCCTGAAGTTTTATAACAGAATTTGGAATGAAGCACACTTTTCCGCAGTCATGGAGGTATGCTACCATAATACCAATACTGAAACCGAATAAAGACCCCAAGAATCCTTCGAACTACCGTCCAATAGCCCTGACAAGTTGCTTATGCAAAATTCTAGAAAATATGGTCAACGCGAGATTAGTTTTTATTTTAGAAACAGATAAATGTCTCTCTCCACTTCAAAGTGGTTTCCGAAAAGGTCGATCCACTGTTGACAATTTGGTTGCTCTCGAGACTGAAATTAGAAATGCTTTCGTTCAAAATAAACATCTCGTCTCGATATTTTTTGATATTGAAAAAGCGTACGATCGAACGTGGAGACATGGAATTTTAAAAGACATTTTTAACTATGACATAAGAGGAAATCTGCCTATTTTTATCCAAAATTTTTTACAAAATATATATTTTAAAGTAAGGATTGGATCTATTTTCTCGGATGTTTTTATACAAGAGGAGGGAGTGCCACAGGGCAGTGTTTTAAGTGTAACTTTATTTATTTTAAAAATTAACAATATCGTTTCTCAATTGCCTCCATCAGTTAAAAGTCTTATTTACGTTGACGATCTGCAAATTTCATGCGCAGCAAATGACATTCGTTTAATAGAGAGACAACTTCAACAGGCCGTTAACAAAATCACTAATTGGACAAATGAAAATGGATTCAGCTTTTCACCTTCAAAAACTGCATGTGTTCATTTCTGCAGAAAACGAAATCTTCATCTTGACCCTGAAATATTCTTCAAAGATATTTTAATTAATGTTGTGGACAGTTTTAAATTTTTAGGTATCATATTTGACAAGAAGTTGACTTTTCAACCGCATATTTTAAATCTACGCAAACGCTGCGAAAAGGCTCTTAATATATTACGGGTTTTATCAAAATTATCATGGGGATCTGATCGAACTTGTCTTCTAAAAATATATAGAGCATTAATAAGATCTAAATTAGATTACGGCTGCGTGGTGTATGACTCAGCCAGAAAATCTGCTCTACAAACACTGAACACTATCCATCACACAGCTTTGCGTTTATGTTCTGGTGCCTTTAGAACTTCACCCGTTAACAGCTTGTATGTAGATTCTTTTGAACCTTCCCTGGACTTAAGACGACAGTTGTTATCACTAGAGTACTATTTTAGAATTACCTCAACCCCTCATCACCCATTGCATACCATTCATAACAGTCCTTATTTAAAACGCCTATATCAAGCTAAAACATCCTTCATCACTACATTCCACTTAAGAATGCTGGATGCGATGAACGGATCCGAACTTTCTTCACTTGACGTCACCCAGAAAAAACTGTATTATTTCTCTCCTTGGTTTAATCATTATTTTGAATTCCAAAACCCGTTCGAAAATTTCTATAAATCAGATACCTCTGATATTATCTACAAACAACTCTTTCAAAAGCACATAGAAAAATACTCTAATTTTATACATATTTATACTGACGGGTCTAAAAAGGCAAACTACGTTCACTATTAATAACTCTGTTCAAAGTTTTAAACTTCATTCTTCATGTTCTGTTTTTACTTCTGAAATCATGGCCATATATAAAGCATTAGAATATATATTGGATCATTCTCATAAAAAATGTATTATTTTTACAGATTCATTAAGCGTTTTACAATCATTGAAACATCCCGATCATGACAGTCATCTCATTGTTTTAGAGTCATTAAAAAGAATTTATCATCTTTCATCCAAAGATTTTAACTTGGTATTTTCTTGGATCCCATCTCATGTTGGGATATCTGGAAATGAAATTGTGGACAAAGCCGCGAAATCGGCCGTAAATTATATTAGCCATACCATCCCTTATCTTGACTTGAAATCTATCATTTACAAATTTTTAGAAGACAAATGGCAGAACGAATGGAACGAACAAACGGAGAACAAACTCCATGCTATTAAACGAAATATTACTCCATGGAAACCACTACCTTTACGAAGTCAAAATGTCATATTAAAACACGTCTCCGTATTGGACATACTAGGATCACCCATAGACACCTCCTCCTCGGAGAAGATCATCCCATTTGTAATTACTGCATTTGCCCACTAACAGTAAAACACATTTTAATTGAATGTTCTCATTTTAATAGGCAACGACTTATACATTTTAGTTCTTATAACTTGACTTTAGAAGACATGATTGGAGAGAATCCTCATCCAAATATTTTTAGCTTTTTACATGACATTGGTTTTATCCATCACATATAATTTTATGTAGTATTCATTCATTATGTTTTGACTCATTTCATTTTATTATTATATTATATATTTGATTTTTTTTATCTTGAGTTTGGTATAATATGTCCCAAGAGGACTCAATGCCACAAAATCATATCCAATCCAATCCTTCATAGATGCGACCACAAGGAAGGTTAAACTTCTTGTTCCATCCGTCTAACATTTCAATCGAAAACTGAAATTTGTTAATCTCATACACCAATTTTACCTTTACTGGTACAAAATTTCTTGCAAATGAATTTACAATCATCAAGAACTGAAAAGAAAACTTCACAAACGAGAACAGTACAAACATGAGCAGTGCCCACGCAAACCAAAAAAAGCGGAATCTTTCATTAAGGTACATCTTATATTTCAATCGATAATCATAATCGCTCGCTCGAAAGGGTCTTTTCCATCGATCTAAGAATGAAAGGAACGCTTTGAGGAAACGGATTATCGGATAATACGCAAATATGATACGCGTAGACACTGTGGAATAATACTGGGGGCACAAATGAGACGATAAAACTAACTCGATAATCCTTCTCCTTCGATATTGAATCCAAAATTTGGAGAGACCCTCCAAGCGCTATAGATTTTTGTGTCTTCATCGCTGACAATGCGGATTATTTCGCATCAGCTAAAACCGATAAAACGGATCAATAGAGTTCTCTTGCATTTGCCCCTTCGGCTGTTTCTGAGATGTTGGAACTTGGCTACAGGATTGAAAAAATTTTATCCCTTGATTTCATCTCTTGCAAATTAAAGGATAAACGGAATTAAGACTGCTTTTTTGTCGGGGAAGAATTCTGCTTTGAGAGAAAGTGATCCGAAAGTTTCTCTTCATTGTAAGGTCGGAGGGTGAGTCTGTTGGCTAATGAAAATTTTCCTTTTGTCTGATAATACGTCATTTTTTCGATCCACTCTACAGAAACAAATGTGTCAAATTAGGTCCCAATCTTTTGGTTGGTTGGTTGTTTTGGAGTTTTATGGCTCACAATGGCCAAGCTGCGCCAAACACAAGACAACGTCAAGTAAAAAATGTCGTGAATGGAAATAAAAAAGGGATTGGGGAATCCCAATATTTTGGTAAGAAAGTTTTCATAAAATGTTGTCTCTGAAATATTTCTTCATGACCTCCGAGTTAAGACAGTACTTTTACCTTTTAAATAAGCATTTAATTAAACTTTTAATAAATTTTTTTTAATTAAAAGATCAACGGTAAACGTTTTTTGTTGAGGAAAAATTTTACTTTTGTCAAAAGTGATCCGAAACTTAATCTTCATTGCAAGGTCAAAGGGTTTAATGGTGGGTCAGTCGTTTGGCTTATGAGAAACCAGCACGGCGTTGCCCGTGACAGTTCTTTTCTTGGGGTCAGGTGTGACCACCGCTCGCTAACCCCCGGTGATTGCTACGAATTCCCATTTGGTTTGCTTCGCAAACAAAATGGAAATTCGTAGCCTATTGGATAACAGCCACCACGGGCAACGCTCATTGTCAAATGCAGCCAAATTCGAATTGCGAAGAGATCCAATTGTCGTAACGATTGCTGAGATAAAAAAGAAAAAACAATAACGCTCGCTAACCCCCGGTGATTGCTACACAATTCCAAAAACGATCACAATAGCCCATTGTGTTGGTCCGGTGCGACGTTAATTAAATACTTACCAAAAACAAACGTGACTTCATTGTCTGATACGCTCATATTCGTATTGCAATAATAAAAAAGTTACAATTTAAAAAGTGGGAAATGGAATCTGTGATCTCGATAGCGAATGTCAAAATCGTATTGGAAAAAAACATAAAACTTACAATTTAAAAATTAGTTTTTACAGAAAAATTTATTTATAGGTTTCGAACTAATGCGAAATTTTCCTCAGATTTGAAATCCGTTGAAATTTGTACTCTATCTTTAACGGTCTAGGAGAGAACCATGGTCTACAAAAAAGAACGATATACCTCCATTTAAAACTTCGTTTTTTATCGTCCATTGAAAAGTCATTCCTCTGCAAAATTAAGCTGAAACATAAAAAATAAATTTTGAATCTGTGATCGTTTATGCTGTTGCCATTCTAAAGAAAACAATAATAATTAAATTTCATTAAATTCATCTTAAAATGTTCTAGATTAAATTTTAAAATTCGGGCTTCGTACAAAAATTGCAAAAAATTCGGACTACCAGTGTGCCAAATCCCATTACTGTAAGTGCCATAGATTCGTCAGGAACTTTCACATAACATACAAACACTTCATTTTTTAGTAGTAGAGATTAGATTTTTTATGCACCCTACAAAACAAATAGGCTTATTGCGTTCAATGTAAGGGGGAAAGTTTTCATAATGCGTTGTCTCATGAAAATGTTTTTTTTTGGCACCAATTAATATTGTATTATTACCTTTTAAAAACTCCAACTACTAACAATTTAATTTCGATTATTTGTTTCTCAAAGGTCTCGTTCAAGAGTATTATCTTTCTTTGTTTACAATGCTTGTTTACCTCGGTAAAACTAAACTATATCAGGTAAAATTTCAAAGAAGTTAATAACTGTCGAATCTTCACTACTGTTATAAAAGGAAGTGTATGTCTGTTTGTTTCTTGCCCGCGAAGTCCTGACGAATCTATGGCACTTACACTAATGGGATTGATTTGGCACACAGGTAGCGCGAATTTTAGGGTTAAGGTGAATTTTAAAATTCAATCTAGAACCTTTTTAAATGAATTTAATAGTTTTTTTTCATCATTCTTCATTTTCCGCGGTAATTCCAAGGAATGAAGAAACATCAAAATTTAGACTTTTCGCCCTCACGTGTCACCTTGACGTCAGCCTTTGGAACCATGCCAAATTTTTCATCTCCGGGGAGATAACACATTCGAATGACCTTCGTTTGTTTCGAGATTCATTCATTTTGATTTCCTACTAAAAGGATTCCAGTAAAGCAAAAGATTATTAAAGTTATCAATGGCGTTCTTCGGTGCTTTTTTCTATCTCAGCGATCGTTAAAGGTAGAATAAAAATTTTAACGGATTTGAAATTTGCGGAAAATTTTACAACAGATAGATACTTTATTTGTTTGATTTTCTTTTAATCTTTTATATTTTCGCAAGAGATTGTGACGTCACGTGAACTTTCGCTTTCCAAAAATAAACAGATTGCATTTTCTGCTCTTCGCGTTAAAACAAAAATAAAAACAGATTTTCATTTTACCCAAGGAGAGCAAAGAAATAAAAACATTTTCACTGGGATCATTAAGTTCTTTTTTCGTAAAATCGGAATCGTTAAAGACAGATTAAAAATTTCAACGGATTTGAAATCTGCGGAAAATTTACACCAGATAAAAACAAAACACCACGGGCACGGGCAACGTCGTACCACGCAGTGGCTAGTACTTGATAAAACAAATTTTTATCTCTGGATTTCGTCTCTTGCAAATTAAAGGACAAACCGAATTAAGACTGCAAAACTCTAAAAACTCCTCTTCGGAAGAAAGTGATCCGAAAGTTTTATCTTCATTGCAAGGTCAAAAGGTTAGGTGGTGAGTTGGATAATAAAATGGATAAGGAAAAATTACATTTTGACTGATAATACGTCCTTTTTTTTTATAAAACAAATAGGTTAAGTGTCAAATTGCGTCCCGATCTATAGGGAAGGAAGTTGTCACAAACGCTGGGTCAATTTCTTTTTGGAAAGTTATTGTACTTTTATACCTTTAAATAATTATTTAGTAGCAATTTGACTTAAATCGTCTAAGGTCTAATTTATGAGTTGTATCTTTCTTTGTTTATAATGCTTGTTTATCTACGTTTTCATTTTTTGTCAAGTAAAAGTAAATTTTTTCATTAAAAAAAATTGAGGAAAACACCGAACATACTAACTGTCGAATCTTGCTTGCTAAAACACATTTTAGATCTTAATTCCTGTTGCAAATTAAAGGATAAACGGAATTTTTTTTTTGTAGGGGGAGAATTCTGCTTTGGAAGAAAGTGATCCTAAAGTTTTTCTTCACTGTAAAGTCAAAAGGTTTGATGGTGAGCCATGTCTATTGGCTAATGAAAAATGATCTTTTGTCTGATAACACGTCTTTTTTATGCTCCCTATAAAATTAATAGGTTAAGTGTAAAGTTATGTTCGTATCGAAAAGGTAAAATATTTTCATAAAAAGTTGTTTTTCATGAAAAATTTCTTTTTGAAACCCCGAGTTAATATTGTACTTTTATCTTTTGATAATTAATAACAAATTAAAGTATCAGAAGAGTTGAGATTCCTATTTTTGTTGGGGGAAAATTCGACTTATGTCCAAAGTGATCCAAAAGTTTGTCATCCTTGTGAGGTCTAAGAGTAGATGGAGAATCAGTCTGTTGGCTTATGAAAAATTTTGTATGGTAAATACGTCATTGATCACATAAATCACTACTAACAATTTAATTTTGATAGTTTGTTTGTCAAAGGACTATTTATGAGTTTTATCTTTCTTTGTTTGCAATGTTTTTACCATCGTTTTTATTTTACCTTGTAAAACTAAATTTCTCAAGCAAAAAAATCGGGTAAGACGTTAAATAACTCAATAATTGCGATCTGGCTTACTGAAAACCAACTTATCCCTTTATCCTCTTGCAAATTAAAGGATAAACGGAATTAATACTTCTTTTTCGTTAGAGAAAAATTCTGCTTTGGTTGAAAGTGATTCGCAAGTCTATCTTCATTGTTAGGGAAAAGGGTGATTTGATGAGTCAAGCTGTTGACGAATGAAAACTTACGTTTTGTCTGATAATGGTCAATTTTTTCGATGTATTATACAAAGTAAATATGTATACTAAAAATTTAATTTTACTAGTTCGTTTGTTTAATTTACTATTTTTGAGGAGTTTTTTCTGTTCTTAACTCTTGTCAAACGAAAAATGATGTTTTGTTTTGAGAAAAGCAACTCAGTTTTGAGTTTTTCCTTTCTTTGTTTTCGATTTCTAATTAGTCTTTTTATTTTTTACTTTGCTTAATTTTCAGACAAAACACCCAACATCTTAATGGTTGACGGAACTTGCAAGCTAAAAACAAATTTTATCCTTTGGTATCTGTTACAAGAAAGATAAAAAAGAATTAAGGCTCCTTTGTTGAAAAAAGTTCTGCTTAGATCGAAAGTGATCCAGAAATTTGTCTTCATTGTAATGTCAAAGGGTTAGATAGTGAGTCAGTCTTACGCGAGAAAAGTTCTGATAATACGTCGGTTTTCGATGCACTCTACAAACAAATGAGCTGTTTATTGCGTCCCAAACTATAGGGAAGAAAGTTTTCGGGAAACGTTATATTGAGTGTCTTACCAAGAGAACAGAAAAGGTCAGAACTCCCAACAACACACACATGCTTATAATTTTCATCGTTTTAGCACTAACCCTCTGAGATTTTCAGATCCATAATTCCACTTTACAACCTGCAGTCTTAGCTACATGACTTCTAAGCAATTTTGACCTTATTGACAAATAGAATTTTTCCAAGAGATTATTTCCTAAGGAAAGTACCGATATAATTTCAAAGGAAAGAAGCAATGAAATCTATCCAAATAATTATATTCTAAGGAAAGGACCAATTAAATCTTTCTAAAGGATTATTTTATAATTAAAGAGCCAATAGGATCTTTCCAAATGATTCTTTTATAATTAAAGAGCCAATAGGATTTTTCCAAATGATTCTATTATACGGAAATGACCAGCCAGAATCTTCCAAATATTCTATTCTAAGGAGAAAGAGCGATAAAATAGTTCAAAGGAATTCTATTCTAACGAAAGGGTCAATAGTATCTTTCCAAATTCTTTTCTAAGGAAACAGCTCATAGTATCTTTCCAAATTCTTTTCCAATGAAAAGATCAATATACACTTTAAGACAAACAAAAAAAAGTTGCACCTGGAAAGAGTAGACCGGTATAAATGAAATTTGGAGGAGTGGTACATCTGCGTTGAAGATGCAAATGATCAAATTTTCAGAATCGTTTGAGCATGCGCCACGCGCAGGGCAGAAGTCAACCACTCTGCATGCCGGGGCATAAAAAGACATCCAGCAGCGTAGCAAATTCATTTCAACTCATGCTGTTGTGTTGGTTACTTCGTTTCTCATTGAGTTATGACTCGGAAAAAGTACGCAAGCAATTTAAGCAACTGGGATAGTTTGCAGGAGTAGTGATGTTACTGTTCGGTGGATACAAGGCACATACCAGCGTCAACCAGGATCAGGAAGGCCTACAGAAACCGGACCGAGAGAGAATCGACGTGGTGTAAAGACATGCGCGTACTGATCCAAACGCCACTATTGCAGGCATCCAACGGGCAGTGGGAACCTCTCTCGATCATCCAATAAGTGATCGCACCATTTGTCGACGGCTTCACAACGTGGGGGCTAAACTCACGTAGACCGTTACGAAGACTGCCTTTAACAGCATTGTATCGCCGTCAAAGAATGGAATGGTGTCGTGCCAGACGGACATGGGGCATCAAATGGCATCGATTAGTCTTCATTGACAAAATCCCGCTTCTGCCTCGGTTGAGACGACAATCGAATCTGTGTGTGGAGGCAACGTGGTCAGCGCCAAGATGGTTCATGATTTGTTGTGAAGCGTCACATGTCCAGACGACCTTGTGTCATGGCGTGGAGTGCAATTGCATATGATGCCAAATCACCTTTGGTATTCGTTAAGTTTCGGTTTCCTAAGAAAGCGTAGCCGTGATGTATCGGTGGGTGACATCACTAAAACGTTGTTTATACTAACACATGGTGTTGGTTTCCTAGAGAGCGTTGTTTGTGAGCGTAACGAAAATTATCGGAGCCGCCATTTCCATGACTATCGTCATAGCGGTCTCAAACAGTTGGTAAACGTTTTTTCTCTTGTAGCGGCCAGATTTCATTTCCTGCTCCAAACGATTCGATCGAAGAGGAGAAAAATAAATAAACATTTTTGACTGCCATTGATTAGTTCGTTTTTGTAAAATCGGGATCGTTAAACACAGAATAAAAATTTCAACGGATTTGAAATCTGCGGAAAATTTGACACCAGATCGATACCTTAAATGTGATTTTCTTTAAATAAATAATTAATTATTTAATAAATAATTAAATAATCAAATGGTAAATAATTGAATGATAAAACTGTTTTTGATATCGATCTGGCGTAGAAATTTACGCTGATTTGAAATCTGTTGAAATTTTCACTCTACCTTCAACGATCCCGAAGCTAGAAGCTTTGGACTAAAGAATAAAAAACCTCTTTGTTTAGTTTCTCGAATAAAATAAACCACGACAGCCGTCTGTGTTGCCCATTCTTCAACGTATTCTGTCCGTCTAAGTTGGCACCGCAGGATTTTTGTTTAGTCGGCCGTCTAGTTATGCCCGCGGCATCATGGCCTATCACGGCTGTTAGATAACGGCTCCACTTTCTTAGGAAACCGAAGCTTTACGGGCTCTTTGACAGGCTAGCGTTACGTAGAAAATTTTACAGCCAGTTACGCTCCCATTCCTGAACTCCCAGGTTCACCCGCTTTTTCAACAAGACAATGCTCGACCCCATATTGCTGCCGTCTCTAGAACTTGTCTACGACACAGCGATATCTTACCATGGCCGGCATACTCACCGGACCTGTCCCCGATCTAGAATGTATGGGATGCCATTGGACGAGTTGTCATCAATCCACCCGTACCGCGTAATCTGTTGGAACTACGTGACAGTATTTAAGGAGCATGGGATGGACTGTCGTAGGATAAAGAGCCTGTATGAGTCACTTAAGGCGCTTGGCATGCTGCATTAGGAATAATGGCAGTTGAATACTGAATGATACCACTTATTTGAATTTTTCTCTATAAAGTTTGCATTTTCAAAGGTTGCTAACTAATAAGTGTGGTTATTTAGTCATTAGGTGTGTTGTGGGGTAAAAACTACTACTTGGCAATTTCGCGACGCTCAGCGGTTTAATAAAGACTATATGGGCAAAAGTATTTGGACACTGCATGTTTTTCAGGAAAAGTGCTTTATTATTATATTTAGTGACGGGTAGTCCCTCCTTATGCTTGAATTACAGCTGCAATACGTCGAGGCATACTTTCCACAAGTTCTCTGTATGTCTGGTCAGGAATACCTCGCCTTCCCTCTTGCCTGGTATGAAAAGAGATTGTTGTGAAGATGGGGGTGCGAGGCGGTTTTTCTCATATTCGTCGTTCCAGTTTGTCTCATAAATGCTCGATCCCATTGAGATCGGGGTCTGAACAGGCCAATCAAGCTAATTCACGTCATTTTCATGAAACCAGTTCAGCACACGTTTTGCAGTATGACATGGAGCTAGATCCTGTGGAAGAAACAGCCATCATCGCCGTAGTATGGTCATTGTGTAGGCAAGGCCGAATTATCCGAAGTACACGTCAGCGTTCATGACACCAGGTACATAAAGCAATGGGCCTAGTCCTAACCAGGAAAACAATACATCGCATTGTCAAATAAGACTTTAGACATCTTAGCTGTTACGTCATGCTAGTTTAAAGCAATAATTATATTTAAGACACAGTTATAATGTAGTTAAAACATAAATTGAACTTATAAACTCCGTTTTGATCAACATTACATTAGAGTTGAAGAAAATACGATTAATATTCCTGGGTATTTTATTAATCTTCTAATCTTTGAGATTTTCTAGTTGAGTATTGTAGTGCTTTTACCTCAAAACATATTTAATGACTACATAACTAACTGTAGCATTTTACTTAGTATTAGCACTGTGTCTAGTCAAGAAACTGATACAAAACAGCTAAGTCGGATCAAAAGCGACTAAAATTTCAAGTCTGAAGAGTGCGTATGGTAACTCAGTACTTCCACCCTAATATTTTTTTGACCTGAAACAGCTTTAGTAAAGTAAAAAGGTGTACCCTAGTCAAGAAACTGAAATAGCAGAGTCTGATAAAAAACGATACAAACTATATACTTTCTTATTCCACAGATAATCGCAATTACAACAAAGACATTGCAGTGTGGTTATTTATAGAGCATCCACAGTATTATTTTCCTGACTTGAAACTCTTATAGTTAAATAAAACCTACCGTTTAATATTCCATCATATATTAGCATTGTCTGTAGTCAAGAAACTAATACAAAACAACTAAGCCTGGTCAAAAGTTATCAAAACCCCACACACAGTCAATAGTATTTATAATCACACAGAGCCTCCACATTAATATTTTACTGACTTGAAACAACTCTAGTTAAGAAAACACCATGGTTTACTATTCCGCCATATACTAAAACTGTCTAGTCGAGAAACGGATAGAAAACAGCTAAGTCTGATCAAAACTTCAAATCAATCGCGTGTGTAATCATTCAGAACTTCCACAGTAATATTTTCTGACATGAAACAACTCTAGTTTAAGAAAACACTAGGGTTTAGCATTTCACCATATACTAGTATTTTTTCCAGTCCAGAAACTGAAGAGAAACAGCTGAGTCTGATGAAAAGGGATCTAAACTTGATATCCGCTGATGTTTGCAACGGTCCCTCAGATATCGCAATTACACCACAGACGCTGCCCATGCAAAAAGGAACGCACCGAAAACACTAAAACTTAATACATATGTATATCTTTCCCAGTGAGGTTTTCAAACTGATTGGAATAATATCCGTATTGTACGTCGCCTGGGTTAAATGCAGATTTAAAATGGAAATAAACGTTTCTTTCTCTTCCAACGTCAATTGCTAGGGAAAGAGTTCTTCCGAAGGAGCAATATTTTCACTGTATGCAAATTCGTGCTCGCAACAACCGGGCATCGATTGATTTGACACTGCTAAAAGAAAACGTTGGCCACTGCTAATAGTGGGTGATTTATTTCACACGCATCAAATGAGGAATAGAGTAGCCGATCGATTGGGACTTTAAAACTCCACGCGAACAGACTCTTCATTTCTATCGCAAAATTTTTCGAGAATTGCTTGGAGGCTCTACGCCTGTGATCCTCCCGTCTTACAAGAAAAAAAAACTCCACCTTGGAATACGTTTCCTAATTAGATTGGTTTGCGTGCGTGAGGTTTTTGCTTTTCCTCCTTGCTTTCTAATCTTCTGTCGCAAGGTGCTTTGAATAGGATGGCTGCTGGAACAATACCTGGGCTTCCGCGATCAATTCGTAGAGGTGCGAGATAATTTTATGAAATCTATTTTGCGACTAATAGCGTCGCTTGGTAATTATGCGCTTCTGTTTCGTTTCATTGTGTGGATCAGATGTGAATTAGTTGAATGTGCTTTGCACAATTAAGAATGTGGCAAAATTTTATGGTTGGAATTGTTATTGAATCTTAGTGCGCTGTTTGTTAATTGACCCTTGAAACCCAACTAGAGCAATACTTGGTTGGGGTTCAAGATCATTCATTAATTCATCCTTAACTTCTCTGAGTTGTAGCCCCGATTCATATCTGTAGATGTTCAATCATGCCTTCTTGGAATGAGTTTTCTATTTATGGTATGTATGAGGTTTTTCCTTCCCCCCCCCTCCTTGCTTTCTATTCTATTGCAAGATGGAATTAAAATGACTGATGTTGAAACAATACTGAGTTCCTGAGACCAAATTGTAGAGATGCTATTAATTTTGTTAAATTCGTTTCAGTGTCTCTTAGAAATTATGCCTTTTGTTTGATTTTATTGAGCGAAGAGGTGAATTAGTTGAATGTGCTTTGGTGAATTAAGAATATGACAGAATTTTTGGTTGGATTTGCTATTAAACCTAGAGCGCTGTTTTCTTATTGCCTCCTGAAACCCAACTTAGAGCAATATTCTGAACTATAGCCATGGTTCAATCATACCTCCTTGGAATGTGTGTGTGAATTTCCTATTATATCATTTTTATATATCCGTGTTAAGTTTTTGATTTTGCTTTTCTGCCTCGCTCTCAGTCGCCTGTCGCAATATAGCATAAATATGACTGCTGGGGAACAATACTGAGTTCTTGAGATCAATGCATAGAGATGCGAGTTTAATTTGATTAAATGTTCTTTTCGATCCATAGCGTTTCTGTTTGATTTTATTGTGAGGATCATAGTGTAATTATAGTTGATTACTGCTAAGTAAGTTAGGAATAAGATAGGATTTTATGATTGGATTGGTTGTTTTGTAGCTTGATAGTTGAATTTACGCCGTATTAGAGCAACTATTATAGTTGTATTATTATTAAATCTTTTTCCGCTGTTTGCTTATTGTTGAGTCAAACCATAACCTCTTCGTTCCAGAGGTTCACGCATGGAACTTTAGTTATTGCCTCTTGAAGCCCACTGAAGGGCGAAGTTCTCTTCTGTGTAACCACAGATTCACATACGTCTATTTTCAAACATAGCTACCTGGAATGAGTTTCTTATTCATCATCAGTCGCTACCAGACGAATCAATCTTAAATTTCACAAATGCAATAAAACAAAATAAAATTTTATAAAAAACTAAGGAACATAACCCGTAGAAAATATAAACGGCGTACTAACAGTGTGTTGATCAAGATTGAGAAAATATAAGTGGTCGCTAAAATACCAAATTTTAAATAAATTTTAAACTTGTTCCATTATGTGTAACGATTTAGTAGTTATGATATGAATATATATATATATAATCTTACAAGTTATTCTTCCCTGTCGGAAAATTAAAAAAAAAGCACCAATTTTGATCTTAAATTCATGATCCGGACATATCGAATCATTCAAATGATCTGATAAATACATGCACTGATATCAAGACCATTAAATTATCATTGTTCTTAATCGTACCAATGATACGATTTTATTTCATATTAAACACTAAATTTATCACAAGTCTGTAAATGCCTTTTTAACCAAAACGAGGTAAATGAACAATTTTCCAGTTGGAAGCACGTAACAGTAAAATTGGTGCTTGAAATAATTATTTGAAAGAAAATTATCTTTAAGTTAATTTTTTTTAACTATCCCGGAACTTAAATTTTTTTATAGATTTTGTTATTGATTTCTATAAGATAAACATTTTATGGCCAAAAAATTATGTTTAAAATTTTTTTTATACAAAAATGGAGTAACATGCGTAAAAAAAAAAAACAATCAAAAATGTCCTATTTTAAAAATAATGAACATTTTCCAGTTTCTAAAGTGAATTATCTTCTAAAAACATTTATTTAGCAATTGAACTGCAATCATTTCTATATTGTTATATTTCAATTAATTATGGACTAATTGTCTGTTTAATTCTAATACTAGTTCAAAACCTGCTTTATAATCTTTAGAGCATGTTGGACAAATTTCAAAAGAATTTAATTGATGCATTCTGAGATTTGCGGAGTTACTTAGCAAATATTATATTTCGAGAAAAAGTTAAAAAATAATGTAATCCCCCATGTCAGATATAGAAGTCAATATTTTTTTCAATTTCATATCTCCAGTTCTAATGGTCGTAGAAGTAAAACCTGAAGTGATTTGAAGAGCTAAAGAATTGTAGTATAACATGGGATAGAATTTGAAAGCTGTGAAATTTGGGTGAACATAGCGTTTTAAAGGTATACAGAGAATACCTTAAATAATAATTTAATAATTAATTATAAAACAAAATTACAGAAATTCAATAATCATAGGCTAAGATATTATTCTGACTTTTTACTCGGAAATTTCGTTTTTTCGGGTATTCGATTATTAAATACTTGAAATTGAACTCAATACTAGTAATTACTGCGATGATCTACAGTAAATCTCCCCCCCCTAGGGCGCATTTTCTTTCGATTTCACGAGCATTCGGTACCCAATTGATATATTTCTTTTCCCGGACTGTCTCTGATTGGGGTCGCGACCCCAGAATACCCAAGCGAAATTTCTGTATACTTTCTCCTCTCCATTCTTTCTTTTCAAAATTACTTGACATGCCTTGTGTTTAGCGCAGCTTGGCCAAATATGACTCGTGTGCCAAAAAATCCCAAAACAACCATCCATCTACAGCAGAGGTTCCCAACACGTTCTCTGCAGAGCCCTTTTCCCCGAGGACTCCGTGGACATGCCAGAGGCCCCGCGGTCGTTCTAGGGGATCCGTGGTCATTCCAGTGACTCCGTGGTCATTCCAGGGGCTCTGCGGTTGTTCCAGGGGCTCCGCGCTTTTCTCAGGGGATCTACGCCTGTTCCAGGGGATCCGTGTCTTTTCCAACGGATCCACGACTGTTCCAAGGGATCTGCGGTTGTTCCAGGGGATCCATGAATCCGCGGCTGAAATGCATGAAACGATTTAAAGCTGTATATGTGAGCTTATTATTTTGACCGGCAGTGTATATGGAATGATTTTATATTATCAATATTGTGACAACCCTTAAAATTGTAAATCGGTCGAATAACCATACACGGTAAAAATAGGTGAACTGTCGTAAGTTGGATTCAGGGGTGAGGTGAAGAGAAATATGTACTACTAAATTATTTTTTTAACATTTTAGGAACTGTACCCTCCTAGAGTGCCTATATAGTAAGAGTGGCGACAAGGGACCAAATTTGGCCCAATGCACATGCGCGGCAGCCATTTTTCTACCAGAATCGGTTGCTGGGCGAATATGTTTCTTCCATCGGTTTCCCACATTTCCTCCTCTCTCTTTCTTTTGGCGATAGTATTTATGTCCCGTAATTTTTATGCTCACGACTTATTGAACTTGTTTTCGTGAATATTAACAAGAAAATGAATAAAGTTAAGCTTATAACTTCAGTGTTAAATAAAATAAGATCTGATGTGTTGTCTCTCTCAGGCACAAGTTTTTTCTTTAAATTCTTTCCATGCTGTGTAATAGAAGTTTACGCATTAATTTTATAACATTAAATAAAAAATAGATTTGAAATGTCCTACCATTAATGGATAGTTCCTTAAAATAAAACTTTCTTTCAACCAACTGTTCAACACATGTAGTTTTTTTTTTAGTGTGATTAATCCTTTCCTAACATTAACCTAACCAGAAAAGATACTGAACATTTTTATTTGACCTTTTTAATACATAACATAAAATTTTAACCCACTTAAATTTAATTTTAAGTTTCATCCATTTATACAAGTCAAAAGACATGTAATTTCAAAAATAATCAACACCATCAGTACACATTTGTTAAAAAATCTACCACATTTTCATATGAAAAATAGTATTAACAGATTTAAACTAAATTATGAGCAAATATTGGCCTAAACATACAAGAATAATCTCAAGATAAAAAATAGTTAACATCATTTGTACGCATTTATATCCAAATTCACAGATAAATGTTGATGTGGTGGTTTTGTTCCGAGATCTAGCAGCAAAATAAAGATGAAAGTTTACATCAAAAATAACACTTTTATGTAAACATTTCTTTTATTCTTTTTATATAAAGCATTGCTACAATTTACTCTCTGCTTTTCTGATGATTAAATTCGACATAGGTTATTGTAAACCTTTAATAAGGAAATAGCTAAAAAAACAACGCATTATCAAAAGTTTAAAACTTGCTAACTGCCTTTGGCGCGATGCTTACATCGCCAAAGTAGCGGGAAACAGCATGTTGTTCAAAAAAAAGCTATTTACTTAAAAAGTCTTCAAATTTACACTGACAAAACACTAAAATAATTATAAATAGACATTCTAGAACACGAAATGGAACACGAATAAGCTATATTTTCTTTTAAATTTAATATACACACGTTTTTCTCGAACACACAAAAAGTTCCCATGTTAAGTCTACGGGAGCTGGGAAAAGACCGCTTCGGGCGGTAGAAAAGGTCTCTAAGCCAATCAGAAAGTGTTTCCCGTATGTCGCCACTCTTATTATATAGGCACTCTATACCCTCCAAGTGTTTAAGACGAGATATCTCGTCCTTCAAGATCAGACAAATTTTGCTAATGAAATATCTCGTCATCGAGATATTGCCGACTTTTTTTTATCATGACGCGATCAAGATCTGGTCAGTTTTCTATTGACGAGATATCTTATCAAGATATTGAAGAAACGAGATATGATCTTCTATAACCAGTTATGTTATCGAAAAGATAATCACGTCTCGATGATGACGTGATCTGGTCATCTATGACAAGATACCTTATCGTCAAGATATTGAAGACTTGATGATAACGAGATAAATTTAGTCAGTTTCAAAATGAGTCATTTGCCCAGCATGGAAAATTTTGTGTTAAAATATCGCTAAGATGCTTTTAGACAGACTGCTAAGTGCTAATGCTTGTACCGCTTTCTTAGTAATCGCATTAAATGTATTTAATTGTAATCCCATGTACTCTTTCCTAAGGATTTAAAGACTATGTTCATAATAAAATTAAAATGATGTTCGGTTAAAGAGAAGAGAGAGAGATTAATTGTGTTTGTATTCTTTGTGATAGACAACAATTTATGAAGCCTTTATAATAAATAGTGACTCGAATTATTTTTTTTTACTCCTCATCTCTACTATTATAAAAGAAAGTGTCTGTTCGTCTATGTGTGTCCTGTACGCATTGTCCTGTTGAATCTATGGTACTTACAATAATGAAATTTGACACACAGGTAGTCCGAATTTTTTGCAATTTTTCTGTCGCGTCCGAATTTTAAATTTTAATCTAGAACAGTTTAAAATTAATTTATTGACATTTAATATTATTATTGTTTTTCTTAGAATGGCAAAAGCATAAAGAGATCACAGATTCTAAATTTATTTTTACCGTTTCATTTTCAGAGCAACGATTTCAGCGGACGAACAAAACAAATAAACAGTTTAACTGGAGTTATGTGGGGTTTTTTTTCTATCTCCTAGATAGTAAAAGTTTAAGTAAAAATTTCACCGGATTTGGAATCTGCGGAAAATTTTACATTAGATCGATACCTAAAAATGTGATTTTCTACATACCTAAGAATGTGAAACTGAATAAATAATTTTTAAATTGTAACTTTTATATTTTTTCCAATACGAATTTGGCCGCCGCGAAGAATTTGACCTTAGTAGCTAAATCGATCAGATTTATTCATTTTGATTTCCTCAGCAACGGATTCGAGTGAAGCAAAACAAACAATTGACTGGCGTTCTTCAGTGCTTTTATCCATCTCAGCGATCGTTAAAGATAGATTGAAAATTTCAACGGATTTGAAATCTGCGGAAAATTTTACATTAGATCGTTACCTTATATACATTTGATTTTCTTTTAAAAAGTAACGCATTCTCCAAACTTCCACACGACGCCAACGTGTGCACGACGGTTTCTGCTGCACCTAGTTTCGAACTCGCAACCCGTTTACTAATCCGTTGCTCTTTCAACTTGGCTACTCCGTAATCAGTGGAATTGGATGTCAAAAAGACCCATTTATATTATCTTTCAAAGCATTCAAGTTCGGAACCAAAATGCTTATCTGCGTTTAATGCAAATGTTTGACTGTTTTCGAACCCAACAGCGCAAAATTTTCTCTTATCGGCGGCTTTGGTACTAAATTATTTTTTTTTGCGGAATACATGTCCCCGTGTCTTCATAAGTCTCACTTTCAAATTTGGTTCCATTCCGTTTGTTCGATTTAGCTAGATTCCTCCAACGAGTAAGTTATTTTATGGCCACTCTGTGTATGAAAAAGAAATCAGCTCCCATGCTGCCAACACAAAAGGTTAATTCATTTCGTTTTATTCCTTAGACGCCAATTATTATGTTTTGTTCCTTAGATGCTTCAGCTGGTATCAGTTTGCATTTAATTAATTCTTTAGATATACCACAGTTGCGTTATCCTTTTGCATTTTTTTTTGTATATTTTGTTTTATTCCTTAGATGTCAGTTGTGCTATTAGTTTGTATTTTAGTTAATTTTGTTTCATTCTTTTAAGATGCTAGTTTTGGTATTAGTCAGTTTGCATTTGAATTAAGTTTGTTTTATTCTTTAGACGCGCCAGTTATGGTATCAGTTTGCATTAAAAAAATGTGTCGGTATTCTTTAGACACCAGTTGTAACATCAGTTTGCTTTTTTTTAATAATTTCTGTTTCTTCAGACGCCAGTTGTAATAACATTTAAAAAATATCTTTGGAACTTTTTTGTAAGCTATAGAATTTTTAACTAGCTTTAATCATCAAGTGTAGAAGAGGACCATTAAGCGCAATGAGGTGCTTTTAAAGTAAAGTAGAAAACAGGCCTAATTGTTTGTGCCAAAAAAAAACCCTTTTAAACGTTCCTGAGCAGTGGACCAGAGACACTTGTTTTATTCATTTGTAGAAAGAAAGTTCAATGAGGCACTTTTAGTAAAGTAAGAAACAGGCCTAATTGTTTGTGCCCAAAGACCCCCTTGGAAACGGTCCTGAGCAGTGGACCAGAGGTCCCAAAGTTGAATGAGGGACCTTTAGTATTGTAGAAAGAGGCCTAATTGTTTGTGCCTAGTAAACGGTCTTGACCAGGGGTGTGTTCAAGTACAGAGAGGAGCGTAAAGTTGAATGGAGCACTTGGGATGGAGTAGCAAAGAGGTCTAATTATTTGTGCCTTGGGTCCGCTGTTTTATCAGGCTCGAAAGCAGCGGCGCATTTTGTGCGGAAGCCCTCGCAGACGGAAATTGAACAAAAGTGCTGTAAAAGCGCACATAAAATGTCGACGAGCGAGCGGGAAATCTCATTAAATTCCGCGTAAAATAAAGCCGCGAGTTAGAATATTTCTGGAGTCGGAATCTGAGAAAAGTTTTTTGATATCTCGGGCCTGGAGGGTCGTCGGGAGAGCGCAGATAGCGGAAAAAAGGGATCTAAGTGCATGCGATTGGATCGTGTGGAAGGGAAGGCGTTTATTGCAGGTAGACGGACAGGTTGAAGCGAGCGGTTGCTGCCTCGGGCGACACTTAAATAGTATGTAAAATCCTCCACTGATGGAGTGCATAAGTAGAATTGCCTACACCTATCTCCGACTGTCATTGGGTTCTCCCCTCGTCGTTACGCGCGCGCCATGATAAATAAGACTTATGGATGAATTTAAAAGGACGCGCTAAGCCATTAATTTTAAACTATCCCGTTTTAACGAGTACGACTGCTGGGCGTGCGCGTCCGCGATAGCGGCAGAAGGGCTTCATTTTAAACCGTCCCGCCATAAAAGGGTGCCAAGGAGAAAGAAAACTACGCCATTAGTTTAGAGGTTCACGTAATGAAGAATACCTCACGGGCAAAACAGTTCCCCAGCTTGAGTCATTGCTGCTTCCCATTGTCACATTCCGCCACTGCTGATAAGGGCCCTCCGCCCGGCTGGAATGGCCGTGGCGATGTGATATCCCCCTCCCTTGCACGGGCATTAAAATTCAAATCTTTGCCGCAGTAATCTCCCAATAATGACTGCGCGCGCCAAAACCCGATAAGCCTGGATTGATAGCGAGGCGACTTCTTTATCCGGCAAGTTGTGCGGCTCGGAATTCGTCACAAAACGGCAAAACGAATGAAAAACTTTTTCCTTGGAGGTGAATGGAAAATTTTGTCGCCGGGCCATAATGATGGGCGGTTGAGCGATGGCGGTTTATCTACCCCCGCCTTAATGGCCGCCGGTTGTTATGGCCTGCAGGCCCCCACTTAAATCCTTATCGGCCCCCGCCACCGCAATGAGCAAAAATGGGCAACCTAATGTGTTTTACATAACAGATGGCAGTCAGTGCCCAAGATACATTTTATAATGAGACTTTAAAGAACTCCTCCGCGCGGGAGTCGCAGAAATTGTCTTCGTGGGGCTGCGCCTTATTTACGACGCCGACCTCTTCCCCGCGTGATAAGGGCGCGCGGGCTCAAAAATGGAACCGTTTAGGGCGCCCCAATCGCCGAATAAAACAGTTGTTAAACGCGCGCGCCCGATTTATGTCGCCGGCCCATTCGGCACAAGATCAAAAGATCCCGAGGCACGCTTCTCTTTTTGCAGGTGGCGCGAATTAAAAACCGCGTAGGTGAGCTAACGAACAACTAATTAAACAAAGCGGCGGCGCTTTTACGGAGCGACATTTCTAATCAGATTAGAAGCGCGCGCTTCTTAATGAACCCATTCCAAGAAAAGGCTTGCCCCCAAACACTTGCCTCGGCTCGTTCCGCGACGCCCCAATGGGCCTCAAAGGAGACGGCTGTTTTTTATTGCCCTTATTATGCAGCCCGGTTCCGATTGAAGTGTCTCGACAAACTTTGCAACAACACTGCCGATTTAATGTTCACAGATTTTTAAGCCCCGGAGACAAAGGCAAAAAAGGGCAATCAAAATGCTCGAAAGCAAATGTTTGATAAGGAAACAATACCAAACAAAGACCGGCTGACAAAGAGCAAAAGCAGCGCGACGCCCGCAGGTGTTGGTGCTTTTTCGAGAAAAACCATCTGCGATTTGTCAGATTCCGTATGCCTCTGCAAATCGGGAATTCGCCTACTCCGAAGTTGGAGATCGGAAGTCTTAGTTTGTGCTCTTGTACTTAAGACCTGGGAAAGTACCGAGATACTTTTAAGCCCTTGCTAGTTTTCCGCATTCGGAATGCTCGTAAACAAAGGTAAAAAACAGAGCAATCGAAGTGTTTTAAAGTAAATGTTTGATGGGGTGACAATACCAAACAAAGACCGTCTGCTAAAGAGTAAAAGTAACGTGATGAAAACGGCCACAGGTATTGATGCTTTTTCGAGAAAAACTGCAATTTGTCAGATTCCTAACTTATTCTGTATGCCTCTGTAAATCAGGGAATTCGCCTACTTTGATATTGGAAATCTTTGATAGTGATTTTTTACTATTGGAGCAGGATCTACGGTAGTTTCAAGTATCTTTTTTTCATTTCGCCGTTAAAACATCGATAATTTAAGACCTGTGAAGTACTGAGAATTTTAAGCCTGTACGAGTTTTCCACGTTCTATGGTCGTAGAGAAAGTTAAACAAAGGGTAATCAAAAAGCTCGAAGGTAAATGTTAAAAAGGAACAATACTAAAGATCGGTTGGCGAAGGGCAAAAGTAACTCGATAAAGACAAATAGTTTAACTAACGTTGAGCTAGGAGCAACATAGCGGACTCCTTGTAACACGATGAAAACTCCTTGTGGTTTTGATGCTTTTTCGAGAAAACCCTTTGATATGTCAGATTCCCAAATACATTTAAATCACGTGCCTCTTGAAATTCTGTGAATCGGGAATTTCGCTTACTCTTAACTTTAAAAGTAGAAATATTGTTTTTACTACTATAGATTCTCTCAAACGGGGCAATCTCCTCTCCTTTTTCATTTGCCCATTGAAGCATCGTCAAATTTACTAGTTTACTAGTTTTCCACTTTATGATGCTCAGAGGCAACTGTAAAAAAAGGCAATCAAAATGATAGAAAGTAAATATTTGGTAAAGAAATTATACCGAACAAGACGGTTGCTAAAGTGCAAAAGTTTAACGTGATGAAAACGCCCACAGGCTTCGATGCTTTTTCGAGAAAATCATTTGCGATTAGTCAGATTCCCTGATTCTGTGTGCCACTAGAAATTCTATAAATCGGAGGGTTCGCCGACCCTCAAACTGAAATTTGAAATCCTAGTTTGTATTCTCTTACGCAGAGAAAATCTCTCTCTCTCTCTATATATATATACCCTGTTCAGAGTAATGAAGAGAAAACACCAGTGGTTTTAAGAAAGCCAAATCTGTGTGGTGTTGTATACATTTCAGAATATGGGGAGATGAATGGCGGGGGGAAAAATTTAGTTCCGATAGGGGAAGAGCTGGCGCTGTGAATAGTGCCCCCTAATAAATACATAATTCACTGAAATGGCCTTGCAATCGTGATACATATTAACTACAATTTGTAGGTGGTATAAGAGTGCGATAGATACTGACAAGTCATAACCAACCAAATGTCAATTTAATTTATGCATCTAAAACATATTACACATGGAACGCAAAAGGGAAGAAGACTATAGAAAGACAAGTTATTGGCAGTGTTTAATGTTTGGTACCGTGTGACAACCATTGGTACCGTGTGATGGTGTGTTAAACAAACTGCACGTAACTGATCTTTTATGATGTTGCGCGTGTGCAAGATGGCGCTGTTCGTCAAATCTGCAAGGATCCGAATACCTACGTGATAAACCATGCTTTTTAGGTAACCCCACATTCAAAAGTCACAAGGGCTCAAATCTGGTGAATGGGGTGGCCATAAAGATGGGAATACGCGACTGACTACTCTATTTTTTGTAAAATGCTGTCGCAACAACTGTTGAACAGGACGTCCCATATGGGGAGGTGCTCCATCTTGTTGAAATATGGTAGAGCTCAGGACTCCTCGCTGTTGAAGCTGAGGAATGTCGAAGTTCTACTGCATGTCCCTATAACGCTGTGTGGTAACTGAACAGGTCTTTGGTCCCTATGGATGGATTTCTTCAAAAAAGTAGGGACCATTCAGAAATGTTGCTGTAAACTCAATCCAAACAGTTAGTTTTGGAGAATGTAAGGGGATCTGTTGAAACTGGTTGGGATTTTCCCAGATGCGGCTGTTTGGGGTGTTTACTGCTCGCTCCACGCAGAGAAAAATGTGCCTCATCACTAAAAAAGATGTTTCAGGGCCAGTTGTCATCTACCTGCACGCGTGCAAGGAATGTCAAAACAAATGTTTCATGGATATCTGTATCAGAACCATGTAACGCTGAATCTTATACGGATAACTTTCTAAATTTTTCCGCAAACACTTTCATACTGTTGCGTAGGGCAAACCCAGTTTTCTTGCTCGAGACTTACTGTTTCCTGCTTCATACTGACTTATCTGCTCAACAACAGCCGTTGTCACGGTTTTTCGGCCTCGTACTGGTCGAACTGAGAAGCTTCCCGTCTTCTCAAAACGTTGAACCATTCTCAGGATGCTGTTAGAGGATATGTATGTACCAATATTAAGCGTCTACTCGTCAAGTGCACCAGCAGAGTTTTCGTCATTAATTATAATAATAAAGCATGGTCAGGCAATGAGAGTCAAATAGCGATCGTCGAATGTTTCCACAAAGTTTTGAACGTGTTTTATAGCAAATTGTTTTTAAACTATTTGTATAAAGTGACGTCTTCTTTAATTGATGCAAAATGCTTACCTAAATTTCATATGCAAGGTTTATGACAGCTTATATCAATTACAATTCGTAATTAATGTGTATCACGACTGCGGAGCTATTTTATTGAACTAGGCTCGCCAACCTCGTATGATTCTTTACCAAATAATTTTATATCAATGAAGAAACTTGCTAATGCTCTTTTAGCGATGTTTGATCCACAAATTCATGTGAAAGATTGTTTTCTTCGATGAATTTTGTGAAGTCGACCAATAGAAATATACTCGGAAATGAATTGACTGCAAAATGCGTTAAACTGATGAATACTGAATATGAACCTAATATTAAGAAATTATCCGACAAAAAACACCAACAGATTTCTCATTAAATGCATTTTAAATTTATTGTACATACACATACCTGCAACTATATTATCTATTAAATATAATGTTTCATATATATATATATATATATATATATATATATATATATATTTGTGTTGTTTTCTTTTCTTTGTTCATTAAAAACTCAGTGCAGGGGGGCTGGGCATGATTTCTCCCCTTTTATGTCGATTTTTGCTCTTCATTTGCAAAAGTAAAAGTTGTAAAACAAAAAGGAATCGTTAACTTTTTAAAGGATTAAAAAATTGAGAACCAAAAAAAGTAGTTTTTTACCATGCTCCCTTCCTCCTTTAGTGATAAGGTATACAGGGTGACCTGTAAAGTCCTTTTAAATCCTTTAATTTTGAAACCGCGTCTCGTAGAGTCAAGGTAGTAACGTGTGCCTACAGTAAAGTGACCATGCTGAATTTATTGATACAGCTTACAGGAGCTCCTAGCAGTGAAATAAGGAAGTTAAAAATATAACTCGAAAACTAAAGGCGATTGGTCAAAAAGTTTAATTAGAAAAATGTACCCAGTACAATAATAAAGCCACAGAAAAAAAAATTCATGGAGTTATCTGCAAAACTGGCGGAGATATTAGCGATTGAAATTTGAACTTTTCCATGCCTTGAAAAAGGGGCCGTCCTGAAATTGAAATACGTGTTCTCCGATGTTATCATTCTGTTGTTTTGAGTTAAGGAACGACGAATTTAAATTCAAACAACAAGAAGGTAAAAAAATAAAAAAAGATATAAACAAAAAAACATCTGAAAAACGAACTCCGGAAAATAAAAAAACTGACGATCGGAATCATAATTTTCGCGCAACAACTTAAATACACGATTAAAAAAACGGCGACTTACTTAAATACTCGGCTATACATCCACGAACAAAGATTTACTATTTAATAATTTATCCTGATAAATTTTGAGTGGGGGGAGATGCGTATATGTCAGAAACAAATGCGCGCTACTAAGTGTGGCACATTGGAAAAGCAAAAGATACAGATGAGCAACAGCTAGAAATTTATTGCAAAACAAAAACATGGCGAGTGTGTTCAAAAAGGTTACCGTCGGTTAAAATACACATTTGTATTAGATAAAGCACGCTGGCATGCACATTCCTTGTCATCTGTGGTGTGACAGTAGTGCAGCTATCGATGATACGCTGCCGCAGGTCCAGCAAACTTGTCAACGGAGTTTCATACACCCTATCTATGATGTAACCCCAGAGGAAGAAATCGACTGTTGTAAGATCTGATGATCGTGGAGGCCATTCAACACAGCCACCGTAGCCGATTACCTGTTGTCCAAATCTGTTCTTAAGAAACTGTCGCACTGCGTGGGGTTTGTGCTTTGGGGCGCCATCATGTTGGATAGATCACAGGGAAGACAAGAACGCGAGAGCAATATCATCTATTAAGTCAAGTAACACATCTTATAACAGTTGGATGTATTTCAATCCATTAAGTAAACCATCATAGAACACGGGTCCTATTAGACGATCCTTCCAAATTCCGTACCACACATTCGGGGACCACTGCAACTGCTGTCTGACAGTAACTCCCCATGAGGGATTTTCTAGTGCCCAGAAATGGATGTTGCGTCGGTTCAGCATCCCGTTTCGGTGAAACTTAACCTCGTCCGACCATAACATGTTGGAAAAAAATTCTGGCTTAACCTCCAATTAACTCAATGCCCAATTGTACCAGTCAAAGCGCCGAAGAGCAACGGTAGCTCAGTCAGTAGAGCGTCGGGCTCGCATCGGAAGGGTTGTGGGTTCTGTCCTCAGCGGAGCCTGCAATTCTGATGGTTGCGAGATCTGCGCTTGGACCTGGCTAAAGACCGCCGTGTTCGCTAATGGTGACTGGGGCGCGTTAAATAGGTCGTAGTCACAAAGTCCCCCATGTTCCCATACCAAATCAATACCTCTGGGGGTACTTGATCAGGGGGTTATCGGCCTCTGATTGGGATCTAAATTACGATATGTGTGAGTGAATGGATGTGTGAAAGGGACCTTCCTGTAAAACGGATGTGTCATGTATGAAGAAGTCCAACCCTCCGGGGCATTGGCACCCCCAATTGGGCCATATATGGCCCGCAAGACAACAACAACAAAGAGCCGAAGTTGCATGTGGACCATTTGAAAACCGAACGGGATAAGTCTGTGCAGCCTGGACTTCATTGCGTTGGCATTCGCCATAGAGAAGTACAATCTCACAATACTGACTATTAGTGAAAGTCTCCAATTCCTCACAGCGCACTGTATAAAGCAAGAACACCAGCTCGTAGGATCGAACTCAAAACCCTCTGGTTGGCAGTCCGTCACTTTACCAATCGGGAAACCACGGCCCCCAATTTTTATCAGTATAAAATTATTAAAAAGAAAATCTACGTTCGTGGTTGCATGGTCCAGAGGTTTTCATTCTTGTATTTTAGTTGTTGCGCGAAAATTGTGATTTCGGATCGTCAGTTTTTTTTATTTTGTTATTTTTTTCAGATGTGTTTTTTTTATTTATCTCTTTTTTTTTAAAAACCTTCTTTGTTGTTTGAATTTAAATTCGTCGTTGCATAACTCAAAGAAACTGAATGATAACATCGGAGAACACGTATTTCAATTTCAGGACGGACCCTTTTTCAAGGCATGGAAAAGTTCAAATTACAATCGCAAATATCTCCGCCAGTTTTGCAGATAGCTCCATGAAATTTTTTTTCTGTGGCTTTATATTGGGTACATTTTTCTAATTGAACTTTTTGGCCAATCTCCTTTAGTTTTCGAGTTATTTTTTTTAACTTCCTTATTTCACCGGTAGGAGCTCTGTTAACTGTCTCAATAAATTCAGCATGGTCACTTTACTGTTGGTACACGTTACTACCTTGACTCTACGAGACATGGTTTCAAAATTAAAGGGCTTACAAAAACTAGATATGACAGTTAAAAAAAATAAGTAACGAAATTTCAAAAAAATATCAGGAACCAAATTTAAATTTTTAAAAAAACTCGACAAGCTGCAAAAATTCACGTTTAGAGGTACTCTGACAAAAAAAAATCACGACTGAATACTGAAAATTTCTACGTCTTTAGCTCACTCGAGTTAGAAATTTAGCTTTTTCAATTTTGACATTTAATAAACCCTAAACTAATGGCCGCATCGGAAAAAAAATCTTCAAAATTCTCTTTCTCAGGAAACCGTCTAAGAATCGAACGAACAAAACCCAGTTTTCAATCCTGCGGCGAGTTGTTAACTTTTTTTAATATAGAGAGATTATGTTTTTACTAGGGACAGTTCTACGCGCCATCTCTTCCCCTATTGGTCATTTTTGGAACTAAATATTTCACCCCCACCCCGTCCTTTGTTTCCCCGTGCTCTAAAATGTATACCACATAGATTTGGCGCTTGTATGTCCACTCGTTTTTTCTCTACAGTGCTCTGAAGATGAATACTTTAATTATAACCACCCGGTGTATACTGATACTATACCCGGGTACGTATACTACTGATACTATACCCGGGTACACTGAAGAGCCAAACATTATGACCACCTTCTCAATAACGCGTTGCGCCTCCTTTGGCCTACAAAACAGCTGCAACTCGCCTGGGCATAGATGCCACAAGTTCTCGGTACATGACTGGAGACAGGTTGTACTAAATGTCTAAAGCTTCGGTTTCCTAAAAAAGTGGAGCCGTTATCTAACAACCGTGATACGTCATGATGCCGCGGGCATAACGCGGCCGTCTAAACTGATACCAGAGTTGTCAACTTAGACGGACAGAATACGGTATAGAATGGGCAACACAGACGGCTGTCGTGGTTTATTTTATTCGAGAAACACAAAACAAAGTGGCTTTCTTATTCTCTAGTCCAAAGTTCCTAACTTCGGGATCGTTGAAGATGGAGTGAAAATTTCAACGGATTTAAAATCAGCATAAAATTCTACGCCAGATCGATACCAAAAACAGTGTTATTATTTAATTATTTACCATTTGATTAGTTAATTATTTATTTATTTAAAGGAAATCACATTTAAGGTATCGTTCTGGTGTAAAATTTTCCGCAGATTTTTCAAATCCGTTGAAATTTTTATTCTGTGTTTAACGATCCCTATTTTACAAAAACGAACTAATCAATGGCAGTCAAAAATGTTTTGTTTGTTTTGCATCCCTCCGCTCGAATCGCTTCGCGCAGGAAATGAAATGTTGCCGCTACAATAGAAAAAACGTTCCCCAACTGTTTGAGACCGCTATGATGACAGTCATTGAAACGGCGGTTCCGATAATTTCCGTTACGCTCACAAACAACGCTCTCTAGGAAACCAACACCATCTGTTTGTATAAACAACGTTTTAGTGACGTCACCCACAGCTACATCACGGCTGCTATATCACGGCTAAGCTTTCTTAGGAAGCCGAAGCTTAAGCAGCGGTAATGCAAAGTCAAAATATTCGGACATGGCGGTGTTTGAGCTCTGAGCTTGCGCTCCATGACACCCCAAATGTGCTCTATCGGATTAAGATCCGGCGAGTTAGGTGGCCAGGATATTAAGTGGAATTCATCAGTATGCTCCTCGAACCCCTCCAACACAATCCGAGCCTTGTGATATGGGGCGTTGTCCTGCTAGAAGATTCAATTTCCAGTTGGGAAGACAGATGGGGTGCAACTGATCCGCAATGATGTTTAGATAGTTCGCAGCGTTCCTGCTCTGTTCTACCACAACTACGGGTCCCAGAGTCGCCAATGAGAACTTCCCCCAAAGCATAGTACCGCCTCCACTAGCCTGTGTATGACCTGCTGTATAAGAGGGGAGCAACTATTCGCCGGGCAAACAGCGTACCCTGACACGACCATCGACGTGATGAATGAGCAATCGGGATTCATCTGACCAGGCAACTTTCTTCCACTCATTCATGATCCAGTCTGGATGTTCCCGGGCCCACTGTCGGCGTAGTTGACGATGACGCTTGGTCAACAGAGGCACACGAGTGGGACGTCTTCTGCACAGTCCCATATCTAACAGTGTCCGCTGAACTGTGTGTTCCGAAACACTTGCGCTTGGACCTGCATTGTATTGGCCTGTCAGCTGAGTCACTGTCTCGCGTCGATTTTGCTTAACCAAGTGGGACAGTCTCCGTCGTCCATTTTTTTTATGACGCGTGGACGACCAACACCTTGGCGTCTACTGCTGGTGTCACCGTCATTTATCCACTTTGCATGAATACTAACAACGGCAGATCGTGAACAACCTACCAGTCGTGCAGTTTCGGTGATACTCGTTCCGAGTCTTCGGGCCATTACGATCTGCCCTCTATAAAATTCGCTTAGATCAGTAGCCTTTCCCATCACTCGCAAAAGTAACTGCAAGAATGATTACTTACCTTCTCCAGCAGCAAGGCGCAGTGGCGTCCAATCTACACCGCTTGACCGATCCACACCAATTTTGGCATACTTATCCTTTAGAACCCTGCGGGTAATGTAGGCTATATATTTACCATTGTTCTATTTGTTTTGGGTGTGCAGAGAGGATTAAGAACAATTCGAAATCCCCATAGGAATAACATTGAGTATTTTTGCCATCACTGCCAGACTAATTCACTTTAAATATTTGGTACACTCATCTTCGGAATCCTGCGGGAAACGTAAGAAATATATTAACATGATTAGCTTTGTCCTAGGTTTTCAAAGGGGGCTAAAAACGATTCAAAATCCCCATAGCAAAAACTAAGTAACTTTACTATGAAGTTTGATAAATTTACATCAAATTTGGTATGCTGATTCTTTAAGGTATGTGGACACATTGGAGACCCTTTTTTTAAATGTGGTATAGAAACATTTTAATGATATTTTTATGTTTAGTGTTATTAAAAATTAGCATTGGGCTATAAATATTTAAAATATATATTAATAATTTTGTAAAAATGATAATTATGTATGAAATTTTAAAGAAATTAGTCAAAATCTTCAAATGTGTTACTTGAAAATATATTCAACCCATTTTCATTTTTCTAGTGAATAAACTAGAATCAAAAAGATATTTAAAAAACAAAAATTTTACAAGCGATCTAAAAATGAATACAAGATTTTTGAGAGTTTTACAGTCCTATTTCTTAAATAAATGGTCATCATTTGAAAACATTTCAACTCAACATAATTATTCTAGTTCATTCACTAGACAACATTATAAAGAACAAGTTCTCAAAATTTTAGGAGAATCCATCAATAACTTTTTGTGTTATACATTTAAAGTGAGAAAATAATGCAAAAATATTAATTTGGAGAAAAAGTAGTATCGTTTGATCTCTTGCTTTTGAAAGAAACAGTAAGGTCTGCTTAATTGATGCTATTTATTCGAGTGGTCAATACTGAATTTGAGGTAACTAAAGAAATAGCATCTATGAATAGTCTGCATGGAACAACTATAGGCAAAAATATCTTCAAGAAAGGCGAGAAAACGCTAACTGTTCAGTTTTCAATGGAATCAGTTAAAATGTCACTGCTTATGGTAGTAAATATATATGTGTAACAAGGAAATGATTAGTTTGGCAATTTTTTACGGCTGGTGAAGAAGGTAACTGTTCAAAACCTCTTTTAATTTATTTTCACCAGGACGCTCTATGTGGGAAATGTTCTGCCACGTGTTATTCACATTAAATAATAAATTTTCCATGCTGTAACAAATTTCAAATATTAGCGAATTCAAAAAACTGCGCGGTGGATATATTTTCTGAGCTTAACCTACAGTTACAACTGCGTTTTTCGGATCTTGATGGAAGTGCAAAAGACACTTCCTTGTTTCAAAATTCATTTGACTGTACAATTGCTGAGCTTCCGTCAGACCTTCAATTGGAAAGGATTGATCTGCAAAATGATTTTTAAAGAAAGCAACCAAATTCTATAAATATCTTTTGGAAGATAAAAGCGGCAATTGAAATGACATGCATGGGGATTTATATCTGTATTTGGGTGTACCTATAAACGTAGAAGGATATTTCGAAAATGAAGTATGTAAAATCGCCAATATAGATCATTATTAACAAATGACCATTTGCAAACAACTTTAATGATAGGAAGTACAAATTCGAACTCGAGTATTATGAAATTTTATCTCTGAAAAACAATTATATTTATCGCATAAGTACAAAATTTCACCTGTTCAATATTACGTTTTTTGTAAATAGAAATATTTTATTCGTTTTTTGTAAGTGTCAAAAAAATGTTTATAAATCGAGCAGGGGGCGAAGCCCTCGCTGTGGCGTCATGGACCGGAAAGTTAATTCAGGATTATACGAATTATTAAGATAGTTTCGCCGTGGCACTTGAGATTGACTCTGTAAAAGTAGTTTTGATCTGCAAAAAGAGTGTTGACCTGCTGAGCCTAAAATTTTTACGATCTGGGCTTTTCCAAAAAAAACGTTTGTCGACCCCTGGTCTAGATAATCATTAAGATCTAGGGTCTATATCTCTAGGATAGGACTAAGAATTCCCATAGCGAAACATTGAAGAATAGCACTAACTTGGGACCCTGATGGAAAGAGATTGTCAGGCAGATCAAATCTGACATGGTCGAAGAAAAATGGGAAATGGCTGGTTGGAGGAGCTGGAGTCAAACCAGAGATGCCTTATGGAGGACGAGACTAAATTCTTCATGCGCCTACTTGGAGTAAGGTCGAAGAAAAGTGGGAAACGGCTGGTTGGAGGAGCTGGAGTCAAACCAGAGATGCCTTATGGAGGACGAGACTAAATTCTTCATGCGCCTATTTGGAGTAAGGTGAGAGAGGGAGATAATGATAAACTACACTGTATAAATACAAAGTTATCAATTACACAGAACAAAAGTGACGGAAATAAAGAAATCATGATTGAAACCATAGAGGAAATATAAAAGTAGAGTGAGCAATGGTAACTTTTTATGTGACCAAAACTAGGTAGAAACGTGACCCTTAGACTATCATCATTTGATTGGTCCCCGAGAGTGGGGAAGACGCCTATTCAGTTATCCTTCATCTGGTTGGTCCGCGCGACGAAGTAGTCGACTTTGGCGATTTCACCACCTACGTCACCACTCTATAGAGATGTGCATTCACACACATCATGTCATAAAATGTTACATCGTCATATGAGGCAATATGATGCCAATTCGGCCCAACTAACTTAATTTTCACAAAGCAGTCACGTAACTACTAGTCGACATGTTGGTCACATTTTGAATCTCCTCTCAATAGCAATGCTTAGTCTACTGATATTTCACGTCTATGATCAAAATATACACCTCATAGAAAACAGTTAAAATTTGTTTTCAAACGTCAAACTTATAAAATTGCTAAAAAGTACCAAATCATCAAAGAAAACATCAAGGTTCGAGAATAAAATATTGATCATCCTAACAAATACAACTCCTTGGTGGATTTTCAGATAAGTTTTGCTGAAAAGTTTCATAGGAAAATAATTTGATGATCAAGGGCATTTATCAATTTAAAAAAAGCTATTATCCGATGGTTAAATAATTTGCAAACTGCTGTTTTCCACTAAATATTTTATATATGACAATGAAGTATATGAAGTTTGGTCCAATCATATTAAGTGGTTCAAAATTACGTGGTATTGTCCTCGGCTCTTTCCGTTCGGGATTGATCCTGGACCTTCGCCATCCCTCGGTGTATTTCCCTCTTCTGTGTCAGTAAAGCTTTCATTGTGTATGTATATTTCTCAATGTTGTATGTCTTGTGTCTGGCGCAGCATGGCCAAATATGGCCCTTGCGCCATAACACACCCCAACAACCTGGACCGTCGCCAATAGCCCACTGTGTTGCTCCAGTGCGACGTTAATGAACTATCTACCTATCACACGTTAAATTCAGCAGAAGTTATAATAACACAATACGTGGTCAAAATCTATGTCTAAAAAAAAGGATGTGTGTGTATATTCTCTATACAAGTCTCCGTTTGACCAATCCATATGAAATTTAGTACTTATACTTTAGAACACTACGGAAAACATAGACTATTTCTTTCTTGTCTTCAGACCAATCTGTCGCCATGAAAATTGACACACAGGTAGCCCTAAAAGTGCCACTCAAAGTCCCAATTTTAAAATCTAAAGTTTGTTTTTCTTCAATAAACGGACATGGATAAAGAAACACGTTCCACAGGGTTTGTATATGAGTTAACTCAGGAAAATGGTGCGGTCATATTTTAGCTGTCGCGTTCATATTTGAAACAAGCGAAACGCCGGATTATTCAGCTAGTAATTGATAAATTAGCAAAAATTGATAGGTGTCATGCTAATACATTTTCCATGTATTGCCATTCACAAAATAGTTTGCTATTAGAAATCAAATTAACTCTTTATTGGGCAAGGGTATAACTTAATTGAAACGTTAAAACAGTTAATGCACCAAAACACCTAACGCTTTTAACATTCTCTGCACACCCAAGAAAAATAGAACGGGGATTAATAGTATGTAACCTACGTTACTCGCAGGGTTCTAAAGAATAAGTGTGCCAAATTTGGTGGGGATTGGTCAAGCGGTGTAAATTTGTTTAGAGAGCCAGACAGAAATACATATAGGGTGTCCCAAAATTCACACAACATTTGAATTTTTCACCATTTATGCGGTAAAGTGTAGCTAACGAAAAAAAATGACAGCGAGACAGCTGACAGTTCATGGTTATTAAAAATGGAGCGCTACACGAAATAACAACGCGTTTTCATTGTTGAGCAACATTTTTAAAATAATGAATGGGGTTTGGCAGCTACAGTTCGCAATTTTCGTACAAAATATGCGACACGATAATCCGATTTTTTTGTGCCTAAATTGCAAGATATGGATGTGGACGACATGTGGTTTCAACAAGACGGTGCCACATGCCATACAGCCCTAGCAACAATTCGATTACTGCATGAGTCATTTCCTGGTCGTTTTGGTGATCAGAATTGGCCGCCCAGATCATGCGATTTAACGCCGTTGGACTTTTTTCTTTGGGATTTTTTGATGTGTAAGGTTTATGCCAACAAGCCCATGACCACCCACGCCTTGAAGGAGAAAATTGATCGCTGTATCAACTAAATTCAACCATATTTATGCAAAACGGTCATGAAAATTTCAACAAAAGAGTACGTATGTGACAGCAAAAGCCTTGGAGGCGCTTTACCCGTTATGCTATTCCATACATAACCCTATATTGTATACTTTTATGAATCAATAAAAAATGTACAATTTTTAATTATAAACCTGCGTTTTCTATCAAAATTACTTCTTGCGTGAATTTTGGGACACCCTTTATATGTATAGTAAACTCTCGAGTATCTTCGGAATTGAGTGGCGCCATGGATAAGCGAATTCCGCAGATAATCCGCAAAATGGCTAAGAAGGGTACAAATCAATACGAAAATGTTTTTGAACAGTTTTTATTTACAGTAGTGTGTCTATACATACAATAATGAATTAATAAACAGTAGATTTCTGTACTTAAAAGTTTTTTTTTATTTACTTATTCACAAAAAAATATCAGTTAACTGTTTTTAGTGTTAAAATACCTCTTTTGAAGTTTTCAATAACATTTTGTCACAAAGTGACCGCTATTTAACCGCCCGCGTTAATCGGGAGTTGACTGTATATCTGTTGAGGAGGGTGGGGTATTTGTTAATATAAACTAGTTTTAAAACTAAAAATTAAGAAATCAATTTTGGTGAATTTGAAAGTTTACTGGTCCCCTCCACAACCAATCACTATAAAATTTAATACAAATACAAATACAAATATTGACGACCAGCTACAGGCTCAAGCCCAACAAGGCTGGTCCTTTGTTTATGAATTCTCCAATTCCCACTGACTATCCAATTGTGTCTTAAATTCGTACACTCCCTTTGAATTAACTATATTTTCTGGCAACGCGTTCCAACTGTCTATTACCCTATTAAAGTAGTAGTTTTTCCTTAAATCCCGATTAAAATGTGTCTTATTCAGCCACGATGCCACGAAAGCCACGATGTTTATAGTTAAAGAAAATAACCCGAATCGCTTAAATAATACAAATATAATGCATTTTCTTCCAACCAATTAGCTGCAAAATTTGGATCTCAATAGCTTAAGAATCAGTGAATTACCGCACGGGGAAGAGCGGTGGCAAGCCGTGTAAATTTATGTTTCCGGAGGGGAAAGCTTATCAGTGTCTTATCTTACCTACCTACAAGTCTAAACGTTTTATTTGAATTGAGTATTAGGGGCGGGGGGCATTGCCCTCTCCCGCATTCGAGGGACAAGGGCAGGAGGTAAATAAAAATCCTTTTATGCGACAGAGATATTTTTATATTTAACGCATAGCGAAAGAGTCAAAATAGCCAGCTTATTTTTAGGCGATTTAGTATTGTTAGCTCAAATAAAAGTGGTTGTTTTGAGGATACCAAAAGCGACATTTTGATTACTTCTTTTGTAAAATTTTGTTTTTGATGACTCAGCGGAATGACAACTCAATACTGGATGTAACTTATTAAGGGAGATCCGTAAGGAAAAACCCAAAATTCTTATTATTCATTTTACATAACCAATTTTTTTAGTGATTATTAAGCACATATTTGAAAGAAATATGAATAAAAAAATTAGTTTTTATTTGCAATTATATTTTATGTTACGATTTTAATAAATTTTTTAAGCCGAAATACACACTTTTTATACACCCTACTCTGTCAATTTTTAATATTTTTGTATGAAATAAATTTCTACAATATTGTTATAGTATATGCAAGAGACCTAGGGAGAGATTTAAAAAAATTTATTTACGAGTTTTCTTAAAAAATTATTTTACTCATTATGTGTTAAATTTCTATAAAAATTTCCTTTTTATGTTTATTAATTTTTATAAATTTTTCTGAACTATTTATAAAAAAAGCACTCACTGTGTCTGTTAAACAGTTATTCAAGACCTAAAAAATGTAAACAGTTTAACTCTAAGTGTATATATCAAAAAGCCTTAGTACTTTGAACTTTGGCAAAATTTCAAAAAACTAATTTTGAGATAATCGCATTTTAAGTACAAAATACTACAGAAGTTAACGAAAACAACTTACTTTTTGCAAGTACTATTTTTTTTAGTAATTTCTATTACATTGAGACTTTTATCAAAACAATAATTTTTACCGTAAACTCGTATATATTTTTTAAAAGCCAGTTTTATCTCTGATGACAAGTGAGTGATTTGTGATAATTCATGAATAATTATACATTTCTTGTTTAATGAACTGAAAAAAAAAATATTTTATTGGATCAATACTATTTTAAAATAAACCACACGTTCTTTTTTCTACGGTTATTTTTTTCTAACAAGACTTTTTTGTAGTGATACGCACACATGCGACGAAATTTAGCGCTATTTTTTCAATGTGTTTCCTTCAATGGCGTCACCACATGTTTTACATGAGGACCTGGATTTTGTCATTTAGTTCTTGCCGATTGATAGAAAAACCAGGAGTCTACACCTTAAGGGTATTTAAAACGTTTGGAATAATCATCGGTAGATACACTATGATATAATGTTGCATAAATGGAAGTTTTCATGGAAAACGAAGCCAATGGTTGGCAGTCGATTAAGTAGTAGGAAGGTCAAATAAAAGTTAAAAAGCAGCTTGTAGCTATTTTCTTCGACTCTGAAAATTTTCCCATTTGTTCTTGAATATCTGATGTCAATAAACCGAAAAACAATTTTTGAAATTATTTTTTCGAAATTTGGGGTTCGGGTCTCCCTTTAGTTGTCATTCCGTTTGTCATAAAAATTTCTGAGTAATAACCAAAATATCGCTTGTGGGTACTTAAAACAATCACTTTTATTCTATCTTAACTAAAGTAACTTATTGAATTAGCTTGATTAAAAAAGGTTTTGCTTTGAGGAACCCCAAGGAACATTTTGATTAGTACTTCAGTAAAACCTCGATAAGTCGTCACTCAAGGGTTCAAGAAATTTTGATGGCTCAAGCAGAACGACAACTTAATAGGTTATTTTAGGTGAGATTGAATAAAGTGGTTGCTTGAGGAACCCACAAGCTACATTTTGAATAGTACTATAGTTAAACCTCGTTAAGTCGTCACGCAAGGGACCAAAAATTTTGAACTGCTCAAGCGGAATGACTTTTAACTAAATTTTTTCAGTATTGAATAAAAATGGTTGCTATGAGAAACCACACATGACATTTTTATTAGTACTAGAGTAAAACCTCGATAGGTCCAGAGGGGCAGCAAGGGCCCAGAGGGAAAATATCCAAAGGAAAAACATTTAAAAAGTATTTTTGTAGTGATTTGTCTTCGAAAAAGTTTTGTTATTTTCAACACAATTTGGTCAGTGTCGCGGGTGCAGTTTCAATTACTATCAGCACTCCATGATCGAATACAATGTTTGATAGTCAATCTCATCCCTCCCATGCAGCAGTTTGCAATCGTAATACTATTCACAAGATAGAAACAAAGCTGTGTGTTTCTCTTCCCACAAACATATGAAGGGCATGAAACAAGACATAGGAGACATTTCCATCAACAGGAGCCATAAGATCAGCCTTTTACTACTTTTTAGGAGTATTGGTTCAATATATATATATATATATATATATAACATTTAATCTAGAACATTTTTAATTAATGAAAATTTAATTATTATTGTTTTCTTTGGAATGGCAACAACATAAAGGATCGCAGGTTTTAAATTTATTTTTTCCGTTTGACTTTGCAGAGGAACTATTTGTTAGCAGACTAAAAAACAAATAAAGTTTTAACTGAGTTCCTTTTTTTTACTTCCTAGATTGTTAAAGATAGAGTAAAATTTTCAACAGATTTCAAATCTGCAGAAAATTTCACATTAGATCGATACGTAAAAAAAATGATTTTCTTTAAATAAATCATTTTTAAATTGAAATTTTTATATTTTTTCGAGCGCCGCTGAGCAGAATGACTTTCGTTTGATTCGAGATTCCAGAAATCACAGATTTCATTCCTGCACTCACCAAAACAAATAAAAAACATTTGACTGGCATTGTTGAGTTCCTTTTTTGTAAAATCGCGATCGTTAAAGATACATTAAAAATTTCAACGGATCTGAAATCTGCGGAAAATTTTATACCAGATCGATACCTTGCATTTAATTTTCTTGGAATTTGGCCGCATTTGACAATGACGAGGCCATCACGGCGTTTCCCGTGGTGTTGGTTTGCGAAGCAAACCATAGTTCATAATATTCATATTTTGGTTTGCGAAGCAAACCAAATTAGAATTCTCAGGTAATTTATTCCAATAGGCTACGAATTTCCATTTGGTTTGCGAGGCAAACCAACACCACGGGCAACGCCGTTATGGCTGTTATGCAATAGGCTACGAATTCCCATTTGGTTTGCTTTGCAAACTGAATGGGAATTCGTAGTAATCACCGGGGGTTAGCGTATATCAAAGGCGTTGATAGATTCCAATTTTTTTCTCAGCCCTCGTCAGAATTTCCACTACTTTGTCATCGATTCATGGAAAATGACGCTATGTTCAGTCTTTCAATCCAATCTTCGATTTCATTCCGATTCGATAAGACGTACGATTTGCTGTTTGTACTGTAACGTATTAATGTGGCACGAGCCTCTCAGAAGGAACAAATCGCAGATGATTGTGGACTAAATATTTATTTAAGAATATTTGAAAATGTTCGTAATTTTGTACAGGTAGTGTCTCCACGGGGTCTCTCCAGAGCACTCCAAGTTGAAGGCTTGGTTGAGCTTCTCCAAGAGCTTTCACTCGTGTGAGTGAGATTTGCAGCTCGGTTGAGCTCGCTAAAAGTTCTGCGTCCGCTCCAAGGACCAACAACTCAGGTTTGAGCTTTCCACACGTCGGCTCGACGTACTACCAGGTCGAGAATTTCTCAGAGTCAGCGAACAACAGTTGAAACTCTCAACAGATCAGGCTAGCCTTTTTCTCTGATGTAGGAGAAATTCTCTGTATCCCCAGAGAACAGGATATCTCGACCACAGAGAACGGCTTTTCCCTTCACTAGGATCAGGTTGATCCGTCAGGTCTGTTGACCTCTTTCCAAGCAATCTTTTTCACTTCTCTCCCGAGTCCGAAAATCCAACGATGGTTGTTGGAGCCCCGTTTCATTCGTCACACTTGTCCTCTCGCCGTTGGTTGGTTCCAAATCGGGTTGTCCATTGGTGGTTAATTCCGACGGCTGAGGCGGGAACTTCATTAGACGGGTCTGCTGGCGTCTCCTCTGATCCTGGAAGCGGCGGAACTGAACTTCTGACCTACGGCTCGTTAACTGCGCTGGATTTATGACCCCAAAGGCATCTCGTTTTCAGTCCCTTCAGCTTCACCACTTCGAGAGAAAATTCCTAGCGCTTGCTTTGCTTCCGTCACAGTACACTCCGTTTTACTTGATGCGATTTGTAGTATCCGATAAAACGTAAAGTCGTAGCGTATAAACCCGCCTAATACACTGGTGAAATAAATTAAGAAAATTTGCATATTTTATCGAATTTCATGAAAAGAACTGAACTGAATGTAAAACCACTGCTTCTAGACAAAAATGCAAATCTTGTACGTCAAATACGTAAGACTGTGGACGGAGCCAGTAGAGAAACAGGCTTTATAAGCGCGCGTAAGTCAAGACGCATTTCGTTCGCTAGCACACCTCGGCGAATTTCTTGGTGTTATTTTGCAGCAATCGGTTAATTTCAAATTGTAACAGAAAAAATGAGTTACCACCAACGTTTAGATGATGGAATGAGGTGGCAAATTGTGGGGAGGCTAGAAGCAGGCCAATCTCAAGTCCAAATTTGTAGAGTTCAATTTAACGCCCAGCGTCGTGTTTAACTTATAGAAACAGTTCCAGGATACCGGATCCATCGAGAGAAAGCCTGGGCAAGGTCTTCCAAGAGCCACGACGGCCAGAGAAGATCGCCATTTGTCGATTATAGCGAGGCGTAACAGGAGTGCTACAGCTTCTCAGCTCTCTCGTGACTTGTATGCAGCCACAGGAACCCGTGTATCAAGGGTGACTGTTTCCAAAAGACTTCATGAGAGAGGGTTCTATTTGTTCGCAAGAAGACCTGCTGTTTGCGTCCCGCTCACTTCTGCGATCAGGAGAATCCGTTTATCATGGTGCAGAGAGCATAGAGATTGGAGTATGGATCAATGGGCGACCGTTCTCTTCACTGATGAGTCAGCCTAAACACCGATTCTCGCCGTACGTTCATATGGAGAGAACCAGGGTAACTACCCTCCAATGTCCGCGAAATCGACCATTATGGCGGAGAAGGTTTAATGGTCTGGGAAAGCATCATGTTGGATGGCTGCACACCTCTCCATGTCTTTGAAAGAGGCAGTGTGACTGGTGTGAGGTATAGGGATGAGGTCTTGGAGCCCTATGTTCGCCTTTTCAGGGGTGCAGTTGGCCCTGAGTTCATTTTAATGGACGATAACGCGAGGCCACATAGAGCTCTTCTGGTCGACGAATTTCTAGAGAGTAAGGATATTCGCCGGATGGATTGGTCAGCCTGATCCCCAGACCTTAACTCTATAGAGCAAGTCTGGGACGCTCTGGGGAGGGCAATTACAACTCGCAACACCCCTCCGAGAACCATCCAGGGAATGAAAACAGCGGTTCTGAACGCGTGGGACCAATTTCCACAGGAAATGATAAACTGCCTTATTTCAAGTATGAAATCACACTGCGAGACCTGTCTATCTGTAAGAGGGGACCATACCTCCTATTAACCCATCTATTAACCCATTTTTTTTGTTTATTCTGCAACCGCTGTTTCATACCTTCCGACTCCAACGAGTGTTACGCACGATCATGAGTGTGTATTACAATTATTGAATGGTTATTTGTTTTGAATTGTATCAATGTATGTACATATCAAATTTCATTAAAATCGGTACATTAGTTCTAGAGATAATCTACCAAGTCTGGAAATTCTTTTAATTTCTTACACCAGTATAAAAATAACGTTTCGAATTGCATGTTTCCTCCACTCACTGTTTATCCTTGTAGCTGTTATTTACTTAATGCAAAACAGAGCTGCAAGTTGCGTGTTTCGCCAGCGCTGTTTTTTCCATGTGTCTGATATTTATCAAACACTTTGAATTGCGTGTTTTGTCTACTCACACTATTTACCTTGTCTCTGGTATTTACCAAATAAAATCAACTATTCGAATTGCTTATTTCGTCTACTCGCCCTGTTTTTATGGTTTTAATTAGTACTTTTAGCGACTAATTTTGTCAAAATTTTTCTTCTTATGACCATAATGTGGATGTAGATATTTGAAACTAATACTTATTTTGAAAAAGAAATAATATCAAAGATTAATTTAAACAAGGCTATGCTCAGATGCCAATGCAAATGTGTATAATACAAAGATATGGCATATAATATTTGTAGGCGATTATATAGGGTACTATACGGCTTACGCTTAAAACAATTCAAACCTGGAATTGTTGAATATGTTGTAACTTATAAACATCTGTCAAACAATATAGAGTGCAAGTCAAATATTCATTGTAGTTTTTGAATGATCAAAATTCTTAGCATACAGACCTCTTAAAATGTTTATAATTTGAGTTATTCTTGATTGTACGAGTAAAATGCGACGCAATATAACAAAATTACGAAATAATTTTTGCAGTGTTGGATTTATGCTTTTAATCAAGAACATGAAATTTTCATTGGTTACCTTGTGGTGCAATTCTTATGGTAACTGTTAAACTTGAATGGTTTTTGTTTGATTTGTATAAAATTTAATTATGTACCTAACTATGTGGATGAATTTAATGATTTAATTTTTCAAAGTGTAATTAAATAATTATTAAACCTAATCGATTCCTGGATCAATAAAAAAGCACGCAAACCAAGATAATGATTGTTATGATATTGGTTTCAAAAGGATTATTTTGTATGTGAATGATAAAAATACCAAAATACTGTTTCTTTTTGGCACAGTTTAAAAAAGAATAATAAGTTACCAAATTTTAATAATTCTGATCATCTGGTAAACCAAGCAAGAGGTGTAAAATGACTCCCAAGAAGTAAGGAAGTGGAACTTTATAATCTTTTATGGCACACAGACGACACCTTTCATAAGATGGGAAACTTTATTATTTTCGCTCATTCGTGGGTTGACCAAGTGACAAGTTCCAACACACTTTGGATATAGGACTGCGTGCTCTCTCCTGTCTTCTGTACTCGGTTCTTAAGGTCCTGTTCAGCTTGTTTGACGAAGAGTTCCGTGGAACCAAACGCAATCTTCAGCTGTTCTTGAAATGTTTCCCATGAATGAAGGCTTTCTACATTGTTCCGTACCATAGCCTGGCTGTACCATTTAAAAAGAAGTAGGCATTGGCAAGGCACATTGTATCGTCCCATCGATTAAATTTTGCTATGCGTTCGTATTCTTTTAGCCACGCTGTTGGGTCTTCTCCAACTTCGCCATTAAAAGTTAATGGTGCTGAACTTGGGTCATCAAAGGGGACACTAAAAATGCCTGGCTTTCAATGTCTTGTGGCATGGTGCCTTGAGATCTACTTCTGACAGGCTTAACAAGGAGTTCGAATTAAGGAGCTAATAGTTTTAACCGACGGCTTCTTCTAAGATCTTCAATTTTTGCCTCAGTGGATTAGATCGTATCGGGCGCCTCCGCCAAATGTCACATAGAAACTTGGGGTAGTTTTTATGATCGCTTCAAAAAACACAGCCGTTAACTAGATCAAACAGGATTTATTCGCAGCAAAAGGGTATGTGTCGATCATCATGTGGCGAGACTGGGCCACCTGTCTGTCTGAACAGAGATAAAATACGGCAATATGGTATATTGTGGAGTATCGATATATTCTCTCTCATCCACGTCCAAGTCCAACGGAAATAGAGGCGACAGCCAGTCGCCCTCCGGTCGCTCTACTTGACAGTTAGAAACAATGGACAGACTTTTGGTCCCCAGGATGATGGACGAGCTGGACGTAAGATCCTAGACAGCGAGAGGCCGAACCGAGACTTTCCGTCGGGGTTCAAAGGCCAATAAGGTCAGCGGGCACCTTTGACCCCCCGACACTAGACCAATTGCAGGACGTGAATTACGTCAAGAGCGACGACAGCGCCAGAAGCCCACCCCCTCCAAAAGAGGTATAAAAGGGCGCGCACGGTTTTTTTTCTAGGAGCTCCGAGCGTTTTTAATTGCCACAGGACGGTCGAGCCGAACTTACCCGGGCATCCGGCCCCAGATTATCCTCGAGAGGAACGCAGTAGCCACGGCAGGTAGCCGGCTAAACTGCTCCACGGTCGCACGAGCTTGCGACCTTATGATCTCACCCGAGAACGCTCCGTGAGGCCACCCGGCCGGAGGACTCTAGCTCGAGTCCCGTTACCAGAGGAGACCCGATTCTCCGCCTTGGCACCCCGCCAGACTTAATCTCATCCGAGATAACCGTGAAAGGCCGTAGCCTGGAACTCACCCCATTACTCGGGTCACTGCTACTGATTCTCCAAGGGAACCATTCCCAGACCTCCGATTCCAAGAGAACTCTGTAAATTTTAAGCTTACTCCCCCCCCCCCTAATCTAGAAATAAAACTACTTATTTCTCAACCTGTAGCATTAGTCTGAGTCGATACAATATGAACGTATACAAACAATTGTGTACTTTATACATGATTGAATGTTTAATGTCTTAAATAAATAGTCTAATTCAATTTATTTCTTGTCTATCTAGAAAAGCAGTTGTATGGAAATAGAACACAAGCATCCAAAAGACGTTAAAAGGGATTTCAAGCTTCTAAGTTAGAAAGTAATTCAAGCCATTTTGTTATAAATGAAAATTTATAAATATTTATGCACTTTATACGTAATTGAATATTTTATGTATTGAATGAATAGTCTGTTTGCATTTCTGTCTTCCCATCTTTCTAGAAAAGTGGAATCACTGACTCACTAGGTTTTTACACTGCAGTAGCATCCTGTGAATTGTATACTGCGCAGATTCAATTCCTGTCAATTCTCGAGGTGCATACTTCTGTGCCTGTAAAACTTTCCTTTTACGTGCAAGTACAATTACATAATAATGTCTTGTGCTTGGCGTAGCTTGGTCAATTATCACATTGCGCCATAAAATCTAACCAACCATCTAGTAAAGCAATTGGGTGGAAGCTAAACAAAAGGATCAATAATAAGTTAAACAAGGATTTTCAAGCAGCTTCTGCGTTGAAAAATGTTATAGAAAATTTTACTTGGCAACATTATTTTCTAAATCATGTTTATATATTTAAATAATACGAATGTATTCATTTTTCTGATAAAATGACCGCGACCTGGTTTAATTGTGATTGCACGATTATTGTACTTTCTCAACTACCAGCGCCGCGAACCGAAATAATTGTTCTTGTATGATAACTGTACTTTCTCAACTGCCAGGGCCGTGGCTCAGCGGTTGAGAAACACTGCTCTGGGCATTAAACTTTCGTCTTTTCAATATCTATGTGTCTATCCATATCTTTTAACGATTTTTCAAATTAAAAGAAACGAAGGCGAGAAATGAAAGTCCTTTCTGCTATTAAAATTAGATTTCCTCTCTTTTTTTTCTTTTGCAATTTTTATAATCTAAGCAAGTTTACATGAGAAAACTGAAAATATAACTATGTATTATATTTATAAAAGCATGAATACAGGTGTATATATACACTACCCTACAATAATGGACCGGACAGCAAGTTATGATGGTATAAGGGAAAGAATACAGGCTTTAATAGGGGATGGTCCCCCACGTGCTGCAATTACACTAACAACCCTTCTGGGCATACTTTCAACAAGGTTTCGATACACAGCTACGGGTATTTGTGTTCATTCCTGCTGCAAGAATGTCTCCAGCTCAGCTATAGATTTCGGACGTGGTTTTCTGGTCCGTAAGCGTTGCTCTAACTCGTTCCACAAATGTTCTATGGTGTTTAGGTCGGGACTCTGAGCAGTCCAGGGAAATCGTTTGGCTTCCCTATCTTGATACTTCTGCTTGGAAGAGGCTGCAACTTGACATGGAGCGTTGTCGTCCTGGAAGTAACATTCATCCATTCCATAAACTTGCCTGGGCGTAGAAAGAACCTGATTATCCAAAATGTTCATGTAGGCATCGACGTTCAATTGGCCAGGAACAACATGTAAAGGTCTCCATTGTATAAAATTGCGAACATATTTGGCAAAGCTATGACCCAAGCAAAACGAGGTTTAATTAGCACACTATAGTTACGAAGTTGTGGCGAGTAAATTGCTTAGCAGCATTTGTAACGTGACTTCAAATGCAAGCTTTGTTTCAATGAGAAACTGTTCGAAATAATCAGTTTTAGATAGCGATAAAGTAGATTAAATTATATCATTTTATGAACGAGATGATATTAATTGAATGGCTCCCGGACTTAAAAACGTCGTTACGATTTTGGAAATGACCTAAAAAAAACCAAGCTCAGCATCTATGTGTTCACTGAAGGAAGTGTCTGAAATGTTCAAACTTGAAAATCCATCAGAGCTTTTGGTAACAAGATTTTTTGATTGTGTCCAAAGCATGTTCTTTTAAATGAAATCAGAGAAATAGGATTCTGCGTAATGTTTTCTTACTTATACATACTATGAGAATTTCATACTGTATAGATGTTGTAAATACATTGCACTTCTATATTGAAAGTGTTTCTGTTTACTCCCAGTCATTCCCGGGAAAAATATTGTGCAGTCCTTCTAGAAATTGTTGGCTACGCCAATGCAAAGGTGCCCAATGCATTAAAAATGTTATCTATTGCCTGGAACAGAAGAATTTGGCATGAAATTATATTTTTGGTAGAGAAATGCAGAAAACAATTTTCAAAAGATAGAAGGTTCTGGGTCATATTTGGATCCGTGTCAACTTATTTCGCGTATCATTTCGCAATTTCTGGAGTATTGTTACTTTAAGCGCCGTTAAGCTAAGACATATCAATGTATACATGTTTTTGCAATTTCTATTTCCTTTTTTTTTTGGGGGGGGGGGGGATTTATGCGTGACCAAGTAGACTTTTCTGAAAACAACACCTTGTACCTTTCAGGATGAGATCGAAGGTTCGCATTGGAAACAGGAACAAGTGAACTTGTTTACACAACTGGTATTTGTTATTTGGGTTCCATCAATCATGTACTAATAACATTAGATTGTTAGGATCCTTTCAAAGACATGAATACATACTGATATACATACAAAATATGAATACATATATTTTTGATTACTAGGGTAACTTTTTTGTTGCGGTAAAAATGGGAAAAGTTGCATTTATCATTCCCTAAAGTTCCATTTATGGAAATAAAGTTGCATTTATTTTTGATACACTAAAATCTAAAACAGATTATTCGTAAAAAATGAAAAATTCAAAATTCTTTGACAATTTTAGTCATGTACGACAGTATTATAATACATCTAATAATTAATAACATCTAATTGCATGCACGTTGATGCCGTTGAATGGTCGATCCTTGGCCAGTAATTTCTTTAACATTGAAAAGTTGCGCTCAACAGAGACTGATGTTGCCTGACATTGCTGCAGTAGCAAATACTGACTTGTGGAAAAATCATCTCGGTAATGTGTAGCAAAAACCGTCAGGTCATTATTCTTTTCCAATCGTTTTTAAGATACGCTTTAAGGTTGCAAGGATCTTCTTTAAAATCCATCGATCTGATATCTTCATACGCTGACTCGATATTGTACGCTTTCGATTCCGATTTTTCTACGAGACGAATCAAACATTCGTAGCTGCTTTTGATTTTCAGCAAACTTTTTGGGTAAAATACGCAGACTTTTTCTGCAGTTGTGAAACTAGTGTGCCACGCAAATAACTTGGAGCAATCGCGGATAAAGCACCTTGAGTGTGTTTCCAGCCGCAGTTATATAATATGCTATATACCAGTGCTCCCCAACCTTTTTATCGCCGCGGACCGGATCATCGTTTGATAATTTTAACGCGGCCCGCTGAGGGGAGGGGGGGGGCGTTGATTGTTTATATTTTAGATTGTTTTGATTTAAAAATTACAATTTAATTGTATTTAAACATGCCTTAAAAATAAAATACAGTTACACCAAAAAATGAATATAAAGTGATTTAACATTTTAACTCATTAGAACGCTAAATACAAATACAAATGTTTGCGACCAGCTACAGGCTCAAGCCCAACAAGGCTGGTCCTTTGTTTATGAATTCTCCAATTCCCACTGACTATCCAATTGTGTCTTAAATTCGTACACTCCCTTTGAATTAACTATATTTTCTGGCAACGCGTTCCAACTGTCTATTACCCTATTAAAGTAGTAGTTTTTCCTTAAATCCCGATTAAAATGTGTCTTATTCAATTTATACCCATGGCCCCTTGTTCTGTTATCCCTATTGAAATTTAAGCCCTTTGTGTCCCCTTGTTTTACAAACTTGAAAAGCTATGAGAACCCTGAGCTTGTTTCATTGCAACGAGACGGTTTCATCTGGGGGTAATAGGAGACAATAGGGGGGGGGCGTTGATTGTTTATATTTTAGATTGTTTTGATTTAAAAATTACAATTTATTTGTATTTAAACATGCCTTAAAAATAAAATACAGTTACACCAAAAAATGAATATAAAGTGATTTAACATTTTAACTCATTAGAACGCTAAATACAAATTTTTGCGACCAGCTACAGGCTCAAGCCCAACAAGGCTGGTCCTTTGTTTATGAATTCTCCAATTCCCACTGACTATCCAATTGTGTCTTAAATTCGTACACTCCCTTTGAATTAACTATATTTTCTGGCAACGCGTTCCAACTGTCTATTACCCTATTAAAGTAGTAGTTTTTCCTTAAATCCCGATTAAAATGTGTCTTATTCAATTTATACCCATGGCCCCTTGTTCTGTTATCCCTATTGAAATTTAAGCCCTTTGTGTCCCCTTGTTTTACAAACTTGAAAAGCAATGAGAACCCTGAGCTTGTTTCATTGCAACGAGACGGTTTCATCTGGGGGTAATAGGAGACAATGACACCCGAAGTGTGTTGCTTATGTACAATTTATTCCGTTGTTTTGTTTTGGTTGCTGCAGAAAACCCCGCTTCATACAGATAGTTTGTCGGAAATGGCAATAGGGATTTAAGTGTTGTGGTGGCAATCTCAGGGTATTCCGCCATGACTTTAATCCAAAAAACCTGCAGATTTGTTGTCTTCAACGTAGTTTTAAGGCCGCCTTCATTTGCAATCTCCAGTAGTTGATCTTCTTGCACAGACATGCTAGATTCGCCTGATTTGTTGACAAATGGGTTGCGGATCCATTCCTTACTAGTTCGTGGGTCTTTTGTGGTTGGGAAGTAGCTATCAAACTCTTTTAAAAGAAAAGACAGGTGATGGTGCACCAACTGGGAGAATGAATGTTTAGGCTCAGTCTCGGCTAAAATCCCCGCTAATGTCTGGAACATGTCTAAAATGCCTCTGTTCACGCGCCGTCCCTACAACTTCAGTTTGGTTTTAAATGCAGCTACTTTGTCTGCCAACTTGAAAACGGCTGTCACATTTGTCAAAATTGGAAAATAGAGACATACAGAATTCAGAAATCATAATTGAAGCTCTAGTAACAGAACAAATTTCAAGTTATGATTTACCGCCTCCTAATTTGTGTGAACATTTCATAGATAAGAACCGTACAAACCAGAAAGAAATACACCACAGTGAATAAAACGGAAATAATTTAATGTTCCTTGGGCGGCCCGGTACCATTTGATCCACGGACCGGTACCGGTCCGCGGCCCGGGGGTTGAGGACCACTGCTATATACGATAGAAAATCCTTTCGCTCAACATTCAGAGATTTTAAAATATCATCTACAAGGCGGACAACGTATTGATGGTCAACAGTCGCCTCGCAAACTCTGCAGTGGATTACGCAAGTTTCCTCTGGATTAACAAGAGTGCCAACCAATGTGTTAAAGTACGTACTTGCAATTTATTTCACTTTCGTCTGCTAGGACGAACACTTTCTTTCCATGAACTTTTTGTTTGATTCGCAATTCTTCGGCGTTCGCAAGATCAGACACATGTGATCGTAAAGTTAATTCAGAGGGCAAAAAATTAAATAAAAATTTCATATTAATTAATTTTATGCTAAATTTTAAAAAATTGCAGGTGGTTGTATTTATGCAGAAAGTTGCATTTATGTTGCGGTTATAACTCACTTACAATGCACCCCGTGTAGGAAATATTTTGATTTTAGAACTTTACATGCAGCGTAAAACGTGTAAAAAAAAAGTTACATTTGTTGCAAAAAGTTGCCCGATTGATTACTAAGTATTTCAACTTGTGTGCAAAATATTGAAATTTGGTCCTATAAGGGGAGTCAGTTTAAAAACGCTTACATAGCAGCTTGTCTTAACACACAGGAACAAAGATACACAGTATCTATTAAGTGGGACTATTTTGCAAAATCACGTGATAAGGGTTCAGGAGACGGAATTTGAGGCAGTGTGACAACTTCACAGCTGGGGGGTGGGGAATTGCTGAACAAAAGTACCAAGTCAGTACTGCTTTCTGGAGTATTTTAATTGATGACTTTGTACATAAATTTACAGAAGTTGATGAAGAGTTCAGATACAAAATTGCCCGTACTGGGACTTGGTCGGTTCCCTACCTGGAACCTCTGAGTCTCGCTAAATCAACCGCACCGTTGAAATCTCAGCGTAGTCTGCCCTCTCGTTCTCTTCGAACTCGGGTCGGCCAAAAAGGGGTGGGGAACGTTCTCTCTTCTCCCATTGGCTAAAGCTCTCCTTGGCGGGCTTTCCAAAAGATTCCAGAATGTTCTAGCGCCACCGAGACGACTTGTTGTCTGAAATCCATCCGACCACAGGAGACGTCGGCACAGATGAAAGACCCCCGCCTCTCCTGGGAACCAGAACCGCACCTTGGTGTCTAGACAGCCCGAACTCCTCCATCGGTGGGAAGAAAGAGCGTGGACGCGTTGTCACAGAGTATAAAACATGTTTTCCACCAAATGGAGAAAAGGATGTGTTTAGTAAATAATGGGCACAAATTTGTAGAAGCTGCTAAAAAGTAGTGAAGACACATGTTTTTGATACAAAGGAGAAGTAGCAAAATTTAGATATAAACACACTTTTGAATAAAATGATAATTTCCTTCGAGTTTTACTGCAAATAAATATGTTTACAGGTTATTATTTAATTTTTTAAATTGTGCAATTTCTCTTATTAATAATCAATTATTCTCAACGATATTTTTAGCACACATTAAAATTTACGTTATTAATAAATATTCAGTTCTCATAATTCGCAAATGTAACTTAAGTCCCAAAAGCAAATGTAAATTTATTTTATATTTAAAGCAATAATTTAATTTTTCTTAGATTTACCATGACCTAAGCATCCAAATACTTTTTTCGACTACAGAAGAGAAAAACTGTCATTTTTCAACGTCAAAAAAAAAAGTCCCTTTTATGGCATATCTACTATTATAAAAGGAAGTGTTTGTTTGTCTCCGTGTTAGGGATGCGGCATCGACCTCAAAACATCGATGTTGATAATACATCCACCAAAAACCTTCGATGTTTTTAAAAATCAGTGTATTTAAACTCTTTCCCCCATTTCTTAAAACTGGTTTAGCAACCTCAAACATTAATGTTCCCCGTGGGGAGATTTAATTTGTCATTTGCGTGTTTATTAATTTATAGCTAAAACTTTTTTTTAACTGTCAAAACAAAGTGAAAAAATTAATTAGAAAAATTAGCAAATCTTATATTTTCAAATTGAATATTATAAAAGAAAGTAATATTTACAGCAATTTGACATAGGAACTACTAACTATAAGTATAATTAGGTAATTACATAACTTATTGTTAAGTTATTATTAATTATTTATCAACTGATGGGGGGAACAGGCCTATAATTATTATATGCCCCGATATTTGTTACTTACAGTTTGTAAAAAAAGAAGTTTCTTAACTTTCTCCACCTTAAGCCAACTTCTTTTTTCACTAACTATCCCACCAGTTAGGGGGAAAATTCTTTCTGATGGGACAGATGTCGCCATCACTGACCAATACTTAGTGGCACGATTATTTTTCTCAATTTTTTCTATCGTACTTTTTTCATTCAAAAATAAAACATTGACAACGCAAAAACATCGGCTCAAATAAAACGATGGTAAATACATCAATATTATTACAAAACATCCGTAGACCACTTTGGTCTAAAAATATGTTCAATTTACTGATAATACAAATTATGCTTTTTTTTTTCTTTTTTTTTTTAATTTTTATAATGGTACTTTTTACATTTAAAAATAAAATATCGATAGCATAAAAACATTGACAAGTATAAACATCGATGTTAAAAAAACATCGGCTTCAATACATCGATGTTTTTTATAAAACATCGATGTTTTGAAAACATAGATGTCGCATTCCTACTTCGTGTATACATTGTCCTGATGAATCTATGGCACTTACAGTTATCAAATTTGGCACACAGGTAGTCAAAATATTTTGCAATTTTTGTGCGAGCCCGAATTTTAAAATTCAATCTAGAACATTTCAAAATTAATTTAATGGCATTTAATATTATTATTGTTTTCTTTAGAATGGCAACATCATATAAAGAGATGACAGATTTAAAATGTATTTTTTACGTTTACGTTTGATTTTGCGGAGGAACGATTTCAGCCTACGAAAAAAATGAATGAAGTTTTAACTGGTGTTATGTAGTTCTCCAAAGTTAGGACGAAGCTGACAAAACATCGAAGAAAGGACAGATTCTGCGCTTTTTGTCCTAATGCCTTTGAAACCATGCCAAATTTTTCGATTCGTGTTTTGGTTTACGTTGTTGATTAATATAACTTTCTTGCTAACAATTTCAACTTTGTCACGGGCAAAGACTATTTAAGGTTTCTATCTTCGCGGTCTTTAAAGATAAATTGAAAATTTCAACGGATTTAAAATCTGCGGAAAATTTAACACTAGATCGATACCTTAAATATGATTTTCTTTAAAAAAGTAATTTTTCAATTGTAACCTGTGTCATGTAGGGTAGAGGTGGGACTCATTCTTAAAATTATTGTTTTTCTTTTTAACGTTTTCAGTATCTGTTAGATTTAATGTGTCCAGCCCTATTTTTAAATTTTAATCTGAAATATTTTTTAATTCGTTTATTAGCTTTTATTTATTTCTAGCCACTTCGATGCCAATGCCTGTGGTGTTGACTTGCGTATCAAACCAAAAGGGAATGCGTAGCAGTCACCGGGGGTCGGCGAGCGTCAGCAAGCAGTGGTCTCATCTGACCCCCACGGAAAGAACTGCCGTGGAACTTTGGTTCATGGAAAAGCAAGATAATAAAAAGAAAAAAATCTGCTCCTTAGAGCAATTTCCAAAGTCTCGAAAAATGTTCTTTCTATCCGGAGTCATGACAGATATTGTCACTCAGTAAGAAGTGAGACCTCCTTGCACACTAATGCACATTTAGCATCTTCTATGCATGCTCTCCACTAAATAGTCGAGGAGTTTCCCCATTCCTCTCTCCAAGCAGTTTTGAGCGCCTGCACAGTTTGGGGTGGGTGATTCCTTTTTGAAACACGTCTACAAAGATCATCTCAAGCATGTTCTTTAGGATTTAAGTCCGGTGAATATGTAACCCATTCCATGCGCTCAATATCTTCGCTCTCTAGTATCTCAGAGACATCAACTGTCTTGTGTGAACCCATGAACAGAAAGTCTGGACCCACTTCACCCCGAAATAAACGAACACTACCCCGGAGAATCTCCGATGTAAAGGCACCAGCGTCAAAGATGTGTAGCTGTGTTCTGTCATTATGCATAATGTCTGCCCACACCATGACCCCTTGGCCATAACGATCAACCTCACGAGCATTGTGTGATGTGTAACGTTTACAACTACACACACTACTTTTTCCACAGTAGTTGGTGTCCAGAATCTCTCTTCACGGTGAATCGGGATTCATCGGAGACTCCACTGTTTAGGATTTCAACGAATATGTTCTTTACACCAGCGTTACTTTTCCCGACGATGGTGTGGTTGTAACGGAACGCACTTAACAGTCTTCCGTGCATATAAGCGAGCTTGATTTAATCGCCGAGAAAATATTTTGGCAGATACACGAGTGCTGGTAGAGGTTGCAAGCTCTCAACTAATCTTTCCGGAGTTAGATGTTTGTTCCTTATTGCTGTTAGGGATATATGTACATCATCTCTGGATGTGGTGCTCCTATCACGACCACCAACATGCTTTCTCAAAGCATTTCCACCTTCCGTGGCTCTTTATTACTACGAAATAACGCTTTTTGACGCGCATTGCTGCGGCAACTTGGGTGACATTTTGCCCAGCTTTGAGCCGCCCCAACTGCTCGCCCACAGTCAAAGTCACTCAAATGATGCCTTACGATACTTGATACTTGCACCAGAAGATGGAATATCTCTGAACGGCTTTCAAAACCTTAAATCGGGATTTTCTGTAGATACTTCACTGTTTGGAATTTCAATTAATAAACAGCTCGTGTACGCTGTCTTATATATATATATATATATATATATATTAAAAAATGATTCGTAAGAAAATTGCTTCGAGGTTGGCCGGCGCCTCCGATTATTTTTCCACGTGCCTTTTACAGTTTCGCAGCCCATTGCATCCGAAATAATTCATTTTTGCAACCTAAGCTAAATTCATCTTCACACGGCGTGATCCATCTGTTCTCATCTATTTACTGTAAATGTCCCATCAAATGATACCATATAAGGCAATGAAATCGGTCTGAGTATTGATGATCAAGGAATAATTAATTTGTGGATACGTAACTTGTAACTTGCTGCGCCATCTCTTTTAGCACTCAAATCATGACTGTGATCTAATAAAGACGTCTTTTTCATTGCTCTCTGTCCTGCTCGTATTTTATGAGTAACTAAGTAGTGATACTTGTAGAAAGTACTCACACGCACAGAAGTACTCACAGTATATATATATATATATATATATATAAAGAGAGAGAGAGAGAGAATTTCAAGAACACAGAAATTTCAAAACAAATTACAAAATTACAATTGCTAAAAAATGAAGAAATGTTGGTGGATCAGGGCGTCATCAGGGAGTAGCCTGACCCAGAAAACATAAAATGGTGTTTTCTACATATGAGCAGCATTAGGCTGAAAAAAATTGCTCATACACTCCCCCAAACACCACCAAAAAGCAAAAAAAACAAAACACCAAAACAGAGCAGGAACAAAACGAAATCAAACCCGCAGCAGCAGCCGGGAGATCAACAACACCAAGCCTGAAAAATTCCCTCTAATTACACAGTCCAACTATATGCTAATACAAAACTTCCGTCACAACAAGTCTATAAAAAAAAATCATAAAAAGCAGAAAAATAAAAATAAAATCCCCAGCCCCTATTCAAAAATCTATTCAGTAACAGTAAAATGAAATTGAAAAGCAACTCACATGGCTCTGAGGAAATTACTCATCGGCTGTGTAGCTATTGATAATAATTAAATTTTTCAAGAATATTATTAAAGAATGAAAAAGAGTATTTATTATTGAGAAGTGTTTTTGAGATAGTATTTACATTGTAATAGAAAGTTTGAATCAGAGTTACAAATTTTTCTGAAACGTACCAATTGACCAGCAATCGTATTGTAGTAGATTCGTTTAGAAATATTGGAGTCCCAAAATATTAATTTAATGACTGGAAATTAAAAATCGTTGCGTTTATCGTAGACATTAATGTCAACTTTGCCGCATGAAACAGAAATTTTTTAAGTCGAGAAAATCAGTAGTATTGTTATCATGATTGGTTTTAACTAAAGAAAGGTCATCTTGATAGATAAATTTCCAAATATTAGAAAAGTTGCTACTATTAAAAACAATTAAATCATCAATAAATCTAAAGGCAGAATTTATCTGAAGGCAAAATTTTTTTTCTCAATATAATGAAGAAATAAATTAGTAAGAATGGAACAAAAATTAGAACCTTGGGGTATACCCTCAACTTGAGTGTATATATGCTCACCATTAAAAATATAAAATTATTAAAAATACAATAATTAACCAAAAACTCCCATTCCTCAAAATCCAGATCATTTAAGTTTTTAAAATCATGATAATAATAGTTTAAAACATCTCTCAATTTGTCCAGTGGTATGCTGGTGAATCGGTCTTTAAAATCATAGGTCTGAATATCATTAATAATATTATTATCCAAAAAATTCAAAATCTTATTATTACCACAGGTAATCCAGGTAAAGCCTTCATCAATAATAGCAGCAAGGATAATTTTTAAATATTTAAAAAGTAGAAAGCCGGGTTTAATCATATAAGAATTAGTACCACAGGTGATATAACGGAATTTAATAGGATTTTTATGAAATTTAGGAATAACGGCAATATAAGGTAAAATAATGTGATGATTGGAGATTTTAACTCTTTTATTTGAAGAAATGATTTTTTTAATAATGATATTATACGTAGATTTACAGAATTTATAAGTATCTGAACTCTTAAGTTCGGCATCAAGTAAATTTAAATATAGTTTTTTACAAATAAAAGCATAATTACCTGATGCTTTGTCGCTTGGTATAATAATAAATTTATTTTGAAGATCCTTAATGGCTACGTTTAGTGTCTTATATTTACCAGTATTGTCATAAACAGATTGAATATTATCATTGATAAAAGCTTTAAATGTACCATACAATTTCCATTTGCATTTTGTAAACAAATACATAGGGACATTAAATTTAGAAGAGGTCATAAAATAGAAGTTATCAATGTCTTCCAGAAAGCTTTAAGCATACTATTTCCTTTAAAATTATAAATATGTCTAAATTTAGTACCTTTATACATAACATCCCTTAATTGATCATCAAAATTCGACTGACAAATTAAGAGGGGTGATAGAAGGCATCAAGACGATGAAAACTTACCATAGAACATGGGGTCGCAAACCACGTTGAGAGGGTTACAATTGCGAAAGACGCATGCAGGTTTCGACGTCACTCTGGAACGACAAAAGTACAATACTAACAACAAAAAGATTTATTTCATTAATTATTGCAAGAGTTGTTGGAAGTGGCACTCGCTGACGTCATTGCACAGTCTACAACGACGTAAAAACGATTCGCGGACGCGATCGAAGATGACAGGTATGCTTTTGATGTCTCCCGCAGCGACAATCCTTGCTATCAGATCCTCCGGTATGTCCACAGGAGTCACCTAAACGAGTGATTTAAGGTGATCACATAGGAAAGTCACACGAATTGATATCCGGCGAACGCGGAGTCCATGCAACGGGTCCAGCGAGTCCAATACACCTCCTTGAGTATGTAACGTCGAGGTGATTACGCATATATATATATATATATATATATATATATATATATATGAAACGATACCTAAAAATAATCACCTAATACAATTCTTACCAGAGACCAGTCCTCGAACACCCCACTTTCCTTTCAGTCTTTCGTTTCTTTTGTCAAATAAGTCATGTATCTTGCCATACCCTTTCTTGCCTTTGACCTCCGTACCTCCCAGTATTACTGACCTCCCACGACCACTTTCCCTCTCAAATCACCTGTAAGATCAAATGACCTCTTCGTTTAACTCCCGACTTCTACCAATGAAATTTATTGCTAGATTCCTTGTCTAATAGCTTTTCTTTTAATTCTTATCCCTCTGGCGAATTCATTGCTAAATATACACTTTTTGCATGAGCCCCTTAGAATAGGAAATCTCAAATCCGAACACAGCTGCGTCTCCTCAACAACCTCCACGCCTGATAATGTAACTAGTATGTTATTGAAATAATAAAGATTTGGGTTAGAGAATTTATGCCTCTTTTTATGGAACCAGCACTCCACTCCACGCTAATGGACCATCCTAATCCGATTGCCTATTACCACTCTTGTTAAGCCGTCACGACTGCATGCTTATAATTTCTGTTATTATGACTTATATATATATATATATATATATATATATATATGACACTCGCCTATTCCAACAGGGATAGGCGGGATGAGCACCCATCTCCAGAACCCCATATCAACCAAAACTCTTCAACGGGAGCTGCATGCTGCGAACATTCACGGTAGAGTGGCAACTCTCAAGCCGTTAGTGTCGCCACGTAATGCTATTAAGCGACGACAGTGGAGCCGAGATCACCAAAACTGGACATTTCATTTCAACTTTTAACAACCTTCCTCCGCACTATCCGAAGAACGGACATAACGGATTAGCCATTGGTTAGGTCCTCTATTTGAAAAATGGAAAGGCGCGATGTCCCGACGGCAATGGGAATTTACGGTTTCACAAAGATACTCATCATGCCAAGCATGACCTACGACTATTCCAACCACCACCCTGATCTCTAAAGCCACCATCATTGGTTAAGCAGGGTAAATGAGCTTCTACGCGCAAGCACTCCAGAGTCTCAGAGCTCCCGGTGGTACTTTTCATAGATATTTCGGTTTGGCCAGCCTTCTTTGTTGGTGTCCACTTCCAGAATACCGGAGAGTCCCGATTTCGCCATTCGTAAACGTGCAGATTGACTCGGACCTTAGAGCTCTCTCCCCCTCCTTTTGATCCATTCGCATCCCTTCGGACAGGCCAGTTAGGAATTTAGGCTCACCTTTTCCTTTAGTCCTTATGGCCTACTCTCACCTCTACTGCTGTAGGATAGAGTGCACTTGTTCTTCCCATCGGCGATAGTCTGCACTTTACATTGGCATCATACTAAACAATAGTAACAAAGAAATTCAATAATATCTTACTTCTTGCTTACCTGTGTTGGCTCAGAGAGGTGCCCTTAAGCGTGATTTTGAGGCGACAACGTCTTAGTCACAAATTTGCCCGAGTCAGTGAGGGCTTGGTAACACTCTGGGTGTTGTGAATATTCATTAGGGTGACACCTAAGGAAATGCAATCCATTCCTGCGATGGCCAACAAGTCTGCATTCAAGGATATAGTGGAGTGCTCTCCCACATTTACAGAGATTTGTCTACAGGCTTTGAATTCGGCATAAGTACTCACGGAACCGACCGTGGCCAGTGAGCACACGTGTCTTCTGAGATCAGGGGTTGGCAGGAACTTATATGTATGCCTGCCTTCCTTGGGTTGACTCCATCTTAGTTCCCAGTCGTCCATGAGGACCTTAAGAATTTGTCGACTAAGAGTCGAGCATATCTCTGTATCAAGATATGAAGAGGTCATCTGATCTGACGAATGATCATTTACATTATTTCTGAACACTGGACGTGTCTACGTCTGGCGAACACCGGCAGAAGCATTTCCTGTTGACTGTCTGGTTCCTACCGTTAAGCATGGAGGTGGCTATTTGATGGTATGGAGCACGATATCTAGGTGTGACTGGGGGCCACTCGTATTCCTGAGTCCGTAACGTGAGTCAGTGTTCTTCCTATGGGGATTTCGAATCCTTTTTAGCCTCATCTTCAGACCTAAAACAAATCGAACGGAGTTCATATATAACCTGTTTCCCACATGATTCTAAGGAATAAGTGTGTCAAATTTGATGTGGATTGGTCAAACTGTGTAAATTTGTATACAGAACAGACAGACAAACGCCAACTCTGCTTAAAATATTTTCAAATTGAATGCAATAAAGATGAGTCCAGGGTCTACCTTACAAATACAAGAGATTTTTTTATTAATTTTTTTTTCGCAGAAAGATCGTAGTCGTGACTTCGAATTTGTGAAAACGTACAATTATTTAACACTTGGATGTTTGGGCATTCCCCTGTCAAGTAGATAATCACACACAGATTTAGTCATGAAAATAGTGGTCTTTGATTCTTTATCAATCAAAAACTTTGAATTTTTCTATCTTCCTTCAAGGAAGCTTGCCCTAAATTTTTGGATATACCAGTCATTTCTTTCTGTACAAATGAGCTTATATTAAATCGTCCGTATAGGACATCTTAATGTGGGCAGCGTGTGTCATACATGAGATAGGTAAATGTTTTAATTAAAGTCACACTGGATCAACACAGGGCTATTGGCGACGGTCTGGTTCTGGGATTAACACCTGAAGGGAAAGATCCGAGGACTACACCACGTAATTTTGAAACACGGTCGTGTGACGAGATCACGCCTGAGCTAGCACCCCACTCTCCAAACTTCCACATCCCGTAAGGGCATTTAAGGCACGACAGATTTAACGTGCACCAGCCCCCTTTATACACAACGGTCCTTGGTTGAATGCGAATTCGCTCCCCTCCGATTGCTAGTCTATTACTCTACCAACCGTCTCATACATAAAAGCCTGCTGTTAGCTATTTTGTTTTTTTTAAATGACATAAACTCAAACATTTGGGCTTTAAATGTTGGATGAGTAAATAATCATAAAAAATGCAGCAATTTTCTAACTGAAATCTGTGTGCTATTTTATTGTCTGATACGTTACAGTGGATTACATCATTTGTTATTTCGTCCTCGTTTTCATGTGTATCGTTTTACTCAAAACTTTAAAATAGAAGAACATTTTTTGCAGTTGCGAGGGATACTGGTTAAAACACAATAAGAAGGATTATAAAGAATAAAGCAAAAGGTGTCTCCTTATGTAACTGCTAATTAATTCCCCTAAGCATTCAATAAAAGAAACGTCAACGCAGTGTCGCCATCTAGCGATTATTTAATTAGTGGAGTAATATGCAGAACAATAATTTTCTAATTTAATTCGTTTTTGTGAATTAATCTGACAGCCAGAAGCAAACTGCCTTCCCAAGTCTATTGTGAAAAATGTTTAAGTGAACCGTATCCTAATATTTACATACATTCTTAATAAAAAAAGTTCTATTTTTTTTATTATTTAAAAATATTTCTTACTTTTATGAAATATTTTTGGTTAAAAATTTATTTTTCAATATTTTGCATTAAATTGAAGCACTGTGCGTCGGTTAGAACGGAGATATTTTTTTAGTGATTGGGAAGATAAAGCAGTTCCATTATAAGGATATGATCACCATAATTTTTCCAAAGGATTAGGTTCTAAGGAAGGGACAAATGGAATATTTCCAAAGGATTCACAAACGAGAAAGAGAGCAGTAGACTAATTCCAGATTCTATTCTACTAAAGAATTCTATTCAAATGAAAGGACCAATATGTTCTTCACAACGGATTCATTTGCGATGAAAGGAGCGTCTTTCCAAGGGATTCTATTCTAAGGAAAGGGCCAACAGAATCAATCTAAAGGTTGTAAGGGTTCTTTCACCCCATAGATGTGATTATTTAGTCCTTAAGTGTATGTCATAGTACTGGGAAATTTCATTAAAAAAAATTCTAATTTTATAAAGCAATTGTTAAACCGGTTGATGAGCTTAATATACACTACCCTACATTAATGGACCGGACAGCAAGATGAGATGGTATAAAGGAAAGAATACATGCTTTAATAGGGGGGTGGTCCCCACGGGCTGCAATGACACTAGCAACTCTTCTAGGCATACTTTCAACAAGGTTTCGATACACTGCTATGTGTATTTGTGTCCATTCCTGCAGCAAGAATTTCGCCAGTTCAGCTGTAGATTTCGGAAGTGATTCCCTGGTCCGTAAGCGCTCTAACTCGTCCCACAAATGTTCTATGGGGTTTAGATAGGGACTCTGATCAGGCCAGGGATGATTTTGTACATCCATATCTTGATACCATTGCTTGACAGAGGCTGCAACATGACATGAAGCGTTGTAGTCAATTCCATAAAATTGTAAGAGCGTAGGAAGAAACTGATTCTCCAAAATGCTCATGTAGGCGTCGGCGTTCAATGTCCCAGACCATACCCAAACAAGTATGCAAGTTTTATGCAAATCCGCTGGCGTCCGGTCCATTATTGTAGGGTAGTGTAAATTAGAAATGAGCCACAAAGACTATTTTCCTGATGTTTTGATTGATAAGAAAAATCATGAATTTATAATTCTCAAGTAAACGGTCCCATGCTGAATTTTTCTCTTTCACATGCAAGTATACACCAGCTGAAAGCACTAAAATACGCATTAATCAATAATTTCTTTTGTTCATCTTCCTCTTTTTTGTATGAAATGACACTAAAACTAACCCCTAAAATATAATTATGATCACGGATAGGTCTCTTAAAGTTCAGGGATAGTTCCCCTTGTATGTTTCATTGCTCAGCTACATGTCCCAATAAATCGTGTCCTACTTTCACTTGATAAACTTTCCCACCTCGTTAATTAGGAGGTGCTTCGAACTGGAAAGAAAGAGCAGCTATTAATTTAAAGGCTGAAATGGTGCGTTTTGGAATATGTATAAGAAAAGCCGCAGAAACACTACCACCACCTGTATTTAGCTTGAAATTTATCAACATTTTCCCTTCATTCTGAAGAATGCGTATGGAAATTAAACAAACAACAGGGATTTAGATTACTTTTTCCTCGAGCTTACAAATATTTTTTTTAAACACCCCTGAAATGGAGTATGTAGTGTAAGAGAGAAAATACCTATCACAATTACAAACTTCAAAGTAATTTTTTATGTATTAAAAATGTATTCACGCAATTAAAACAGAACCTTAATTAAAAAGAATAGATATGTACATAAAAGAATAGAAATGACTATTTTTTAAAGCATTTAAGTGGAAAGAACATACGAGATACGTTCTGAAAGTCATACCCGTTTTAAATCAAATACAGACCAATTAAAATCATTGAACCACACTTTTTACTTTCCATTTTCATAGCTTGTATTGCAAATTGAAGCGTTTGTCGTATCTTGTGTCGATCTTTTGAATACCAGCGTCATACTCCTCTGCCGCCAGTCCATTGAGATAAACAGTAACAAAATGTCTTTAAGCTCCTCATCGTTCTCAAAATGTTTCCCACCCAGAAACTCTTTAAGTTTTGCGAACAAATGAAAGTCAACTGTTGTGTTTTCGCAGCTACGTGAGGCCATGCGTTGTCATGCAAGAGGATCACGCCACTAGACAACATTCTGAATTGCACGCCGTAGCTTCTTTATTGTCTCACAGTATGCATCGGCGTTTATGCAGCTCCCCGTGGCATAAACACATCATCAAGCAACAGTCGGGGATGGTCCCAAAAGACCGCAGCCATGAATTTGCGAGTCGAGATTCTTTGTTTAAACTTTTTTGGCCTGGTTGTTGAGCGAGTATGATGCCACGCCATAGACTGACGTTTGGTTTTAGGTGCATAAGAAATCCAAGTTTCCTCTCCTGTAACAATATGAGAAAGAAACTCATCTCCTTCATTTGAGTAGCGCTCCGAAAATCTTAACGCTGCAGCTATTCGCTTGATTTTGTGGTCGTCATAGATTTTCTTGGACATTTTATTTGCTTACCAAAACAACCATAACCGTTATAATGCGATGGAATTTAATAAACAGCTGGGAAATGAGTCCCTAAAACTGATTGACCTTGAACGGTGCACCTTCTACTGTCACAGTGGTACCCAATGCGCATGCTCAAACGGGTATTACTTTCCGAACAACCATCGTACATTCAGTATTAACCTTCCCGGTGGATGTCTCGACAAGGTATCCCGTTACTAGCAAAACTAACCAGATCATGATTTACGAAACATCTCGTCCTTAAAAAAAGCGGTAACACAGTGGGAAGAGTAACAGATTTGTAACCGGAGGGTTACGAGTTCGAATCCAACCAAAGACCGTCACAAAGGGGGTTGGGGCGCGTTAAATCGGTCGTGACCTCAAATGTCTTCACGTAGTCGTGGTGTGGAGGTTTGAAGAGTGGGGTGCCACCTAAGGTATGACATCGTCATCTGACCGTGGTTCAAAATTACGTGGTGTTGTCCTCAAGTCTTAACCATGGGGATTGATCCCTGACCATCGCCAATAGCCCGTTGTGTAGTTCCAGTACGACGTTAGTTAAGTGACTACAACCTTAGAAAAAACTTACCAGAATTTTATCTCAGCGTCAAAAAAAAAATTGACAATATCCTGATGATGAGATAGAATCTCGTCATTATTAAAATTTGTAAGATATTTACGAGAAATCACGTCGGTCGGAACTATCAATATTTAAGAACATAAATTGAGTTAGTACCCTCCTGGTGTTTGTCTCGAAAAGGTATCTCGTCCTTAGAAAAGACTGGAAAGAAATTGTTCTCGTCATCGTAAAAAAATTGGCAATATCCTGAAGAGGCGAGGTATTGTGTATCATTGCTAAAGTTCGTCAGATCTTTATTGATTAGATATCTCATCAAAACCACTTGAAGGATTAAACTCAGGAAGAACACAAATTATCAAAATGTAAGATCTTAATATTTATTGATAATGCTTTCACGACATTATATAATACTCACATTACCTATGGCTTCCAAGAACTTTAATACTATTTAAAATATGTTGTAGGTTCTGGTCTAATTATCGTCTTGTTGTAAAAGACTCATAGGAAACAAACTAAACTAACTTTAATTTGTAAACGTTTTGTATCGAGTTTATTACATAGATGGCAGCACGAACAAAATTTCTAACAATCTACTGTAGCCGTCTAGAAAAAAGAAAAATTAAAAGGCTTAAAATGGTTTAATAATCTAGAGTCACTTTTTTTACTCTGCACAATTTTCCTTCACCAGCACTAGATTGTTGTGGAGTGAAAAATGATCCAACTGACGACCTCAGGGGTAATTTTTTTTTTGAAAAATTCATTAACAAAAGAAAATCTAGGCACTTTTGCACTAAAGAACACTTTTTGGAGAGAATCGTCATCTGAGACCGTGGTTCAAAATTACGTGGTGTTGTCCTGGAATCTTTCCCTTAGGGGATTGATCGCGGACCGTCGTCAATAGCCCGTTGTGTTGCTCTAGTACGACGTTAATTAAAAAACTACTGAATTATGCAGAGAAGACGATCTAAAGAAATGACATGATATTTGATATTTGTAACTAGCAGAGGCGAGCACGGCGTTGCCCGTGACAGTTCTTTTCGTGTTCTTACTGGTACTGAAAATTACTGAGGTATTGATCTGGTGTAAAATGTTCTTTCAAATCCGTTGAATTTTGCACTTTATCTTTATCGGAGATAGAAAATTTCAAATAGTCCTTTTTGTGTGTCGGAATGAATGTATTCGTCAAATGCGGCCAAATGCGTATTGCGAAAATATAAAAGTTACAATTGAAAAATTATTGATTTAAAGAAAATCACATTTAAGGTATCGATCAGGTGTAAAATTTTCCACAAATTTAAAATCCGCTGAAATTTTTACTCGATCTTTAACGATTGCGGTAATAGAAACTTGGACTAAAGAATAAAAAAGAGATAAACGCCTATAAAATTTTTTTTATTTGTTTAGTTTTGTTTCACTGGAATCGTTTGTACTCAGGTAAAGAAAGGGAAAAGATCACAGTGTTGCTATTCTAAGGAAACAAAATACTAAATAAATGCCAATAAATAAATTTAAAAATGCTGTAAATTGAATTTTAAAATTCGTGCTTTGCACAAAATGTGCATAAAATTAGGAGTACCTGTGTAAAAAAATTCCTTACTTTAAGTCCTCTAGATGGACACCACACGCAGAGAGAACACATGCAGAAACAGACTTCATTTTCTAATAGTAGAGATTAATAAAATAAGTACTGCAAACTCTCTCTCTGCCAGAAATGCAATCAGGTTCAAATTCTATGATTATAAGCAGTCTATTTCTGTGATTTATCAGATTTGACCTAAAGAAAACTGGATTTAACCGGATCATTCCGGACACGTTCGAGACCCTTTTTTTCTAATGTGGCATAGAAACATTTTAATGACATTTTTTTTTATGTTTAGAGTTATCAAACTATAGCATTGGGCTATAAATATTTAAACCATATAATAACTTTGTAAAAATGTGCTACATGAAAATCGATTCAACCCATTTGAAAAATAATGCTACCAAAATAAACTACATGCACTTTTCAAGGGAATCAACTAGTATCAAAAGGATATTTAAATAAACAAATATTTTACGAAAAATGAATACAAGATTTTTGATAGTGTTAGTCCTATTTCTTAAATAAATGGCCATAATTTAAAAGCTTTTCAACTCAGCATAATTATTCGAGTTCATTCCCTAGATAACATTATAAAGAGCAAGTTCTAAAAGTTTTACGAGAATTCATCAATAATTTTTTTTCTGTTACAACTAGGGCAACTTTTTTGTTGCAGTAAAAATGGGAAAAGTTGCATTTATCATTCCCTAAAGTTGCATTTATTTTTGATATACTAAAATCAAAAATAAATAATTAGTAAAAAATGAAAAAATTCAAAATTTATTTCTATATCATTAAATACAGAAGAATGTTGATGTCGTTGAATGGCCTATCCTTGGTCAGTAATTTCTTTAACATTGAAAAACTGCGCTCAACAGAGACTGATGTTACCTGACATTGTTGTATTGGACTTTTTCTGCAGTTGTGAAACAAATGTACCACTCAAGTAACTTGGAGCAATCGCGGATAAAGCACCTTGAGTGTGATTCCAGGAGCAGTCATATAATATGCAGTATCGGATAGCAGAAAATCCTTTCGCTCAACATTCAGAGATTTTAAAACGTCATCTACAAGGAAACAACGTATTGATAATCGAAACTCACCTCGCCAACTCTACAGTCGATTACGCAAGTTTGCTCTGGATTACCATGAGTGCCAACCTATGTGTTAAAATACTTGCTATTTATTTCACTTTCGTCCGTTAGGACGAATACCTTCTTTCCATGAACTTCTTGTTTGATCCACAATACTTCGGCGTTCGCAAGATCAGACACACGTGATTGAAAGGTTGATTCAAAGGGCAAAAAATGAAATAGTAATTTTATATTAATTAATTTAAGCTAAATTGTAAAAAGTTGCAATTATGCAAAATGTTGCATTTATGAAGAAAGTTGCATTTATGTTGCGGTTATAACTCACTTACAATACACCCCATGTAGGAGGAACTTTGTTTTTAGTACTTTACATAAAGCGTAGAACGTGTGAAAAAAAGTTGAATTTGTTGCAAAAAGTTGCCCTAGTTATAACATTTGAAGTGAGAAAATAATGTCTAAATATTAATTTAGAGTAAAAATAGTTTGCAGTGTATCGTTTGCTCTCTCTTGCTTTTACTGTTTGTGTAAATGCTTCTCTTTTAAAAAATGTTCACAATACTTCCATAACAGAAACCATTTAAACATTCGAGAAACCTTTCTAAAATAATATTTGCAAAATAAAGTAAGTTTTAGATTTAAAGTTCGGTCTTTTAACGGCCACTTTCTGTGTTTTCTGTGCCTACTTCCGGTTTTCCCTCTCCTGATTAAAATCGTAATATCTCTGTAACTAATTAACTTAGAGAAAAAAAATCAACCACATTTTGGAAAGTCAAATAGTAAATGCTTATCAAATAAGATCAAAAACTTTTTTTTGAGCTTTTGGTCAAATCTGACATTTTGATTAAATTATTTGAATCTTAGATGGCGCTGGCGTCGTTGACGTCATGCGCCTTTCCTGCTCTCCCACACCTGCAGCTTTTGTCAGTTGATTAGTCGAAGTTCGACTCTTGATTCGATTTCGTAAGATCCTGTGTTCTTAATTTAATTAATCTCGATTTGCATTAATATGTAATTTTTTCTATGTCTGTAAATAGTAATTAAACTTTAATTTAACTGAAAGAATATCTCTAATCGTCATTTTTGAATAGAACAAAAAATACCACTAAACCAATTTGATATTAGAAATCCTGCCATTTTGCGTCCTGGTGCATCGGTCGACGAAAGTATAATATGTTTGATGGTAATGATAATTTTAGTTAACGTCGTACTAGAGCAACACAACGGGCTATTGACGACGGTCCTGGATCAGTCCCTTAAGGGAAAGATCCGAGGACAAAACCACGTAATTTTGAACCACGGTCAGATGACGAGGCAACACCTGAGCTGGGACCCCACTCTCCAAACTTTCACACCAACCCAACGTGAGGACTTTCGGCGACGACAGATTTAAGGTGCAACAACCGCCTCTACACCATACGCTTACAAACATTCATGCCCAGGCCCGGATTCGAACCAGTAACCTTCCGATCTAGAGGCTAACACCTTAACCACTATACAGGTGGTCGGCTATAATATGCTTGAAGTTACACTTATTGAAAAACTTTTGGATTAGCATTTATGCGAAGACTGCTAAAGGTAGGATTGATTTGAATATTTGTAAAAATGACAGAAGAGACGATTACCAAATTGAAATCAAAACGGAAAGTTACTAGAACCACGGTGACAAAAGTTTTGAAACAGATAAAAACAGATTTAGAGAAAGACGAAATTAATGAAGTCTGTTAGAAGAAGTTTGGATTTATTATATATATATATATATATATATATATATATATATATATATATATATATATATATACTCTCAAAAGCAAAAGTTCTAAAAGAATTAGACGAAAATATTGACTACAATTTAAAGGCTGATTCGGATGATTACGAAACTGAAATCTCATACGCGCAAGAGTATGAAGACAAAATTCAACTTTGGCAATTTAGAGCCAAAAGAAAATTGAAAGAATTGAATAAAAGCACAAATTTGGATAATTCAAACAATGAATGTTCTTGACAAAACCATTGACTCTAAAATTGAAACGAGCGTAACAACATTTTTGATATCGATAAATTGTTAGATTTCATTCGAAAAGAGATTAACTATAGGGAGAGAAATGATTTCTTAACATCTGGTTTGTGATCTGAAACTATTCAACAGCATTCCCAGTGGTTCTAGATTTTGAGAACAAAGTACCTTTGTTTTGCAGGCGTAAACCTCTAGAAAACCTCTGATTTAGAGATCTGGGATATATCGACGTATCTAATGGCGCGATATTATCCACGATATTTTAAACGACGACGATATATATCGATATTTTTTATACGTGCCATGTGCTAAGCACACACATGGCATTTATTTATAAGCGCATTGTGCTTATTTTATTTTTACTGCTGCATGCTGCTGAATTAAGATTCATATGTGTAGGCTTTATTTTTTCTTCCAACTCTTATAAGCTTTTGACAAAAAGGGCTAACGAATTTTTTTTCAAGTATTAGTCTCCCGTCTATTCAGCCCTGTTCTTAATAACATACACACGTTTTAAGCAAAATCCGTTATTTAATGAATAATTTTTCACTGTTGTGTACATTTATTATTATCTTTGTTCAATAGTGCAGTGCATATTCATACATTTATTGAATACTGAAAAGAATGGCCACCAGATCCTTCAAAAATCTCCCATATTTCATCTTTACTTCTTTCAAGCTCGGTTGTCTCTTTGGGCTTTGTGTCATATATTGTTTATGAATTAAATTTCATCATAATTTCTTTACTAGGATTAAAGTCTACTCAGAATTCACCTATAAATTTTAGTCCACACCTAACCATCATGATTGACCCAGTTGTCTTCAGCTGTAGCGAGTTCCTGAGTTTAGATTTTACAATACTCAGTTGAGAAAATATTCTCCCGACAGTTGCATTATAAAATGGTTTACTCATTAAGGTCAACACAAGCTTACAGAGCTGTGGAAATTGTTTTTCTCCAGCAGCATTTATTAGTTTATCTATAGAGGACAAGAATCTGACAGGGCTCTGCTTGATAAATTCCGCGGCGGACACTTCTGAGATCAATGGTAACCGATCCCACTCTCTCTGGTACTTATCCACATTTTCACACACAGCTACGAATTGTGCAGCAAGTGGAACAATGCTACACTTCACTTTTCTCTCAGCATTATTGGGATGTAGCGTAGACAAATGAAGCAGCACACCAACATTATCTGGTAGCCTACTACGTACTTCTTAGGCTAGTTGAACAGTGAATTCTTTGCAGCGACGTTTAATAGCGACGACATTCAACTGTTCACTTTATAATGTTTATACTGTGACGCCATGTTCATTCATTCAATCTATTGACACTCTATAATGGAGACTATCTCACTTATGTGGATTTCCCTAAGCCTACCTCGTTTCTGTAAATCTTCTTGACCTTTGTGGAAAACGGCGTAGAAATGGTCACTGCGTAAAACACTCTGAACCTAGGTTAATCTCTGTGAATCATAATCACTTTTGAAAAACTAGCAAGGCCAATGCTGCCAACTCAAAACATCAAAAATCCTCTAGACTAGTTTACAAACGGCGTTTTATAATTATACTTCAAACCTCCACATAAACCTCTGTTCTTTTTTCCAAACCTCTGTTTTTACCTCTGAGCATTTTGTACCTCTGTTTTAACCTCTGAAGCGAATTGTAGGCCTCTAGATCTAAAGGTAAAACCTCTGAACTGGCACTCCTGAGCATTCCCCTCCGAAGTGGAAACCTCTAGATCTAAAGGTAAAACCTCTGAACTGGCACTCCTGAGCATTCCCCTCCGAAGTGGCAAAGAAAAAATGTTGCGTCTGCTCTTGAGCTTTTGGCGTCAGTGAATGAGAACTCGCTCGCGAATAATATCAACAAAAAGGGCGTTTATAACGATATTTGCCTCTTTTGCAAAGCGAAGCATGATTCAGAACTTAGTGAGTATTTAACTGTGGAAGAAAAAAGAGATTTATTACTTAAACAGGGTATATGTTTTTATGCCTCGGAACAAGACATAGAATCAGGGATTGCAGAAAGAATATAAACGCTCTCAGTATTTACTTTCGGAAACGACTCTCCCATTAGAAAGAAGATTTGAGCGGACATTTCGCAGATGAGAACCTGACAGATTTACAATTTGCAGACTCTTGCGATTGTAAGGACAGTGTAACTCTTCTTGTGGGGGATGTGATTATTATTATAACATAGTAATGGGGAAATTTAAAACGTTTAAGTAAACATTTAGTAGCTGCGGAAAAGATTTTCGGTTGGTGTTTACAAGGTGTTCCCGATAGTGAAATTACACTCCACACTTCGGCAGCATTTAATGTAGTTGAAGAAACTTTGATATCGGATGAAATTAAGAAATTTTGGGAAATGGAAGGTTTAGGCATAAAATCCGAAAGTGAATCTTCTGACGCTTTAGAAGATAATGTTATGAAGACATTTGAATCGGAAATTACTTACGAAAATTCTCGTTACAAAATTAAGCTGCCATGGAAACCCGATAAGAGACATGTGTTACATAATAATAGACAAGTTGCAAAGCAACGATTTTTGTGGCTCAGAAAACGATTTCAGATCAACCCTGAACTGTTTAATTCCTATCAAGCTGTTTTTCAAGATTATTTGCAGCAAAATATCATCGAATTAGTACCAGATACCTCCGACAATGAAAATCATGTTACATATTTTTTACCACACAGAGAGATCATTCACCATGATCGAACCACTTGTAAGATACGTATTGTGTTCGATTCGTCTTCACATGCACCTGATGAAAACTCACTTAACGATTGCTTTCATATTAGTCCGAACCTATATCCAGACATTTTTGAACTTTTGTTGTCCTTCAGACTTAATCCCACAACTTTGAAAAGTGATATGAAACAAGCGTTTTTACAGATAGAAGTGGATGAAAGAGACAGAGATGTATGTGTGTGTATATATCATGGTTTCTATTTGATAAAAACCCATTTGATGACTCACAAAATCTCAAAACCTATCGATTCACTCGCGTCTTATTTGGGGTGAACTGCACAGTTCGTTCCTATTAACTGCGACTATCAAACACCATTTGAAACGTTATGAGAAAACCTATCCAGGGACTTGTAAATTTTTACAAAATCATATTTATGTGGACGATATCGTTGGAAGTCTCCAAGATATTGAACGTGCCTTTAAAACCTCCTTAGAGTGTATCGATATTTTTAAAGATGCTTGCAAGGTTCTGCATAAATGGCTGACCAATTCACGAGAACTACACGAATTGTGGGTTAAAGATGGCACTGTATCCGAAGAGTTTCCTAAAGTTTTGGGGCTTGAAAATCCTGCAGTTAAAGTGCTAGGAGTCGCTTGGGAAAATGAAAGAGACTTGCTTTATTTCGACGTTGCAAATTTAATGTTATTTTTGTCAAGGAATATTCATACAAACGCTTTGTCTTGCAAGCAATTTGACGCGTTTTTGACCCTATTGGAATTTTGACACCCTTTGTAATTAGGGAAATATCATAATCCAACAAGTTTGGAGTCTTGCTCTTGATTAGGATGAGGTACTACCTGAACAGTTGTGTGTTAAATGGAAAGAATGGTGCACTGAAGTTTCAACAATGAATGAACTCACAATTCCTCGATACTATTTTTCTAACTGCAATGTTGACATAATTAAGATTCGCAGTTATTGTTGGATCCCAAAGGGTCGTCAAATTGCGAAAAAGATGATAAATAGATGCCTCATTTGTAAAAAATATTCGGCTAAACCTGCTGAACAGACTACTTTACAATTGCCAGAAGATAGAATCAATGAGACACCGGCATTTTATGTTTGCGAAATTGATTTTGCAGGACCAATTTACGTAAGAAATTCTGAAAAAAAAACCAGAAATCCTACAATGCACTGTTTACTTACGCAACAACCAGAGCTATACATCTTGAACTTGTACCAAATCTCTCAACGGAGTCTTTCATTATGGCTTTTAAGAGATTTGTTTCTAGAAGAGGAAATTGTCGTATAATTTACTCTGATAATGCTAAGACCTTTAAAAAAGGGAGAAAGGAACTTGAAGGTTTCTCAAAAATCTTTCCGCACGATACCTTCCATGACTCTCTCGCCAATGAAAGAGTAATATGGAAATTTATAATTGAACGAGGCCCATGGTGGGGAGGTTTTTACGAAAGACTGGTAAAATCTGTGAAAGAATGCCTGAGAAAAATTCTCGGTGAAGCCTTGTTGACTTTTGAAGAATTGTCGACAATATTGACACAGGTTGAAGCAGTCCTAAATTCTCGTCCTTTGGCTTATGAGTACGGTGAACACGAGGAGCCTGTACCAATGAAGCCAGTCGACATCCTGAACTTTGGACGAAAGAATTCTACATACCCAATTAACTTTGACGACCTTATTCAAAGTGGCTCGAGTAAGTCTTCCTTGACCAAAAGGAAGCAATATCAGGAATTGTTAGTGAAACTATGGGTGAAATGGAAAAATCAGTACTTGATGGACCTTTGAACAGCTCATCAACTAAAGAATCCTGACTCTTATGACAATTTGAAAATAGACGATCTTGTTCTGATAGAAGGAACACTTAAGCTTCAGTTTCCTAAGAAAGCGTATCCGTTGTAGCATATGGCACTAAATAAATTAACCAAAACTTTCGACTAATGAGTTTTTATTTACATTTATATACGAAGCTTAATTGATCACATTTTGGCAGCAATGACATTGGTCAAAGCAAATTAAATCTCATCCCTGGGTGGGATATCCGAGAAAATTGTTCAATATGGTAAAGGTTCTACCGGATATCTAAGGATATAAACGAAGTATTATCTAGGTTATCCAGGGCGAAACTGAAGGTTAAACCCTCTAAATGTAAATTTGGACAAGACAGAGTCCCATAGACAAAGTTATGTCGTGGGAAGTGGTATCCGGACTCCCGCTGAATCTAAAATTAACTGCCTTAAAGAGTTTCCGTGTCCACTACGAAGAGTGATATAAGGAGTTTCCTGGGAATGTCGTGTTACTATAGCCATTACATTAAAGGGTATTCAGAAATATCCGCGCCCTTAACGACCCTGTTACAGGGGAAAGAAAAGAAAGTGGACATAAAATGGGACAAGGATAGTGAAGAAGATTTCCAAACCCTGAAAGATCGAATCATCGCGAAGCCTGTGCTGCATGCGCCGGATTATACTAGAGAATTTATAATTCAGTGCGATGCTTGGGATTTTGCTATAGGTGTGTTTCTATCCGAAAGGGTTGAGGGTAAAGAATATCCCGTTTTATACTTCAGCAAGAAATTCAGTCCGTCAGAAAAAAATATAGCGCGATTGAACGTGAGTGCGCTGCTATCATCTTTGCTCAAAAAAGCTGAGGTTTTATCTGGAAGGTAATCCTTTCTTGATACAGACTGACCATAAACCTTTAAAATGGTTAGATTCTAATTCCGATACAAACCAACGTCTCTTAAGATGGTCACTATACTTAAGCCATTTAGCTACAAAATTGAGCATAGACCGGGAACTCATAATAAAAATGCCGATTTTCTAAGTAGAATTGCAGAATGAGAACCAGAATTGGAATTACATTCCTTAAGAAAATTGTGTATACAGTAAATTGTTTTTTTTTTTGCATATATATTTGTATAATGATTCTCTGCTGCATATCACTACGGAAATAAGGTTTAAATTGTTGTGCATGTTTTTTTTTTGCATGCTCTCTTCTTGCCTCTCGTGTGTATTCATACGAGGAGTTAACGCTCTAAGTTTGGTTCGAGAAACAAACTTAATGGAACTCTCCGTTATGGCGAACTCTAAAGGTGGAGGAGCTGTGACGTCTGCCTAATACTGAACAAGGTGACAAACATCTTGCCACGTTGAGTGTAGACGAAAAATGAACCCTATTACTAGGCTAAGTGAAGAAACATATTTCATACAATACTTCGAAAAATAGATTTCTCTCAACACCGCTATGGGATAACATAGTGTAAAGTGGGACCCTTCAGCGAGGCTAGGAAAGACATCTTATGACCATAGACAGGTGTCATCGAGTCTAGACGCAGCGTTGGGGAGACGAAAAGGATGGAGACTCTGTTCTGATCTGGCATCGATGAGAGGTTTTTCTGGAAAGGCTGGAAACTCTCGATGAGAGTTGATCGTTTGAAAATTAATGAGAGAACAACGTTTTGTTCTGGTTCCCCTCCTGGGAAACCATTTGCTGTAGAACTTCTTCCAGAGTTCGTATTATTGAACACTTTTCTTAGATATCTCAACCTGGGACGAGATTTAATGTTCTTTGACCAACGTCATTGTAGCCGAAGTGTGATCAATGAAGCTTTGTACATAAATGTAAATAAAAACTCATTAGTCTAAGAGTTTTGATTAAATAATTTAGTGCCAAACGCTACAGCGGGACTACAGTTGGGGAAGGTTTTTTCTCTTGTAGCGGCAAAACAATTCAATTCCTGCGGCAAACAATTCGAGCGGAGGGAAGCAAAACAAACAAAATTTTTTGTCTGGCATTGATTATTTGGCTTGTTTTCGTAAACTCGGGATCGTTAAACATGGAAAGAAAATTTCAACGGTTTTCAAATCTGCGGAAAATTTTACACCAGAACGATTCCTTATATGTGATTTTCTTCATATATATAATTAATTATTTAATAAATAATTAAATAATCAAATAGTAAATAATTGAATAATAAATCTGTTTTTGGTATCGATATGGAGTGGAATTTTACGTTGATTTGGAAGCCGTTGAAATTTTCACTCCATCTTCAACGATCCCGAAGTTAGAAACTTGTGACTAGAGAATAAAAAAAGCCACTTTGTTTTGTTTCTCGAATAAAATAAACCACGACAGCCGTTTTCGTTGCCCATTCTCCATCGTATTCTGTCCGTCTAAGTTGACACCTCTGGACTCTGTTTAGACGGCCACCTAGTTATGCCCGCGGCATCATGACGTATCACGGCTGTTTGATAAAGGCTCCACTTTGTTAGGAAACCGAAGCAAAAGTGCAAACTTTTATGGAAATGCGGTAGAGTGACACAAGTCTTTCCTCGTCGCGATGGCAAAGTTCGTTCTTGCGAGCTAAAAATATGGAGGCGGAACAGTTAAAAGACCAGTCCAATTACTTTAATCTTTGTCTTTTCTTTATGTTATAATGTTTTATGGATACTTGATATAGTAATTTCTTTTTTTGTGCATTGTGTTTGACATTAGTATTCGTTTCAGTATTTGTTAAAACCTTTTAGAAAAATTATATTTCAAATTTAACATTGAAATAATATTTTAATTAGATGTTTTAATTATATTTAATATAAAAACTGTTTTTGAAATAATAACTTTGTTGATGCTTTGATAAAATCTGTCTTTTGATAAATGATGGATAATTGATGTGAACTCTTGGAAGAGTTCAGGTGGGGAGTGTGTGGAAATTATTTGAATCTTAGATGGCGCTGGCGTCGTTGACGTCATGCGACTTCCTTGCTCTCTCACACCTGCAGCTTTTGTCAGTTGATTAGTTGAAGTTCGACTCTTGATTCGATTTCGAAAGAACTTAAGTGTTCTTAATATGATTGATTTGATTAATCTCGATTTGCATTAATATGTAAGATTTCTATATCTGTAAATAGTGTGTAAATAAGTAATTAAACTTTACTTTAACTGAAAGAATCTCTCTAATCGTCATTTTTGTATCTCTTTACATTAAAAAAATGTTACCGCCGGCGCAGGATTGAAAACTCGCGTTTCTCGCTCGATTCTTTGACGGTTTCCCGAGAAAGTACGGATCAGAAAATTACCAAATTGGCATGGTTTGTTCAAAATTGTACAGTGAACAAGACAATGAAGATTTTTTTCGGATGCGGCTATTAGTTTAGGGTTTATTAAGTGTCAAAATTTAAAAAGCGAAATTTGTAACGCGAGTGAGCAAAAGACGTACATTTTTTCAGTCTTCAGTCTTTTTTTGTAGAGTAACTCTAACGTTAGCTCGTCGAGTTTTTTAAGAAATTTCAATTTGGTTCCTGATGAAGTTATTTTGAAATTCGGGAAAAATCGGGACATTTCGCTATTTTTTTTTAAACTGTCATATCTATATCTTATTACTATTAGTTATTTAATTTGAAAATATCGAAGTATACCTTAGAATGTACTCTTTCTTACGGTGCAATTATTTGTGAAATTGGTTGGTAAATAAATTCGATACGATCAAAAGTTGGTCAGTCAAATTTCGGAATATTGGGATATTTTTGCTACTTTTTGTTAAAACTGTCATATTTAAAGTTTAATACTGTAACGGAACCAACAACGCCCCCTAGCGGACTGACAAAAACTTACACAGTGTAACTCCAACCCTGGAGCAAGCAGCAGCTAGGCTGTAGTATGTGATACTAAAAATGTCCCTGTTCCTTATTTTATGTTCGTGAAAGTCTTGTAATTTCTGTAGTGTATGTGTATGTAAATAAATTCAATTTAAGTGTTAGCTAGCCGTGTCAGCATACATCATTGCTACAGAGAAGTGGCTACCCAACTGTGGGCCCGATCCCGATATCCATCGGATAGATAAGTATTTTTATACTTTATGTCGTCTAAACCTAGGCAAAAAGTCATTTATAAAGAAGGTTTTTCAAAGTTGTACTGTAGAAATAGTAATTTTTAACTCAGAAGAAATTCCTTTATTTTGTATGTATTGTAATGAGAAAAATTGATTTCGTTTTAATGCTAAGTTGTTCGTCTGACTACTTAAACTTGCAAATCAATCCTGATTTAAGTGTTTCAGAAAGCTTAAAACTATTTAACTGTATGTATGTATTTAAATAGTTGGATAATTAACGTTTTATTATGAATATTAATGCTGTAGAATGTGTGTAATGTGCAGAAATAATGTATCGATAACTAGTAGTTGAACGACCTTGAACTCTAAAATCTCCCGCCTAAAGAAAATCTTAGTCGACGTCTAACACGGCGCCAGTTGTTTTTACTTTTCTTATTAGGCGCGTTGCATTGAAAGAAAAAGAAAAAAGATTTTGTATGTATGGTTTTTTTTTTCATGATCTGTATTTTATATTTACTGCATTGTCATTCTTCAACGAGTGAAAAAAAAAAAAAAATTTAGTGTGTTTCAATAAAGATAACACACAAAAGAAATATCACTTTCTGAATTTAGGGAGATATTTTATTTCAAAAGAAGTTGATATTTAAAGTATTGCCTTTATTGAATTATTATTTTTGTAATGAATGGTAGTTTAGATCAAGTTTTAAAGTGCTGAGGAATTCATGATTTATAATTAGTGTTAATGCAAGTATCTGTATACAAGTGTTTCTGAATATATTTCATACTTTTGCTATTTTTCATACTTTAGCTAAGTGAATTTTTTAAAGTGTTTGGGAAATGTTTTATTTGTATTTTGATAATGGTTCTGAGAATTCAAGAATATTTGCATGTAACTTTAGTTAAGTGTCCATAACGGAATGAACATAATATAATCTAAACGTTTTGCATTTAAAGGTATTAAGTTTAGGACTATTGAACTTTAAACTTAGGACTCTAGATTTAGGACTCTCTTCTTAAAGAAAAAAAAATTCCAACCTAAACAATAGTTAGGGGTTTTGGACAATATGGCGTTCCTAGGGAAAGGAAGGAAAGAAGACCTCCGAACTCTTGCATCGGAGCTTGGTCTGGCTGTGTCGGACAGCTTAAAAGTTATCAAACTTCGAGAACTTATAATTAAAAGTGAAAATTACGAAGAAGAGCTCGTAAAGAATATGCTCGAAGTTATAATTGAAGATCGACTAAAAGCGGAGAATGCTGTCGAGGAAGACAAGTTGAAGGCTGAAAAGAAGGATGAGGAGGAAAAATTACTTAAAACACAAGCAGAAGAACAGGTCCGAATTGAGAACGAGCGCAAGTATGAACTCGAAAAGCTAAAACTCCAGCTTGAAGCTCAAAAGGTTTCCAATTCAGTTGTTTCTACTCATGGCTCAGAGTACCCGAAATATGAACTCAGTCGGATTATCCCTAAGTTTAATCCAAAAGAAGATGAAATAGGACTGTTTTTAATTATTTTCGAACGTCAATTGAAGTTTATGAATCTTCCAGAGTCATCATGGATACCATATCTCATTGGTTCCTTACCAGCTGAAATAGCGCAGTTACTAGCTAGAGAAGATGAACAGGAGGCTCAAAATTACCAAAAGGTGAAAGAAATGCTTCTCAAGAGATTTAGGGTCACTGCTGATAAGTTTCGACAGTTATTTTCCCAACATAGGAAGAATCCTGATACGACATGGAGGGACTACTTTTTCGAACTGGCTTCTTATTTTGAAGGTTGGACAAAGGAAATGAATGTCACCACCTTTGATCAACTCAAAAGTTTATTAATTACTGATCAAATTAAGAAAAGGACTCCACCAGACATCAAAGATCACTTCATTGATTTGTGGACAGATTGGGCCAACCCTCTAGAGTTAGCTGAAAAACTGGATACTTATGAGAATATCCGTCAAGGAGTGAAGAAACACGTGTCGCAGACTCAAAAGAAAACATATTCTAGAGACGAAAATAAAACAGCCTCTACAGATAGAAGATTCCGTCCTGTGGTTAATAGACACGAACATACGCCAAGTCAATTTTCAAGAGTTTCGATACCTCGAAATTATACTCCTAGATCAGAAGGAAGACCCCCAATTCGATGTTTTGGATGCGGAACACCAGGAGTTGTAATATCTAAATGTCATACTTGTACAAAATCTAAAGTTGAAGAAACTACTGTCAACTGTATGAACTTGTTCACAAGTAATACAACTAAAGATCTTTCAAGCTTGATTATCTTTGAACTTTTTGGTGAGAGAATTGCTGTGTGTGCCGATACTGGTGCCTCACACTCTATTGCAGGAGAAAAGCTGTATAACTTTCTACGAAAGAATGGAATTGCTTTCGAGGACAAAAAGATTTCACTGACTCTTGCTGATGGAAAACTCCAATCCATGGTTGCTCTTAAAACGGTTATCAACTTGTGTATAGAAGGTAAAATTGTGTCAACAGAACTTCTTGTTCTCCCTGAAGCAAAAGGGAATAGCACGCTGTTAGGGAAAGACTTTCTCCATGCAGCCGGTATTGTTCTCAACGTTCAAAATGGAACCTGGCATTTTAGTGAAGATCCCCATAGACAATATTTCTTCTATGTAAAGCCTACTGAATTAAAGGATGCGCCGAAAACTTTTAAATCAACGATTGTGCCTGAGACTACTACTATTGTCCACTTGAGAAGTGATGAAGGAAGACATCTGATCCAGATGCAAAGTGTAGAATTAAACTGCTTACTTCAAGAGTACAAACGCTGCTTTGAACCAGGGGGAGAACCTACTCCTTTCATGAAGCACAGAATAGTTACTATGAATCATCATCCTATATCTGTTCCACCGTATCGTATGTCACCGGCCAAGAAAGAAATACTGAAAGAACAAATTGATGAACTTTTGGCAAAGAACATAATAGAAGAATGTGAATCCCCATATGCTGCTCCGGTAGTGCTCGTCGCTAAACCAAACGGGAAAGTAAGATTATGTGTTGACTACAGAGGCCTCAACGCCGTTACGAAACCGGACACTTATCTATTACCTAGGATGGACGATCTTTTAAACGAAGCTACACCGACATCATACATGTCAACTATAGATCTACAATCAGGATATCATCAGGTGCAAGTGGATGAAAACGATTTGGACAAAACTGCCTTTATTTGTCCTTTCGGAACTTACCGTTATCTACGCATGCCTTTTGGTCTGCGTAACGCACCTGCCACTTTTCAACGCCTGATAGATAAATTCCGAAGTGGCCTGAAAGATGTTTTTGCACTCTCATATTTGGATGACATAGTCATCTTATCAGAGACTTTTGACAAACATTTAAAAGATCTAAAGACTGTTTTTGAGAGACTTTCTCTTTTTAAACTTCATGCACACAAATAGAGAGAAATGCCATTTTTCCTGTGATCGTGTTAAGTACTTGGGTTTCTGGATAACAAGAGATGGAATTGAAGCCGATCAAGAGAAAATCGCTTCTATCCAAAGAATTCCAGTTCCAACTAATGTGAAAGAACTTCTGTCTTTCTTACAGACCTGCTCATGGTTCAGAAGATATGTTCCGAACTTTGCAGACATAGCACGACCTCTTAGCAATTTAACTAAGAAAAGATTCGATTGGTCGTGAGGTATTGAACAGCAAGAAGCTTTCGAAACCCTAAAAGAACGCTTGACAACAGCCCCTGTGTTAAAGCAACCTGATGGATGTAAGCCTTTCATAATTCGCACAGATGCGAGTAACTACGCCCTTGGCGCAGTCCTTCTCCAAGGAAATGGTCCAGAAGAACATGTGATTGAATACGCTAGTCGTCTGTTGATCCCAGCAGAACGCAATTATTCGACTACTGAGCGGGAAGCCTTGGCAGTAGTTTGGGCCTTAGAAAAGTTCCGAGGTTACATCGAGAATCAAGAAATTATCATTGCTTCAGACCATCAACCTCTTAAATGGCTTCTGAGCATTAAGTCACCCTCAGGACGTTTAGCAAGATGGGCTCTGAAGATCCAATCGTTTAATCTGAGAATCAATTATAGGCCAGGAAGACCTAATGTAGTTCTCACAAATTGATCGCCGACAACATATGATATTGCCGACCCGGCCAGTCCAGACCAAACTCTTGGAACTTATCATGTGTCAGCATTAAAAACTTTCTATGAACCCCAAGTAAAGAGAGACACTGGGCATGTAGCTCCCATAAGAAGAAGGGGTCGCCCTAGAAAAAATAATCCTGGCTCATCGTCGGGACGTCATCAGAGCCAGAGGGGGAGTCTGTAACGGAACCAACAACGCCCCCTAGCGGACTGACAAAAACTTACACAGTGTAACTCCAACCCTGGAGCAAGCAGCAGCTAGGCTGTAGTATGTGATACTAAAAATGTCCCTGTTCCTTATTTTATGTTCGTGAAAGTCTTGTAATTTCTGTAGTGTATGTGTATGTAAATAAATTCAATTTAAGTGTTAGCTAGCCGTGTCAGCATACATCATTGCTACAATACTATTTTTTTAAATTTGAAACATCATTGAATACCTTAGATTGTAGTCTTTCTTATGGTACAATTATTTTTGAAATTGGTTAATAAATAAAGTCAATGGAATTAAAAGTTGGTCATGCAATTTTCGGAACTTTTAGATCGTAATTTCCGATACAAAACTAAAACTGTTATATCTATAGCTTAATACAATTAGTTTTAAAATACCACGTGAAAGCTTAGAATGCACAGTTTCTTACGGAGCCCTCTAGTAGAACAAAAAATACCATTGAACAAATTCGATATTAGAAATCCTGCCATTTTGCGTCAACTGTTCATCCAAATCTGGTGGTGTAGTTAGGCGTTTTTCTTGTGTCGGCACTGTCACAGGGGTGTGAGTTGGTGAATGGAGCATCAGCAACTTGGAACGCAGGTTTGAGACGGTCCACCGACACTTTAACATGTTTGCCATGAACGTTGACTTTAAAGAATTTCTGGTGACGAGAATTTTTAAATTTTCCATCGTATGGGCGTTGTAGAGGCATCCGAACCATATATCTTCGGACAAGCACGTGCCAATAGGAGAGGGGGGGGGGTATTTCGGCCATCCTGTCTCTGAGAAGAAGCGAAAGGCAACTTTCCTCCGCAGTCAAGGAACTTTACTAAATTTTAACTTCAAAAGTAACATTCAAATAGTATCGCTAAAAGAACTTTGGATTTTAATTTCATTTTCTGTCAATAGATAAAAGCCCAGATCAAGGAGGGGAAGGGGGGGGGGGGGGGGCGCAAACTTGACATTTGCTCGGGGTGACAGATTTGGGGAAGGAGCGTAAAAATTGGTGTAAAAAAACATAAAATATTTTTTAAAAAACCTACAAGACTTGAATGTTGCGTACATTGTCAACACTCCGCAGGTACTTAAGATAGTTGGGCGACCCTTCGATGGCATTGACGAATTACTGCAGACCATTTAATTCAAATAAAACAATAACCGACGATCATTTCCATGCCTCTATATCCATAATCCAAACCACAAAAAAACTCTTTTTACAAAGGCTTTATCAAAAAGGTTTATGACTTTTGTCCAGCGTGTTGTTTCAATGAATTTATTCAAAATTGTTTTATTGATAGTATTGGTTTGTTTTTGTAAAACTAGTGGGCTCCGCCCCCTGCTCTCCTACGCGCGCCAACCCCCGGGTATTGCTTCGCAACACAACACTCCTTTTGTAGCGTCAATCTCCTGAGACGGCGAAACTATCTTAATAATTTGTATAATCCTGATGTGACTTTCCGGTCCACGACGTCACAGCTTGCGAGGCAAACCAACACCAAGGGCAACGCTCATTGTCAAATGTGGCCAGATTCGAATTGCGAAGAGATCCAATCGGCGTGACATCACAATCTCTTGCGAAAATATAAATATTTAATTGAAAAACTATTTACTGAAAGAAAATCAAATGTATAAGGTATCTATCTGGTGTAAAAATTTTCGCAGATTTCAAATCCGTTGAAATTTTCAATCTATCTTTACAGATCCCGATTTTACGAAAAAGAAGTAAACAATGCCAGTCAAAATGTTTTTTATTTGTTTTGCTTTCCTTCGCTGTGGAATCGTTTGAGCGATGGAATCTGTGATTTCTCTAATGTCGAATCAAACGAAAGTCATTCATCGCAGCGGCGTTCGTATTGCAAAAAACATAAAAGTTATAATTAAAAAATTATTTCTCGTTTCTAAAGAAAATCATATTTTTAGTAGAGATTGATTTCATGCATACAGTAAAAAATACAAATTTAATATTAAATATCCTGCACAGAAATGTATTCGGTATCTATCTGGTGTAAAATTTTTCACAGATTTCAAATCCGTTGAAATTTTCAATCTATCTTTACAGATCCCGATTTTACAAAAAAGAAGTAAACAATGCCAGTCAAAATGATTTTATTTGTTTTACTTTCCTTCCGCTGTGGAATCGTTTGAGCGATGGAATCTGTGATTTCTCTAATGTCGAATCAAACGAAAGTCATTCATCGCAGCGGCGTTCGTATTGCAAAAAATATAAAAGTTATAATTAAAAAATTATTAATCGTTTCTAAAGAAATTCATATTTTTAGTAGAGATTGATTTCATGCATACAGTAAAAAATACAAATTTAATATTAAATATCCTGCACAGAACTTTTATACACACATAAAATCATAAAAACTGTTGAGAATTATCTACCAGATCACTTCGATAAATTTAAAATCCATAGACACACGGGGATAAATTATTTAGCTTTCGAACCATAAATCTAAAATTGGGCAAAATATCGAAGAACTTTAAGTATATTGCTTAAAAAAATTAATTCAAAATCAATTGCTAATTACCGACGTTAATTAAATGCCTACGTTAAATATCTATGTTTTGTGCCGACCAACCGGTATAGTGGTTAAGGTGTTAGCCTCTAGATCGGAAGGTTCCTGGTTCGAATCCGGGTCCGGGCATGGATGTTTGCAAGCGTATGGTGTAGAGGCGGCTGGTGCACCTTAAATCTGTCGTGGCCGAAAGTCCTCACGTTGGGTTGGCGTGGAAGTTTGGAGAGTGGGGTGCCAGCTCAGGTGTTGCTTCGTCATCTGACCGTGGTTCAAAATTACGAGGTGTCCTGGGACATTTCCTTAAAGGGACTGATCCCGGACCGTCGTCAATAGCCCGTTGTGTTGCTCTAGTATGACGTTAAACTAAAATTACCATTACCATTACTACCCTTAATGGATTGATCCCGGACCGTCGTCAATAGCCCTTTGTCTTTCCCTAGTATGACGTTAATTAACTACCTACCTACCTTTGTCGATGAAAGTTTAGGAACATTCTGTCCTCGGTTTCGTTGGTAACTTCAAACCGCATACTTTCAGATTTGACGGAAGCCGTTGTTTCTGTTTTCAACGTTTCTTTTCCGTAGTAATGTTTGTTTACATTTCGGTAGAGAACGAAAGCCAATGAATCGGAAGAACCCCGATCGATCACTCGGTTGGCGAGGCAATTTTTAATTCTGTGTGTTACAAAAGAAAATTTAATTTAAAAAAAAACACGAATTTTGTATTCTACAGTAATTGGTAGGTTTCGAGGTATGAAAATCATCCCACACCATTCATTTATCCTTAAATGCGCTATTTCGTTCCCTTTATAAAATGCATTGCATGGGTTAGGAAAATGTTTATTCAACAATGCTCTGATCAAAGGTATTGATTTGAGAAATTAAATGCAACTGTTAGATTTTCTGGTTTAATCTGAGGAAAATACATGCACTCCAATATTAACATGAATTTCATTTCAGTTTTATAATTTTGTGAATCATTGTAAAAATTTTTGAAATAGTACACTCGCACTGTGTGTTGTTAGGTAAGCACACAAATTCCTATATTCTGATTAAAAATTATTATTTTTTTCAGTGTTTCCTCGTCTTGATTTGAGCACGTTTTTGCTTATGATACACTTCAATAAAGAAATAGATATTTTTACATACATTAATTTCATTTTGAAAATCAAACTTTAATAGCTTTGTGTTCAATACCATCATGAATTATATAACTTAAAATCTATGATTCTTAATCTTGCATATTTTAAACTTACGATGTAGTTTTATGAAAGAATATGAGAAATATTTTCATTAAATTTGTATTGATTTTTTGTACTTCAATAACTTTTCAAAAAATAAAAACAAGGATATTTATAAAAATCATCTAGAATTATGTCCTTTAATAAGAAAGAAGTAATTATAATTATAATACTGTTATTTTGTCATTTTTCTATTTCTATAAATGAATAGTAACTAGGTTTAGCATAGAATATTCTTTTCATAGTTGACTTTCCTGTTTCATTTTACCAGAAACTACTTTTTTGTGTAATAGTAGTTTTAAAAGAGGTATATCATGAAATTAATTTATATATAAGGAGGGACTATAGGAGCTTAAGCCCCTCCGAGACTGAAAAGTAAAAAATGGCCTTATTTATTAGACCATTGCTTTAAAAATCATAAGCAACGATGTTTATTTTCTATTTTCCTCCTTGCAGTCAACTTCCTATTTATTCATTGCTTCCAGCCCTTTCACAAAAACGCTTTATTTCTTATTTACCGAGGTTAGATAAAATAATTAAAATTTTTAATATTGTTCAGAAACATTTGTCTTGTTCCTTATTTCAGCTATTATTCATCTTGAAGTAGTCACTTTAAAACTGATCTCCAGGTATTTAAAAACTAGTCTCTAAGAAACACTCTTAATCTAGTTTCTTGGGAACTCACTGCTAAACTAGTATTCAGGTAACATACTGTAATACTTGTCTCTGATAAACACTCTAAAACTACTCTTTCAAAGAAATTGTTGAGTTTTAAAATTACCCTAACAAAACAGTTTGTGATAAAAATGAGACTCCCTCCAAATTGATATCATGGATATGCCTTTTGAGTACGCATGTTACTTATTTCAAACATCCCTTTCTTTGACATACTGCTCAAATCTTTCAGTTTCTTTTTCCTGCTTAATTGATTTAAAACTACCTGGATCTTGACTTATCTGTAATATGAAGAATGTTATCTTTGTACTCTGTCCCCTTTAGTATCTTTATGTATAATCTTTGTGTCGCAAAATTTGTTATCTTATCAATTGCATAAGGAGTTTTGTGCGGAAGCTTCTTAAGAGCCTTTTAAAATCAGTTTCCAGTCTGTTTCTTACCTTTCTGTTTTTGTTTTTTAGGCTCTGTAATTTTTAATACATTGCTGATTGCTTAACTTATTCTTTATAGAGTTATGAACATGTGCTAATGACACTAAATTTAACCTAATTTATTGATTTCTCTTGACAAAATCAGTTAGCTATGAGTTTTTCATTTTCAGCTAATAGAATGGATTTTCCATATATTGGAGAGCATGATGATAGTAGATCCGAATCTACTTGTAGCACTACGCAGTCTCGACGATACTACAGGGCTACTCATCACAGGTAATTTTATTTACATAGTTTTGTTTATGAATTATTGGAGAAGTTATATATTTATCTTAATTTATAAGTTTAGTTTGCTAAAGCTTGTTTGATAAAGAACAATATGAAAACTACACTGGTTTAAGTGTTTCCTAATAAAGTTCAAAATAATTGTAATTTAGCTACATTGTATTTCCATTTTATGAACTCCATGAGCTTGCTGAAATATTTCTTTGTGGGATTTTCGTTATAACGAAATTTTTTATTTATTTCATAAAATAGTCATGCAAGATAACATGTAAAGCATTATTAATCTTCTCTACACATTTGATGAAAGAAAAGGTAATTTAACACAGTAATATTTAGTGAAGTAAAATTTGAACAGTAAGAATCTGCATGTCGACAATTTGCCGTGGTGTAACGAAATTTCGAACAAAATTTACTTTAGACATTGTATTTTAATACCATTTGAAATGGAGACTGGTTCTTGATTTTGTAAAAATGGTTTTCCATTGTATTGGTATTGATTGAAACGAGAATCTAAACACCTGATATTTTACTCCAGAAAGTTATTGTTTCGAAGCAATCCATTGAACTTGCAATTCTGAATTCCATCAACATGTTCCAAGAGACAGATGACGAATTAATTTGATACGATATTCATGATATGATTAAGGCTAAACATATATTGAATTCAAAATTTCATATAATGTCACATGAAATGAAATAAAAGCTTGGGAAAGAATTGTCTTCATTACAAAAAAAAAAAAAACCAAAATAATCAATATACCATTTTTGAAATTAAGAAACAGCTAATCATAAATTAAAAAATTGTTTTCCTTTGTTCAACTTATTTCAATTGTATTATAATTTCCAAGAAAGTGCTGTATGTAATCTTTATTTTTCTACAGGCGCTCCTCACTTAATAACTGAATTCCTATGTCTTGGTCGCTAAGCAAATTGATTGATAAGCGATGAGCTTAATCATTTTTATTTATTTTAAATTTTAAAAAAATCCAAACCAACTAGTATTTCTAAGGAGATATCTAGAACTTTATCACAGTTGAGTAATAATTACAGGAAACGACAAATACAGGGTGATTAAAGTGCGCTGACCGCCAACGGAACATGTAATGTAAATATTCCAGCATCCAATTTGTTGAGTTCAGTGCTGACTGCATTTGCCAATGTCAGCTGTCAAACCCACAAATCTTGCAAACCAAACTGAAATTCACCATTAGATTGTATCATATCTAGTGTTGGCACTTGTTCTGGTTTGCCTTGTCTATGCATGTGACTCAGGGTGAAAATGAATATCCCCTGTGCTAAAGATCTGTTTGTGATCGACAAGTAGGTTGACAAGTGGTTGAGTGAAAAGTACCTATATTTTGTAAAATTATATAATGTTTTTTGATATTTTTGTGCCTTTTAATAATTTTTCATGAGATTATCTTTTTTACTTTTATTATTTAGGGTATTTGTTAATCGAAGTTTGCATTTGGAAAAAATTAAGTTCTTCGGATTTGACATGGATTATACATTAGCTCGTAAGTAAGCTTGTTCTTTTTTCCCCCTACTCCATATCATGCTGTAAATGTTTAAAAAAATTTTTTTTTTTGTACTTTTAACTATTTTTCTCAATATTCCAATCCATTGTTTTAATGAATAGACATTCATCAAAAGAAACAACTTTGTTTCACTATATTACCACTTGTTTTGTTATAAAATGTATTTGAATAATTAAATTAAAAATAGAGTCCTTTAGGTACTTATTTTAAAATTAATTCTTAAAATGCATTTTGTTTAGTATATTTTTTTATACAAATTACTTTTTTAGAAAACATGCTTCTAAGAATAAAAAATTAAAGTGAATAAGAAACATTTGTCAGGTTATTAGGGTTGGCTCTATGCCAATTCAACACAGCACTTAACTTTGATATCTCCAGTTTCTACAAACATTGTTGAAGAGGTAATCTTTTGGTGTCAATAATTCAAGGTTGTGAAACAATGATTTATTCATTTACAAAATAATACAAATTGTGAATTTGTGTATTTTTTAAACTTTTTCAACTATTATGCTTTTGATATCTAGTGATATACTTTTGTTATAAAGCTATTTTTGGTGTCAATTAAAAGCTTATTAAGGAGAGCAAAACATTTTATTTAACTTGGCTAAATATTTTTTTATCTAAAATAAAAATAATTAAATGGCTTCATTTTAATAACCTACATAAATTTTTTTTTTAAATCACAAGTTTATATCCAGTTTTATATGTTCTATAAGGTTACTCAGCAATAGGTATTGCATATAAAATGTATGTGCAGTCATTGACATAATTGTTGAATAGACTACACAAATATTTAAATACAATACTTAATGCTGAGTCGTTATTAATGGAATTAAAGGTAGTGCTAATTAATTTGATGTGATATGCATGGCTTCATTGAGGTTAAGCATATTCAAGGAAGTTTCAAAAAGTAAAGGTACACCACATACAGAAGGAAAGGAAAAGTTTTGTGAGCATGTTGGCACCATTGTCTTTAACATTGAGTCTTTCGCTTTCCCTTCGTGGTTGTTCGTCATTGCTAACCTTAGTCTGGTTAAAGTAGCACATGTTTAAAATGACTGCATTGATTCAGAATCCTGCCAAATATTAAGTGCGCTCCGTCATACGTTTTCTTCATTAGAAGCTGCATTCATTGTCGTCTGCAATCACGTGTGTTGTGGAGATCTACATAGTAGAAGGTGATAGCAACAAATCATTTATATAAGAAGGCATTGTCCACTGTCTTGAATTTATTTGAAAGTCCGGTTTTAAAGGAATACTTAAAGAAAATCAACTCTAAGTCAAAGTTTTTGTGCGATGGTAATTTCTACAAAAGTATCTTTATCCAAAATTGCGGACATCCTTTGGAAATATCAGAAAACCTGCAACTGATTTCGGGCGATTTTCTTGGGTATATTCAGGAATTTCCCTACATGTCATGTTTTGTATTTTAGGATCTCTGGGTTTTTTCTTCTTTTGGGCTTCTTTGACTAGACTAAGCAGCAATGCCACATCTTCCTGGGAAACAGCGACGTACAGTTTAAAAACCTCTGAACTGTACTGTATCGTATTGAATAATGCATGTTCTGCCAATTACTGTAAGATCCAATCTACTTTTCTGAGCTGTTGCATATTAGTGTGCATACCAACTGCTAGCAACCTGCTAGTTGTAGGCAGCACAAGTTCAATTCCTCCTAAGGTGTATTTCTATCTCATGCATCAGTGAAACTTTCCATGTGTGTACAAGCAAGTCCATTGCTTGATATTGTCTGTTCTGTGTCTTTTTTTTTGTGACTTATTCCACCTGATCTAGCTGCAGGCTAGACCAGGTCCAAAAGACCGAATACTACAATAAAGTCATAGACCAGCACAGGGTTTACAAAAATGTGAGACTCTTTAAGTGTCCACTAGTAAGTCGGCAAATGGTGATCTGCATCCTACTGTCGCCCTTTAAAGTAAGAGCAAAACCGGAAGATTTACTGTCATACCAATCATGTGACGGAGGGGTCTTCCATAAATGATGATTTGGTATTTTTCTCCTTGAGCAGATTTCGTGAAAAGTCAAGTTAGCATGGGAGGCATAAGTAAGAGAGGTGTTCTGTGTCTAGTGTAGCATGACCAGGGTGGTAACAGAACCTGGAAATCAGGGAATTCTCAGGGAATTTTTTATTTCTGGAAAAATCAGGGAAATCTCAGGGAATATTTGCAAATTTTACAAAAAATCAGGGAAATTTTGACAATTTAAACGGGTACCATTAAGGTTTGTCCTATTTAGAGATGTGCAATTACGAGTACTTTTGAGAATGGAATAAATTGTATTCGCCGAAATTGTAATTCAAATAAATAACCATAGCGTCGTAATTTTTTAACACCGCGAAAACCCTGCCGCCGTTTTTTCCAGGCTGCAGCGTCTTGTCGCCGTGAGGCTAGCGATACAACTTGTGAGATACAATTTGAAATTTGAGTAACAAATTATGTATTTTGTGAAAAAATTAATTATTTTTGTTTGCAATTACATTTTTGTAGAATTTTTTATGTATATTTGCATTTGGTTTTGATGAATAGTGTGACAATGTAGGGTCAGATGTAGAAAGTTCATAATCAAAATATTTTGCATTTTTCTCCAGTTTTTTCAATTGCAATTATAAGAGTTCCATTAAGGTTTCCAACCCGTACAATAACAATTAAAATATCTGTAGAGGAAAAATACAAAATATTTGTGGAGAATGATCCATTTACACCCTCTGACCCTAAATATTTAAAAATAGTGTTGTGTGGATATTGTATATCGATACCAATCACGGATCACAACATTTCTTAAGGGAATTGTTAAATCAGGGAAATTTTTGTGAGACTCTCAGGGAAATCATGGAAATATCAGGGAACTTTTTTTCAAGGATTCTGTTGCCACCCTGATGACCAAATATGGCTCTTGTGCCATAAAACCCAACCAGCCCAATCTACTTTTCTAAATTTCATAGCACCAGAAAAAAGTTTTTTAAATGACAGGTGGCTCCGCCCCCTGCTCACAGACACTAGCAAACCCTTGGTGATTGCTACACAATCCTATCTGGTTTACTTTGCAAGCCAACACTCCTGTCCCAAGCGTCTTGGTGACGGTCAGGTGTGAATGTGTTTTAGCTTTACAAACCAAACAAGAAATAAAGGTTTGCTTGCTGTGCAAGTTCTAATTCTACGGAATCAGTCCCACCACCACCCAACATGACACAGGCATGTCGCCTTATTCTTTCCCTAAAGGAGAAAAAAAGAAATTATTCCCACCACCACCCAGCATGACTAGAGCATGTCGCTTCATGCCTTCCCTGAAAGAGAAAAAAAGAAATTTTTTGAAGAATCAGTCTCCACATAACACGTGCATGTCGCTTCATTCCTTCCCTGAAGGAGAGAAAAATGAAAATATTTAAGGAATCAGTCCCACCACTAACCAACATGACTGGTTGGAAAGGCATATTTTCCGGTATTTGAATCTAGCACATAATAATTCGTTATTCCTGATTGGACTTTCCAGGCCATGACGTCGCAGCGAGTTTCCACAGAAAGTACATATCAAGCTTCCACATGGTATTTTCAAATTTACTGTACTTGTGCTAAATAAACACTTTTGTCGTATATGGTTTACTAATTATCGGAAAAGGATATACAGCATGTAAAAAGCTAATATCTATGTTGGATATGCTTTTCCTTTCTAAAGCATCTTAGAGAAGGCAAGAGTTGACAATTCTTCAAGCTGCATCTAAAGCTGGTACTAAAGGTGTATTCTCAGTTTCAAGTTATTTTAATTTGACAGTTGAAATTGCTCAGTGGATTGACATTTAGTGAAAACCAAGGAATTTATGACACCAAAAGACATTCTCTTCCAAAAGCAAAAACTCAACAAAAAAAACTTTCTGCCCAACGAAAGAAGAAATGCTTACTAAATGAGGAAAAGAAAGGTATGACCTATCATCCTTGGGAATTTTAAACTCATTTGACCATAGGAACCATGTTTTTCAATAATAAATCTTTAAAATGTAATTTTCACAAAACTTTGTTTTTCATAAACATTGCCCACTGTTATCATATCTCATAAAGTAAGAGAGATATTTGCATATAACTTTCAGCATATGTTTGAAATAATATGGGCAATGAAATGAAGCAAAAGTTTTGGTCTTGGTGAAATACTTTTTCATTTATAGGGATTTTTAGAAAAATTAAGGTGCAATTAATTATTTACACATATTTTTACCTCTAATTTTCTTCCATTTCAAAATTGTACTTATATTTTGCTTCATTTCATAGATCACTATCCTAATAACTTGTGTGCAAAGAAAATTAGGATTCCTGCCTTACAATTTGGTGTAGAGTGATAACCGTTTGGGTTAAATTTCATTAAAATTTACTACAAATTCCTGTTTCTCAAAAAATATTATATTTATAAAAAATTGTATGGCTTTTTTTTGTGTTTATGATTGATAATGCATTCTAAAAACAGTAAAAAAGTATTAAAAAATCCAATTTTTCAAAATTTTTGCTCCAAACGTAGGCAGTTACCTCTAAAGATACAACTTTTTAAATTTTGTATTGGAAATTACAAAAACAATTCCGAAATTTGTATGACCAACTTTTAGTTGCTTCGAGTTTAATTATTATCCAATTTCAAAAATAATTTTACCATTAGAAAATTACATTCTAAGGTTTCACGTGATATTTTCAAATTTAAAAACTAATAGTATTAAGCTATAGATGTGACACTTTCAACAAAAAGTAATGAACATTTTCCTGATTTTCAAAAAAAATATTACCAGAAATCAAATTAAAATTTCTAAAAAATATTTGTCGAGAAACAAAAAATTTCACACTTAGAGATACTCTTGATTGAAATAAATTTCGCTTTTTTTTTACTTTGACACTTAATGTACCCTAAACAGTAGCTACATTGTAAAAAACCTTCTCCATCTTGTTCCCTGTACAGTTTTGAACAAACCATATTAATTTCATATTTTTCTGATGCGTACTTTCTCTGGAAACTGAGAAGTGAGCAAAAAAGTCGAGTTTTAAAGACTGCAGCGGCATTAACTTTTTTTAATATTCCATATATTGTTCCATTTGAGTGAGGATTAATAAACTTTCATTAAGTTATAAAGGTATGTAAAATTAGGTTGTGAAAATTGTGATGAAAAGGATGCAATTTTAATGTTGGGAAATATTACTGCCGAAAAAGTGTTTATTGTCAAATATAGGGGTGCACAACCTTTTTGGGAGAAGGGCCACTCGCACCGATGAGTGAGACATTGGGGCCGCAATTTTTCTTTTGATCATCGCGGCAAATTCCCGGAAACAGCGTGTTATATATTCCCGGGGAATGAAGACCCCCCCCCCCTCGAGGTAAGCAACCATGTCGGTGTCACATGATAAATACGGAGACGAAGCCAATTTGGATTGCCGTGGCTAGGTTGCAAAGTGCGCATTCTCGAATTGTTGAACACAGTGATGTTGTTTTATCAGAAAATGAGCTTGCTTGAATCGGTGAGTACGGTGACATTATCTATCGGAAAATGCCCATGCTCTGAACAGTAAAGATGAATTATGTTTTGGAAGGAGCAACATAATATTAAAGCAAAATGGGGGGTGGGAGGGTGGCCCAAATCCTCTTGGGAAGTTTTAAATCAAAATTAGTTTAGAGGCCACAAATTGATGGTTCGCAGGTTGTGCACCTCTAGTCAAATACGTAGATGACAATTTATTGAAGTTTTATCGATAAAAATTTTTGTTTTATATTTGTAAATTAATATTTTTAATTAAAAAGTTATACAGTTTGAATTATATCTTGTATGTTTTTTCTAGAGTACAACAGTCCTGAGTATGAAGCTTTGCAGTTTAGGTTAATAGTTGACAGATTGGTAGTCATTGGATATCCTTCTCAAATTAAAGATTTTGAATATGATTCTGCTTTTCCTATTAGGTAAGAGAGAATCTATTAAAGATGTTTGACTCTTAGATTTACCCTGTTTTATTAATATTGGTTTACTTGTATGCTGGTGAATGATGAATGCAAAAACTAGTTAGGAAAGGCATTTTTGCTGTAAACACTGATTCGTAGTATTTTTTAGATTCTAGTAATACTTATACCTTTTTTTAGTTGATTTTTTAGTAACTTAAGTTTTACAACATGAATGAGGATGTAATCAAGCTATTGTTTATTAGGGTATTGGAATCTGATTAATGTTTCAAGTCCTTTATGTCGAGTTACTTGACACATCAATTTAAGTACAAACCTAATTCTCTACATTTAATCATAAATTGTTTTTTTGTTTTGTTTTTTGATACTTTTAGCACATTTGTCATTTAAATCTTTTAGTTAGTTCAATGTGTTAAAAAAGCTCTAACTAATGACCCACAGACCTGTTAACTTTTCTGAGGCCTGCATAAATGATTACAAAATATTATTTTATGAACCTTTTCCAAATATATTATAATTAACTAAAATGTTTGGGTTTGTCAATCACAAGCATTCATGATATCTGCGCAGGTTGTGTTTCGAACAAGACTTGCGTGAATGATTTTCAGAATAAAACAAGCAAAATATCTTAAAAAGAGGTTAAAGGACATTCACTTCTGCTCACTGTCAAGTGTTATACATATGCGTATTAAAATGAACTTTATTTGAATAGTGATATTTATTAAAAATCACAATTTAAATTAAACTACATTTTCCCCTTCTTTAAAAAATGTTTATTAATGAAAATAAAATAAAATGCTTTATTTCATTCAAATCTGAATTTAAAAAATTTGCTTCTATTCAATAATACCCTAAATATGACCCCTTTTTTTTAAGTGAATATAACTGATTTCTCTACTGTGAGGATATTAAATATAATTTTATTTGGAATACAGTGGCACCCAAAAAGCAGTGTCAAAGTTTTTGGGAGACTACATACTTGCTTCAATTATAAAACATGTTTCAGAACTCTTTATTTTTTACATAGATTATTATCAATATTGCTATACTTTTAATATTTATCTCATGTTAGAGGATACCAAGCCCCCAACCATGAAAATATGGCCCAAGGTGATTGGGTCTCTAGGATTTTATGCCTCTTTTGATGAAGTGCCCTACTAAGTGAGATTGAATCACTGCTTATTTAAAGACGTATTATTTGTAATATTTATCCCTTATGTTGGGGGACATGGGCCAAAACCATAAAAATTTTAAAGGTTACCAAGGGGGTCTGGGCCCTAAGACATGGCATGGTTAGTGTAGGTAGTTTTTTAATAAATTTATTAGGTTACACATTAGAAATTCACCCCTGTCATTAAGGGTAGACCCAAGGAGTTGTATCCTGTGTTGGGATGACAATGACAACTGATCGCCAAATATTTCTCTTTTTACTTACTGGAAATAAGTGTTATTCACAAATCTGTATATCAACAGAGGCTGAATTAGGGCCAGTCCATACATTTCACAAAGTGTCTTAGGTTAATTTTGGCACTCTCTACCCTATGGAAAGACTGGATATACTTGAACAAATGCCCTCTCAAAAGGAAATTCGCTATTTTATATAAAATAATAAGTACTTTTTAAGAATTGTTTATTGAATGTTACACATGCGCACTATGTTCCCTTTACTATCAATCTTATTCAATAAACATTCCTAAAGAATATCAACAGTATTTTTTCTGCCAATAATTATAAAACTTCAAGTGAGAAAGCAGTGTTTTCGTTTTTGTGAAAACTTTGTACCCCAAATATCTCCTTTGCAATGGGAAAACACATTGAGATTTTAGTGTTTGTGAAGACAAGAAAGCGATTTTACCACCATAGCTACTTCTGTATCAGTAGAAGTAACTTTCAACTTAGCATTCAACAGTTTTCACATTTCAAACATGTGAAATGAAAGGCAGAAAAATTAAAATGTGTTCCTATTTTTAAATGTAGAGTTTCGATCTTTTGGAATTGTTTCAAAAGCAGGATTCAAATGAAATAATAAGATTAACAAAATCCAAGAATGACTAATTTTTTTACTAATGCAAGAATTTTGTTGTTTAGCAAATCTATTAATCAATGTTTAGAAACAACTACAAATAAGTATGTTCAAAGGAATTTGCAAATATAAATAAATTTATAACTACGAAGTAAGAACAAATTTCTGGTCAGAAAATGAAATATGTTTCATAAAATCTGAGGCCTTTAAGGTATAAGTGATAATATATTGTGATCAAAGGACTGAGACTTCATAGCCTTCTTTAGACCTATACCCATTTCCATGAAAATGTTGTTTTCAAAAATTTCACAATTTATATTATCTATTAAAACTATTTGCAAAAGTTGACAGTATATTTTACATTACATAAATTTTGTTTGGTTCCTTCAATAATAAAAAATTAACATAATGTAAAGATTGTTTAGGAAGCTATGAATGAAAAGATTGTTTTGGAAGTTTGGAAACTATATAGTTTAGTATAAGAGGGGAGCAGAAAGCCTTTCATAATCCAGAAGCAGTTGAATGAAATAACTTTATATTCAAAGTTTATAGTCTAATTTGTCAACAGGAAACAACATCCTCACATTTCTATGCATGCAATGTACATAAGGGGCTGTCTTCATATAAATTTATTCAATCTTTATAAAATTTTCAGAATGGCAACACCCTTTTATGATGAAATTTCAAATCTACATACATATTCCTTCATATGTGACATAGATTTGAAATTTCATCATAAATGGGTGTTGCCATTCTGAAAATTTTAAAGATCGAGTAATTTGATACGAAGACAATCCCCTTATGTAAATTGTATGCACAGAAATGTGAATGTTTCCTATTGAAGGTACCTCTAAATTTGCTTTACTATGATTCAGGCACAAATGAAATGGGGTGGTTATTTCTTCTGTAGCTGTACAGCTAACAGTGTTTTGTCTTCAGGTTGTTTAAGATTAATTCAAAATATAAAATTAATAATAGAGTTAAATTAAAACTTGAGTTATTTTAAATGTTCTGTTTTCCCTTGTTGGATTTCTGTAAATTTTAGATTCTTGAAATAATATATACAAATACAAATACAAATATTGACGACCAGCTACAGGCTCAAGCCCAACAAGGCTGGTCCTTTGTTTATGAATTCTCCAATTCCCACTGACTATCCAATTGTGTCTTAAATTCGTACCCTCCCTTTGAATTAACTATATTTTCTGGCAACGCGTTCCAACTGTCTATTACCCTATTAAAGTAGTAGTTTTTCCTTAAATCCCGATTAAAATGTGTCTTATTCAATTTATACCCATGGCCCCTTGTTCTGTTATCCCTATTGAAATTTAAGCCCTCTGTGTCCCCTTGTTTTACAAACTTGAAAAGCTGAATCAAATCCCCCCTCCTTCTTCTTCTTTCCAGTGTATACATGTTTAGCTTACTTAAACGTTCATTATAGTCGAAATTTGCTAGCCCCTTTATTATTTTTGTAGCTCTGTGCTGAACCCTTTCAATTGATTCTATGTCCTTTCTCATATATGGAGCCCAGAATTGTACAGCATATTCTAGATGTGGTCTTACTAAACCCTTATATAATGGCAAGATTATATTCTTATCCCTTGAAGTTACAGTCTTTTTAATATACCCCAATAACATATTAGCCTTTTTACCCGCAGCTGAACATTGGTGACCCATTTTAAAATCCCTGTGAATTATCACCCCAAGATCCTTGACTGTTTCTCCCTCCTTTACCTTTACTCCCTGCAGACAGTACTCGGCTCCACTGTTCCTGTAACCCATATGCAGAACTTTACATTTCCCTACATTAAATGACATACCCCATTTTACAGCCCATTCGGATATCTTATCAAAATCTCCTTGTAAATTTCCTATCTGTAACTTGGTATCCACTGTCCCCCATATTTTTAAGTCATCTGCAAATATACTGATTCTATTCTTGATCCCCTGACCTATATCATCTATGAAAATTATAAATAAAATTGGTCCCAAAACTGATCTCTGAGGTACTTATAACTTCTGTCCACTGTGAATAATTTCCTTTTACCTGCACTCTCTGCTTTCTACCCAATAACCAATTTTTTATCCATATTAATGTTTTTCCCTGAATCCCCAGCCTTTCCAATTTAAACAGTAATGCCTCATGAGGTACTTTATCAAAAGCCTTTTGAAAATCTATGTACATGATATCCACACTGCTCTTATGGTGGTGCTTGACAATGTAGGGGCTGCATGCATAGGAATGACCATGTGCTCTCTCCCCTATGGGGTGTGGATTGCCCCTCTGCCCTTTTCATGGCTTTGATGGTCACTTTCCTCCCACCTGGGCTAAAGCTCTACACCTTCTAGTGAGCTTGGGAGGGAGTGGATCCAAAAAAGGTTACATTGGGTAATTTGATTTTCAAATCGATGTTAGATTTGTTCATTTTCTTAGATAACCAAAATTTTACCTAATTTTTTGCTTACATTTTTTTCTTCTCAAAAACCAGTATTATATTTGATCATGTATTTTTTATGTATTGTTGCGTGTCATTCAGAGTATTCAAAAATCTTTATTTAATTTCATAGAATTATTTTTCTTCTGCAGAGGATTATGGTTTGACACCGTTTATGGAAATCTTTTGAAAGTAGATGCATATGGAAATATCTTAGTATGTTGTCATGGATTTAAATTTCTGAAAACGTAAGTATTTAGATAGGTGCATTAAATTAAAAATACCCTCTTATATAATGACTTGATTTCTAGTAATATTAGAACTATGAACAGTGTTCTTGATATTATTTTATAAGTATATTTGGATTAGAGGTGCACTGCATACAGACTGAAAAGGTCTTAAATCCTATTTACATTGGAATAGACTACTGTAATTTGAGTTATAAGACATGTAGACAGGGTCTTACATTATATGTCTGATAAAGCCAAGAGTTTTTTTTTTCTAGAGGAACTAGAAACCAATGTTTCTCAGACTATGTATGCACTGACCTCCAGCTAAAGATAATTGCTAATCAGAGCTCAATGGCATGTAAGTCAGAATCTAAAGAATATTGCTTAATTGCATTTCTACAATAACCTTACGAAGAGTAATTTAAAAATATTTGATAGTGACCATCCCTGGAAGTGTTAGTTATGCATCTGTGGAAGCACATTTGTGTGTTAGCAAACCTTTTCAATTATGAAACAAAATAAGTGCAAGTTGTAAGTTCATTAAAAAAAAATCAAGAACTTTGGGGATATCTCGAGGATATTTACAACAGTTCTAACTCCCAACTATAAACCTTGTTAATGAAAAACTCTAAAGTATCCCATTGATGTTTAATAAAGAATTCTCGCTAAATATGTGGATTATTGATGTCCGTGCTCTGTCCTCATTAAACACCTTCCCTCTTAATGCTAACAACTAATAAATGTGGCCTGTTTTATTCATAATCTTTTAGAATATGACACACAGGACTTATGAAATTATGTATATAATGCTATTATACTTAAAATTATTAAATAAAAAATATTTTGATTTATTGATTAACTTTCGTTTTCAGATCTGAAATTTACAACCTTTATCCTAACAAATTTATTCAACATGATGAATCTCGGATCTATATTTTGAATACGCTGTTTAATTTGCCTGGTAGGTAACCTTGATCATTTCAGTGATTTGAAACTTAAAATTTTTATTTCTCATGTCTTAAAGAGCATTTCTTTTGTAGAAGCCTATTTACTTGCCTGTTTGATTGACTACTTCACTAATTCTTCAGAATATATTCCGTAAGCATTGTCTTATATTATTTACAATTAAAATTAAAAAGATGTGTTACTAAATTTGAGGAATACTATACATAGGAGGTTGGGTAACATGTAAGTATCAAATTTCAAAAATAAACTATTTTCTTCCAAATTAGAGTATCTGTAATGGGGAATGGTGTCCTAAATTTTAATATCAATGCATATAACTCAAAATTTCTAATATCAGTATAAGAAATAATATACTCTTATTAAATAGTGGCAGAAGTAATCACCAAATATTCAAATTGAGTGGTTTATTAGTAAACATGGGCAATATTGTTTTGCATATTTTGTTTTACAAATGAACCATATTTGCTTTAAAAAGTATTCTTTTTGAGAAACGTTTTAATTGATTTGGCTTGTTTAACTTTCCTAATTTATACAAAAGCATTGTAAAGAGCAGCCTTGAAGGATCATATTATGAACAAAAGTTGTTACATTACTTTCTGGTCAAGATACTACTGTTGGTGTATAAGTTTGTAGAGTGAGGTGCTAGCTCAGGTGTCCTTGTCATCTGACCGTGGTTCAAAATTACGAGGTGTTGTCCTTGCGTCTTTGTTGAGGTGTTGTCCTTGTATCTTTGTTGAGGTGTTGTCCTTGTATAACGTGGTGTTGGATCTTTCCCTTAGGGGATTGATTCCGGCCCGTCATAAATAACCCGTTGTGTTGCTCTAGTACGATGTTAAATTTGTTTTAAAAATGCATAAATGACAAGTTCATGGTATGAAACTTATTTGATGGACATTTTTTATGATTAAACTTGGAATAATGTAAAATATTTTAGAAAGTTGAAACTTCTATTATATTTTAGTTAATGTATCTGATACTCAAATTAAGCTTTCCTACATAATTCTTCTCAATTCTATGAAATGTTTAAACTATATAACTATTAGTTTATAACCTGCAGGAGACTGGAATATTTTTTCGTCTTCATAAAATATCACATTAAGGACTGTATTGTGAGCTCAAGTCTCAAATTAAGGTTGAAATTAGAAAAGAAAATACACAAATATCTTTCTTTGCACTACCCCAAAGAATTTTTTGCAAATCACATATGTGGACAGTTTATAAAAATGACAGTATAATCTTGAGCTCTTGATTTACTGACAAAACATAGCAGATACAAGATTACAACTCAAAAATAAGATTGTATGGAAAAAGATTTAGATAGAATACTGAGTTTTCAAATTACCCTATTTTCATTAGTACAAACATTTGCATACAGCCAAAATTATTTGGTATTATTAAGGAACATTGATTTTAAAGTGTTAATTTTTTGAATTATAGTATTCTAACTATAATTGATAAGAAAGATTTTGTTGAATATACTGACAATTTATATGTGATTTCATGATGAAAGAGTTCCAATGAATTATTTCAAAGTTCATGTATATTGATTTAATGAAATACGTATTTTAAAGTATTTTTGTTCTAGGGGGAAAAATGGAATCAAGAATGGAAATATATTTATGTCTTATAAATCTATTTTTCAAGACGTTAGAGATGCAATTGACTGGGTTCATATGCGGGTACGTGTGTACTTCCTTTTATTTAATTTCAATAAATACTTCCATTTTTTGAATGATGCTTATTACTAATTTATGTGTTGTATTACTATTTATACTTATTTTGTATTTATCATAAAATTTCTTATGATTTTTAAGGTTTCTGTTAGCTATTATTCTGATCGTTGTTTCGCATTTACACAGATAAACTTTGTTACAACATTTTTTAATGATTTAAATTCATTCTGTTTAAAAGCATTTCAGCTTGCTTGTCTTTGAAAAGCCTCTTTAAACTGGGTTTAAAATTAAAAGTAACGAAACGTGCTCAAGCTTTTATCTAAAAGTTATCTAGAAAATTATTTAGAAGGTATCTATATAGGTATATGTGTTTGGTTATTAATTTCTTCCACAGTTCTATTGAATCTAATAAATTTTGTATTATTTTAACCTATAATCCTTTCTTATATTCATGTTTGCCATATTTTCGATCCATACTCAGTTAGTATACAATGAAATCTTCAATGAAAGAAGACAAAAATCACATCTATATTTTCCTTTTGATTATGTCAACAATCATTATTTTATTGCAAACATATAATCTATGTGGTAACTCCTATATGTACCATTACTATTACAATTTTTTATTTAGAGGCAATAAGTCTAGTAAAAATATTCTTAATTCTGCAATAAACCTATCTTAAAAAAAGCTTATAAAGTATTTTCAAACTTTTCATGGAATAATTTTTGTCTTCATTTTAACTTCAATTTTTAAATTTTTGTAGAGCAATAGTAGTAGTAATAATAAATAATTTTTCTCTCTTTCATCTGTAACACATAGCAATTTTAATTATTGTATCAGATTTTATTTAATCTTTTATGCTTTTTAAATACATCCAAATGAGAAAACAAAAAAATAAATTTTCATTAAGTAACTTTAAAGCAATTACTGATTGATGAAACAAGACATGCAAAATGCCAAAAATGTGACAAAAAGGTTAAAGAAATCTCAGTCTGGAAAAAATACAGGAATATATTTATGAACTAAATCCATAGATAGAATGTCATAGTTAAAAAATTCATTTGGTTAAAATCAAATAAGTTAGTGACAGAATAGAACATACCATGTGTAGAAATAGGACACTCTCAATACAAGAGTAAAATTTTAAAATTTGCTTTAAAATACTTTTAATCAAAAGTCTTATGAGCAATGATAAAGTAAGAAATTATGATTTGAACAAGGAGATTTGTGAAATATGCTTATACTTAGTTTATTCTATTTGACTGAAATCAAGTCCTGACAGAAAAGGGAGAAAATTAGAAGAATTACTTTTAGAGGAGCAAATTTCTGAAGAATTGTAGTTTTTGTAGCCAGGCTGAATCATTGGACTTAAGATTGAAACTAGCAAGCCATTGTTTCTTTTCTTAATGAGATTTTAAATTCGTTATAAACTGACAGCATTTCCACTATGAATTGCTCTACACCTTTCTTTACTCAAAGTGTGCTATTACAAATGATCTTACAATATTTTTAGATATCACTAATATAATAAATATTTGTTAGTTTTCACACCTGTTAAATTATGGAATTTGGCAGTTTCTTTTAACTGAATACTTTCTGTAAAAGCTATTTATTTCTGAAAAAATTTAGAATACACTTAAATTTAGCACACACAAAATTAAAACTGATTTTGGAGAGGGAACAGTTGTAGAATGATTTCATCTGCTGTATGTTTTCTACTTAATATGGCAGTTCACACTTTACCTTTTTACCTCACCATCTACACTATACTTGACTATGACTTAACAAGAGGTTATACAAATTCCAGTTTAGTTTCTTACTAAATAAATGTAATGTTTCACAAAATACATGACTGCTTGAGCTTTAAAAGAGCACTATGTAAAATTGTATTAACTCTTATAGTAGAGGAAGTTTAATTTATAACTTGCAGCATATCAACCAAGAAAGCATTTACAGAATATTTCAGAGAACTCAAGATTTACTATTGCTAAATTTAAATGTGGGTATATTTTGAACCTACTCCTGTTCACTTGTTGGTATTCCTTTTCTTGGACTGGATAACAGCACATAGTACAGGCCTCGAAATAGATTTTTTAATACAGGTGCACTTTGTGCACCAAAGTTTTTAGTGGGAAAAAATTAAGTAAAAATTAAGTAAAAAGTGGGAAAAAATTAGGTGCACAATTATATTTTCATGTGCACAGTGTACCTGTGCACCCGGGTATTTCGAGCCCTGATATAGTACATGCTTAATAGTTTTACATTTACTTTGAAACTTGTTATATCAGGTTTTTGTAGGTATAGAGACCAAGATTCTTTGTAAATGTTTGTTTTAAATCGTTTACGATTTCTATTTGTTACTCTTATAATTTTAGCTTTACTATGATCCTTTTGAACTTTCGTTTACTTCCCAACTACAGTTTCTTTTTCTTTTTGAGTCTCGTATTCCTCTATACTTTCCCTTAACATCTTTCCTATTTTATCTTTCTATACCTATTTTTTTGTGAACTGAAACAATAGAAATGCAGAAAAGTTTTGCCTGTGATGATATCACATTTTGAAAATTAATGAAAATCCAAACTTATTTAGAAAATTTTCAATACTGTTTTAATGGTTCTGTATATCTTAAAATTGGAAAGTTTTGACTTCTCTGAATTGTATATATTTAAGAAGTAAAATTGAAAGTTCATGTTTTATGATGAAATGTGACACTCACTACCTCTACAAATCGACTCTTCAGAAAAAGAATTGTTAATGTAATAAAGCATATACACATTTTCAAAACAGTTATTACAACACATTCTAAAACAATTTTTACTACTGTATATCTAAAAGAAGTGTGAGAAAGAAACCTGTGTGAGAAGTTAAAATCGCTTCTCTTATGCTATTGCCTCATAATATGTTACCTTTCGGTTTTAAGAACCATACAACAAGCTACATAAAATTTTGCAAGATGAAATTGTATAAATTTCATCAACTTATATTGCTTTTGCTTCAAAAATTCCCAAAACATCAACACAGTTTGAAAAATCAAGAGGTAGGTTGATGTTTTCGTGGAATGGGCCCATTAATTTAAGATAACTAATAAAATAAGAATTGAACTGTGAAATGAAAAGGTATTCGAAATTTATATTTGTAAACATCTCAGTTTAGATATTGTGAATAGACAGGTTGTCTCCCCAATTTATATTCTAAAGTCCTCATCCTTCATTACACAAAGTCAGTGTAATAAAGAGTGCAATTATCCCTGTTAGAAATATAAAACTGCAATGATTGAAAGATGCTTTTGTATCTTAGCAAAATTACAATGATGGTCAAAGTATCTGATTGTTCATATTTTTGCTGTTTGAAGTGCATATATTGTCTGAAGACCCTATATAATTCAATTCTAGTTGTATTTTTTTGCAATAGCAGTACTTTAATTTAAATTCATCTTACCGGCTAGCATAACCTTATAGTTTGAGGAAAAATATTGTTTGAGAGATGAATTTATTTATACTTTTAGCCATTTTTTCTAAAGAAACTTGTGTAAATTTTAATATCAATACTTAGGATACAAATGTTTAACTACAGCATGGGTTTTTAGTTATTAAAATTCAAACTTTAATTTGTTTGATAAAATTGTATGTTCAGTCAAAATGAAATACTTTAAAATTAAGTATAGGTTATTACATTATAATGCACCTTATATTCAGGAAATATTTTAGACTGTATGAAGAATGTTTTTGATAATTCCTTTTCAGAATTCTTTCCACATATTCCATACATTTGTATTGCTCAAAACGTTTTTAGTCATTCTTTTGTAATATGATTTTAGTTTCTGACTAGAATATCTGATCATTCATTCCTAGAATTTATTCTGAACATTTTGAATATTAGTATGTATCAAGAAGTTTTTAGTTAATTACTTGCAATATGAAATTCTTTGAATCAACTTTGAAGTAGGTACACCAAAGGACATTATATAGTGAAATTGAAGATCGTCTATATTTCACAATCTTATAGTTAAAGGCGAAATATCAGAATATTTCAAACTATTCTTTAATAGAGTAATGTATCAGTAAATCTCAGAAATTTTAGTATTACCCTGAAGTAACTTTCACTCAGTAACCTCTTATGACCACTTTGCAATTGGTTTCACTACTATTTCTTTTAGTTATAATGGTTTTGCATACTGAAATTGAATGGCAAATAGTAATACAGATTTTTGTTTTGAAATAAAAAAGTGATTTTATATCTTAAACAAAAAAGGAAATGCTCTTAAACATATTTAGTAGAGATTCATAATGATTGAACAAGCCAGTAAAGTTTCACTTGATGGGGTCATATTATCATCCATTAAGAGTACCGTTACAGAGTTTGACTTATTAATGAATCTCCTACATTACAAACACATGGTCTTGGTTAAATTGCAAGAAATACAAATCGCCAGCCTTCTCATGGAGAAGCTCTCATGCAGCCTATTATGTATGAGACTACTGTGGTTGGTAAGATGAATTCCCATAGATGTAGCAAGAACTTGAGTGATTGCTGTCATTTTCTTGTTTCTTTTTGCTGTCATGGCTATAAAACAGTCCACTGGCATGGTTGTGTTCTGTGGATAGTTTGTCTTGAATAATAGCAAACTCACTGTCTTTCTAATTACGGAATCCAGCCAAGAGAGATTAAGGGTTATATTTAACTTATGGAACTCTTTGTTTCCATCCTCCCTATCTCTCAAGTTTTCTGCAATTTAATGCTTGAAAATTTAAATAATTTTTTTTTTGTATTTTTTATGATTGTAACCAGGGTGTGCCAATTTAAATTAGCTTAATTTATATCAAGTTTTTCACAAATTAAGGTTAAGTTTTTAAGTTATTTTTGCTAGCTAAAAATTAATTAGAAGTTCACATTTTTTATAGATGAAAGTTTTATTTTATTTTTTACTGGTGACATATTTTTTTCTCAAAAGCAAGTCTTGAACCGATTAATTGTTTTATATCAAACTAATTGATGTAATTGAAAAAATTTGTCTGAATAATATAAATTATTAATGAATAATATATAATAAATTATTTGTTCCAAATGGTCTAAAACATTCTTGTCACTGGTTATGAATTAAACTCAAAATAATCTAAACCCTTTGAGAACCAGAGGGAAAAACATTGCTCATGCTTGACATTTAGGACAATATTTTATTTACTCTATCGTGAGATTTACTTTTCTAGTAAATCATATGTCGCCTTTTAATCTTTCAAAAATTTACTCAGCTATATTTCCTAATATATTAATGTTTTAGATAAAAAATATTAATGTTTGAATAAATCAAAACTATCTAGAAACTACACTTTAGTTTGCATGTCTCATCCAACAAGTATAAACGTATACTGGAAATGAATTAATTAAACACTAAAAATCTGATTTAAATTTTTAAAAATTATGATTTAAATCCAATAAATCCGTTGTTTGATTAAAAAAATTCATGATTTTTTCATATCATAATTGTAACCTTTATGTGCTTTACATTTTAAATTAATATTTCCCAAGCATTTTATATAGAAGCATAATATTCCAAATCTTTGTTTGTTTATGACAGATTTTTATGTTATAAATTTAATTTTCATGACTACATTCTTTTTTTTCATTTCTACATAAACAAAATTGAATTGTCAAGTTTTATGGCAACTTATTTCTTTGAAGTCTTAGACTTATTTCTTTCATTTTGTATTAAATGAAAATAATAATATTTTTATATGTTGATTGCCAATTCAATATTTATTAAAAGAATTTATATGACTTCAGAAAATTGTTATTGACATGTGATTAGTTGCATAACTTCTTCTTAATTAACTTGGAATTGTTTCCTCTAGGGCTCATTGAAGGAAGAAACTGTTAATAATCCTGCTCAGTATGTTAATAAGGATGACCGTCTTCCTATGTTATTTAATCGGTAAGAATTATCTTACAGAGTAGTTACCCCACTACTTACAGTAGCCAAATGTTTAGTTGAACTAAAGAGAAATAACTATCTTAAAATATATATCTTTACTTAATATTTATTGTGTCCTACTAAAGCTTCAAATATGCAAGATTGTATAAGATTTCAAGAATTGCATTCTAGAAGATCAACTGAATAATTATTCTACTATTAGCACGTGTGAGGTTTAATGACGCATTTACAATGCATTACTATTATAAAAGGAATTTTATGTAACTATTATAAAAGGAATTTTATATAACTTATAAAAGGAAGTGTTAATCTCTTTTTCTTTGTCTCTCTGTGATCAGTGTGTCCTGACGAATCTATGGTAGGGATGCGACATCGATAACAAAACATCGATGTTCAAAATTAAAACATCGATGTTGAAAATACATCGACCAAAAACCATCGATGTTTTTAAACATCATTATATTTAAACTCATCCCCCCACCCATTTCTTAATTCTGGTTTAGTAACCACAAACATAAATGTTCGTGGGGGGGGGATTTAATTTTTCATTTGCCGTGTTTATTAATTTAAAACTAAGATTTTTTTAAACTGTCAACACAAGTTTTAAAAAAATTAATAAGAACAATTAAAAGTCTTATTTTCAAAATGAATAATATAAAAGAAAATGATATTTACGACAATTTGACAGGTACTACCAACTATAAGTATAATTAGGTAGGTACATAACAATAATTATTGTTAGTTATTATTAATTATTTATCAACTTATGTGGAGAAAACATAACAAACTTATTTTTTATTTACTGTAAGTAAAAAATATTAGGGCATATAATTATTATATGCCCCAATATTTGTAATTTACAGTTTGTAAAAAAGATGTTGGTTAACATTTTCCACCTTAAGCCGACTTCTTTTTTCACTAACTATCAAACCAGTTGGGGAAAAACTCTTTTTGATAGAACGCATGTCCCCATCACTGACAAATACTTAGTTGCACGGTTATTTTTCTTAATTTTTACTATGGTACTTTTTTTAATTCAAATAAAACATCGATGTTAAACAAACATAGGCTCCAATAAATCGATGGTAAATATATCGATGTTTTGAAAACATCAACATTGATGTTGCATTCCTACTTTTCAGACCCTTCACCCTAGACCACTTTGATCTTTTCAAGTATGTTCAATTTACTGATTATGAAAATTATGCTACTCAGTTTTTTTTTTTTTTTTTTTCAATTTTTATAATGGTACTTTTTTCATTTAAAAATAAAACATCGACAAGTATAAACATCGATGTTAAAAAAGCATCGGCTCCAATACATCAATGTTTTTTTATAAAACAACTACATTTTGAAAACATCGACATCGATGCAGCATTCCTAATAGGTACTACTAACTATAAGTATATTTAGGTAGGTACATTACAGTAATCATTGTTAGTTATTATTAATTATTTATCAACTTATTGGGAGAAAACACAACAAACTTATTTTTTATTTACTGTAAATAAAAAATATTGGGCCTCTAATTATCCTCAATATTTGTTATTTACAGTTCGTAAAAAAGAGAAGTTTGTAAACTTTCACCACCTTAAATCGACTTCTTTTTTTCACCAGTTAGGGAAAATACTCTTTCTGACGGGAGAGATGTCGTCATCATTGACATATACGTAGTTGCACTGTTATTTTTCTTAATTTTTACTATGGTGCTTTTTTCATTCAATAATAAAACAGCGACAACTTAAAAACATCGATGTTAAATTTCCGTGATGTAATATTCCATTGGCTCCCATAAATCGATTGTAAATACAACAATCTTTTTTATAAAACATCGATGTTTTGAAGACATCGACATCGATGTCTCATCAAAACCTTTCAGCCCCTTCACACTTGGCCACTTTGGTCTAAAAATATGTTGAATTTACTGATTACGAAAATTTGGTTATTTTTTAAATTTTTATAATGGTACTTTTTCACATAAAAACTAAACATCGACAACGTAAAAACATCGATGTTACAAAAACATCGACTCAAATTAATCGATGTTGAAAACATCGACATTGATGTCGCATCCCTAATCTATGGCACTTACAATATTGAAATTTGGCACACACTGGTAGTCCGAATTTGTTGTAATTTTTCTATTGTGCATGAATTTTAAAATTTAATCTGCAACATTTAAAAATTACATTTGATTTTCTTTAAATAAATAATTTTTAAATTGTAACTTTTTTATTTCTGCAATATGAATATGAGTGCATTAGACTTTTATTTTCTTCAGTGCTATTCCTATCTCAGCGATCATTAAAGATAGAATAAAAATTTCAATGGATTTGAAATCTGCAGAACATTTTACATTAGATCGATACCTTTTACATTTGATTTTTTTTTAATAATTAATTTTTCAATTGAATATTTAAATTTTTGCAAGAGATTGTGACATCACGCTTATTAGTTTTCTTTGCAATTCGAATTTGGCCACATTTGACAGTGACAAGGCCATCATGGCATTGCCCATGGTGTTGGTTTGCGAAGCAAGCCAAATGACAATTCGTAGCAATATCTGGGGGTTAGCGAGCAGGGGTCACTTAACCCATGAAAAGAAGTGTCACGGGCAATACCGTGCTGGCCACATAGTGATTAGTATTTTATAAAGTTATAGTATGATTAAATTATAATGAATAGATCATGATTTAGTATTTTTCCTGAATATTAAAACTTGCTTTACAAATGTATCAAAATATTTTTGCAACAATGACTGGATTCATTCTATCAAGTAAACTTTTACATCCATGAATGGCCCTTAGAGGCATATACCTTTCTTAGGTGTGTATAGGCTGTACAAATGATCTGTGCTCCTTTTCATTTTTACCCTCACATACACTTCTGCTCTTTACTTTTTATTCTTCCCTTATTATGGTTGCCTCTTCGGAGTTGAGGGCTCCTCTTGAGAAGCTTTTCACCACTCTGTTATCAACTGTATATCATTTGCACTTGCGTAATAAGTACAATAATTCTTTGATCACTGAAAAATCATTTGAAATATTTTTCAAATTTGAAATTCTCTGGTAGCTATAAATGCAATTAATCTCATTCTACAAATAGCGACTTTCCATGTCAACCTGATCTCTGAAATTGGCACAAACTTTAGATTGAATATCTCAGGATATACAGATAGTATAATCATGAAATTTCATTTTTAGACTAAGTTAACTATTCAGATTCTCTGATTATGGGCATCAAGCATGGTTTTCTATTAGAAATTTCTTTGTTTGGGCAAATTTTTATATGAAGGCTTCACCTTATGAAATTGTTTTGAATTTGTAGAGGACCTTATTCCCTATTGAATGATACCTTTAAATTTATTCCAGTATGAAGAGTGTTCGAAACAAAGGAGGTGGTTCGTTTTTGTCCGTGACTACGTTTAGTACTATTTTTACAGACAGATTAATACTTTTGTTCTATCCATTCCTAAGCTCTGCTCTACACTCCTATTAGTACCATGGGAACAATATTGCTCCAGTTATGCCTGTAAAGCACCTATCTTTTCATTGAAAGTGATCCTATCACACCGTCTAGAAAATTAACCACTGGTGCTAAGCCATTTCCAGTACCAATAAATCTAAAGTTTTAAACAAAACAAGCTAAAATTAAAATTATATATAATATCAAAACAAAAAGGAAAGCAATTTTAGGAAATTTTCGAAAATGAAAGTGTTGGTGGTTCAGGGCATCATCAGGGAGGAGCCTGACCCAGATAACACAAAATGGTGTTTTGTAAGTATGAGCAGAAATACCCTAAAACTTGTTCATACTTTTCTCCACTTTGGGGGATGCCCTGATTCACCAATACTTAGATTTTCGAAAATTTCCTAACATTTTTGTATTTTAAATTTCTTTTTGTTTTTGATATTATTGCTTACCTTGTTATGTCTGCAGCTTCAGCGCACTTCCATGGTTAGTTTTGACTTTAGTTTTCTGGTTGATTGCACCCTGGCAGTTTGGTTCTTTGCTTTTTTTAAATGTTTTGCGTCACATAATTATATATATACACAACCAGCAATAAGTATTTGGACACCCATGCAAATAACGATATAGCGGTCCTGATATACGTCACGCCTTCCGCCGTTAAATATCGTGTAGGAAATAACATTGGCAATAGTCACATGCAATATGCCACACGTGCAGAGTTATCTGATCTTGAGAAAGTTGTAATCATCGGGAATCACGAAAATGGTCAATCCTTAAGGGACATATCTAGCAAGCTGAATTACCCAAAATCGACAGTGGCCTATGAGATTCAGAAGTGGAAGGTGAGCGGTGATTGTTGGAATATGCCTCAAGTTGGCAGACCTACAAAACTGGGAGATAGAGACCGACTAGTAGTGTCCAGAGAAATTTGGAAGAACCGCACCCAATCGATGGCCCACATGCTCCAGGAGTTTCAACAGGCATCCGGGATTGTTGTTTCGATTAATACTATCCGTAAGGAAGCACATCTGCTTGGTTTTCATGGCCTTTCTGCCCATAAGCCTTTGATCACAAAGTCCAATAGCGCTGCTTGGTTAATGTTGTGCAAAGCATGTGGAAAGTGGACCCCAGATCAGTGGAAACAGGTTCTCTGGAGCGACAAATCAAGATTCACCCTCTACCTTTCGGATGGCAGGGTCTGGCATCTGCCTGCATTCCGCCTCTTGCCAGAATGCATTGTGCTCACAGTAAAGTTCGGCGGAGGTGGAATGATCGGCTGGGGGTGTTTCTTCTGGTATGGACTGGGACACTTGGTCCAAATTCATGGTAAGCTCAACGCCAAGGCCTACTGCATTATTTTAAAGGACAACATGCTTCCGACGTTGTGGCAGTTTTATGGGTGGGACCCGTGTTACTTCCAGGACGACAATGCCAGCTGTCATGTTGCGAGGTCCATCATGGTTTGGTATGTTGACAATGAAGTTAACCGAATAGACTGGCCTGCCTAGAGCCCAGACCTGAATCCTATCGGGAACCTCTGGGACAAGTTGAATTGCCGAATTAAGGGGTGCAGCAACCGTCCAAAATCAGTGTAGTAACTTGCATGTCTTCTCCAAGCCGAGTGGATGAAAACCCACTTGCTGTCATACAAGGACTTGTGGAAAACATGCCCCGGAGGGTTGAGGCTGTAATTGCCTATTGTGGAGGCTCTACCAACTATTAAATATGAATACATTTTGTTTTTCTTTTTTATCACAGGTGTCCAAATACTTATTGGTAGATAGTGTATATATTGTTGCACTTACACACAGTAGCGTGTAACTGAAGGCAATAGCGAAATTAAGAGCAGCTATTGGGGAGGCATGGCATTATCGTAACTCCCTAAGTAAATTCTCAAATGTTGAAAAAGCTGAAAATTCAACTGAAATTAGTAATTTTCATTTCATCCGATTATTTATGCCTAGGGGTTGTCTCTAATTGTGCACTATGCACAGTTAGTCAATCAATTACTTTCCCTTGCCAGGTGGATTTTAACATTTAGAGTGAAATTTTAGGTCTACTGTGTAACAACAACGGCGCCACCCCGATGGCATTTTAATCAGGATATCTATAAGGTATGATAGACCTTCGATCTTGAGCGTTTTCTGGCCATCTCAACTGTCATTATTTGCAGGCATAACAATGTTGCCTTGCATCTGTTAAAAACATGTTGTTAATTGGGTGCCCTGACGAATTTATGGCATTCACACTAATGAAATTTGGCACACATGTAGTACGAATTTTTTGCAATTTTATAGACCAGCCCGATTTTTAAAATTTAATCTTGAAAATTTTAAAATTAATTTAATGCGATGTTTATTATTATTATCTTTCTTCCGAATGGAAACAGTCATGAATCGGTATTGAATGAATCCGTATTTACTGCGCGTGTGTATCCGTTTCCGTGTAGCCGCCCGATTACTGGATATCCTTTCAAAAATGTATTGCATTTTTAAAAGCATGTTAACTTTTAGTTAGCGTTGACTTTTAATCTTTTATATAAGTATCTTTTTATTGTGCTTACTTTATTTTTGAAACTGGATAACGGTTGTACAATACGTTTGTTATTGTTTCTTTTTTAGACTACGATAGTTTGGATTTTGATTTTTAAAGCATATTAACTTTTAGTTTGGATATTTTTTCAAAGTTTAGCGATATTTAATTTTGATCTTTTGTGCAATTTCTGGTTTGTTTCATTTATGCAATCTTTTGTTTGTTTCTGTATAGTACTTTGGTTTTCGTATAGTTAATTTTTATCATTTTTGTTGTTGTACATACGACTAAATCAGATGACTCAAGAGTGGAACAGTATGCACATTTGACGCATCTGATTCAGATGCGTTGATGAACGATGGAAATGTTGCTGTACGAAAACTGAAGTACCCAGAAATCGCTAAACTTCCAAAAAGATATCAAAACCAAAAGTAACGGGTGCTGCTTTTGTAAATTTTTATATTGCATAAATTATCAAAATTAAATATTGCTATTCTTTCCAAAAGACACTCAAACACAGAAACAAACAAAAAATTGCATTAAATAATAACAAAATTATGGCATTTCGCTATAACGGCCTCTTTTCACGTACGCCCCACAATGTTTTGTTATACGACTAAAACAAATGCTGTTTTTATGCTTTTGTTTAGTATCAGCTCTCCCTTTAGATTACACTGCTATATTTTGCCTCATGAAAATATCAGTCATGTTTGCGTAACATTGTCGTCATTTTACTGCGTTGTCGCTTTAGTGTAGTTAGACCAACACCGACTTTATACAAAGCCCACGTCACAACTCTAAATCCTATCGCGAGGCTACTTTTACGCGCTACGATACGAACTGAAGTCAGTTCATACTAATAGGTGTACTTAAACATAAGTAACTTTTTCATATTTGTCTTATAATACACTCACTACCCATACTTAAGCACAGAGAGTAAAATGTTAATTTCCAGAAGCCAATCTGAATTTGAGAGGCTGCAATGTGCTGCACAGAAAGAAGGAAGTATTAAAATGCGTTAGGTAACGGCCAATCACGGTTTCGTTTTGAGAAATATGCTAAAAATGCAATGTTGGATTTAAACATTATTTTGTTAATGACACCAATGCTCCAACCCTTCACAATGCTGGCTTCTTATACAACTGCCTTTTTTGCATATTGGGGCTGTAAATTAAAAAATTACTGTTATTACGAAATTATGTTAATTTGTTGATCTTTTATGCAATTTTTTGTTTGTTTCTGTGTATCTTTTTGCAAGTTTAGCGATTTCTGTGTTCTTGAGTTAACGGCAACATTTCCATCGTTCATCAAAGCATCTCTCAAATGTGCATAATGTTCACTCTCAGAGTCCTCTCATTCAACAATATCCAAACCAAAAGTTTATGCTTTTGTTAATTTATGTTGCATATATTATCAAAATTAAATATTGCTATGTTTTCCAAAAGTCACCCAAACACAGAAACAAAGAAAAATATTGCATAAAAGAACAACAAAACTAGGGCATTTCGCTATAACTGACTTATTTTTTATTTACAGCCCACAATGTTTCGTTGTATGGCCAAAAAAAATGCTGTTTTTATGTTTCTGTTTAGTTTTAGCTTTTCTCTTTATGCTGCGGCACTGCTACATTTTGTGTCATGAAAATATGAGGAATGTTTGCACAACATTGTCATCATTTTACTGCATTGTCGCTTTAGTGTAGTTAGACCATCACTGACTTTATACAAAGCCCACGTCGCAGCTAAAAATCCTATCGCGAGGCTACTTTCATGCGCTATGATTCGAACTGCAGGCAGTTCATACTAATAGGTGTACTTAAACTTAAGTAACTTTTTCATATTTGTCTTATAATACACTCACTACCCAAAGTTAAGCACAGAGAGTATGGCTTCTTATACAACTGCCTTTTTTGCATATTGGGGCTGTAAATTAAAAAATTACTGTCAGCTACATACTCACAGTAAATACGTATTTAGTCAATACCAATTGAAGACTTGCTATTTGGAGGAACACAATAATAATTAAATATCTCATTACATTACTTTCAAAATGTTGTGGATTAAATTTTAAAATTCGTGGTGGACTATAAAATTTTAAAGTATTCTCACTATCTATGTGCCAAATTTCATTATTGGAAGTACTATAGATTCGTCAGGACGTGTGTGTGTGTGTGCCGAACATACAACACACATAGTACTTCATTTTATAATTGTCTAGACTCGCTGCCAAAAGTTAAGGACATTGTGGAAAATGTTAATTTCTGTAAGCTAATCTAAATTTGAGGCTGCAATTTGCTGCAGAGTTAGATGGAACTATGCAAATGTGTTATGTAACAGCCAATCACAGTTTCGTGTCGACAAATATAAAAAAGGCAGTCGTAAAGGAAGCCAGCATTGTCAAGGGTTAGAGGAGTTGCATGTAAGTGCTATAAAAAGTGTTTGCAACTTTTGTAGGATTAGTTTTCAAGATGGACGTGTTTCTGTCACTTCCACAACACAAATAGCAAATAGTGAGCGCTGCCGTTCTGTGGGATGCCTTCAAGTTGGACAATCAATCACTCATGTTGCTCTTTTCTTTGGCGTTTATTCCGTCATTTCATGATTATGCAAACAAGCCAAACAGTTGTGCAAACACCTGTGCCCCCCTGCCAAAAGGTTACAACCCCTGTGGTTCATCGATATATTGTGTTGTAGCAAAGCACTCATCATGCATGGCTGTGCCAAAGGGCAAATCTTTCCCAATTAAATAAGGATGTCATCAAAAAGCAACTCTTGCGAGAATTGCCCCGTAGTTTTTAAATTTACAAATCTATACACATTACGCGTGACACAAATGAGGCCTTAAAACACACAACACAGTTTTTTAACACATTGGAACCATCTGGACTACTCTCGCACATATTGGAGCACCGATTATGCTTCTCACAAATATGAATCCACCTTCACTGTGCAACACTCTGTCAAGAAACTCATGCGAAAAATTATTGAAGCCGCCATCGTGACTAGACATGCTGCAAGTTAAAATTCTAGAATACCAATTCCTAGTTCATTCTTAGAATACCAATCATCACTTCTGATATCCCATTCCAATTTAAAAAACTTCAGTTTGCAGTTCGTTTAAGTTTCACTGTGAGCATCAACAAGGCACAATCACTTAAAGTCATACGACTCAGTCTCATTAAACCGTGTTTCTCCCACGGTCAAGTGTTCGAGATAATTTAATACCTTTTTACTTTTTATAAAGAGATATCACTTAAATTTCTTGCCACTCATGGTTATTTTAATAAGTGTACATGTATACTCTCTTGGGGGAAAATAATCAAGTAAAAAATGCAAATTTTTAAAATTTGTTTTCCTTTCGCACATGGCAGATTAATTTAATTTAATTGTTTCTAAAGTTACATTTCACATCTACAAACGTTGCTAATTTTAAAAATTCAGATAAGCAATAAAATAATTCACTTTGTACTCAACAAAATAAAAAAAAATTACCTTTTATTTTGGTCTATTAATCTATTTTATTCAAAATTACCTCAACTTACAAAAATATTTCTAATTTTTCTGTCTCCCTATTATTTAAGTAATTTGCCCAAATCAACACATTTCATTGTTGTGTTCAAAATAAGATACACATTTAAGTTGTAAAATTTAAAAAACTAGGGGGCTCCGCCCCCTGCTCGCTTACGCTCGCCAACCCCCGAGGATTGCTACGCAATCCCATTTGGTTTGCTTCGCAAACCAACACTCCTTTTACATATGGCATTTGGTTTGCTTCACAAACCAACATTCCTTTCGCAGAGTGAAACTATCTGAATAATTTGTATTATCCTGATTTCACTTTACGGTCCATGACGTCACAGTGAGGGCTTCGCCCCTTGCTCCCTTACGCTCGCCGACCCCCGGTACGCTCGCCGACCCCCTTGCGTAACAGGTATTGGTTTGCTTCCCAAACCAATACCTGTTACGCAAGTGATTTTACTCTTTTTTACTTTAACACTTAATGTACCCTAAACTAATAGCCGCATGAGTCAAAAATCTTCTGCATCTTGTTCCCTGTACAATTTTAAGTAAACCCTATTAATCTCCAAACTTTACGATGTGTACTTTGTACTTTGTCGGTAAACCGTCTGAGAACAGAGGGAAAAAAGCGAGCCTTTTTCCTCGCCAAATAAAAAGAAATCGTTGTTATGGCAATTGTTGCTACGATAAATTTGATATCGGGCAAACCCGATAGTCAAAAATACAACCCTCCGTGAATACAATGCTCCGCGAATTTGCTCCGCGAAATAAAAAATACGAAATTTGTGTCACCAATTTTTGATTGCATCGAATTTATTTATGAACCTATTTTAAAAATAATGGTACCGTAAGAAAGAGTACAGTCTGAGGTATACTGCGCTATTTTCAAAATAAAAAACTAATAGTAATACGATATAGATATGACCGTTTTAGAGAGAGACAGTTAACGGTTGTAACAAAAAGTAGCGAAAATATCCAAATATTCCGAATTTTGTATGACCAACTTTTGATCGCATCCAATTTAATTATTAACCGATTTCAAAAATAATAGTACCGTAAGAAAGAGTACATTCTGAGGTATACTGCGATATTTTAAAAATTAAAAACTAATAGTAATAAAATATAGATACGGCAGTTTTAAAAAAAAGTAACAAAAATGTCCTGATTTTTCCCGAATTTCAAAAAAATATTATCAAGAACCAAATTGAAATTTCAAAAAAAAATTCGACGAGCTGCAAAAATTTACGTTGAGAGGTACTCTTTAAAAAAAACTCACGGCTGAAGAGTGAAAATTTGTATGTGTTTTGCTCACTCGCGGAAGAAATTTCGCTTCTTCAATTTTGACACTTAATAAACCCTAAACTAATAGCCGCATCGGAAAAAAATCTTAATAATTGTCCAGGGAATACGATGAAGAACAAATCATGTTAATTTCGTTTTTTTCCGATCAGTACTTTCTCGGGAAATCGTTTAAGAATCGAGCTAAACAACACAGTTTTCAATCCTGCGGTGGCGGCGGTAACTTTTTTTTAGTATAGAGAGATAAGAGACTCATTTTTTCGGTTTTGAGTAAAAAAGCATGTTTTCTCACTCCTTTCACCATTCAATTTTCTCAACTGCCTTTTTCAAAAAATTAAATCTCTTAATTCTTAGAAAATACAATTTTTGGCATTGTAGTAAAATATGCATGTGTATAAGATCGATTAAAAAAATAATACAACAATCAACACAAATTGTACAAGGTTTTATTAAAAATTTCAACAAATTTTAAATTTGAAGAAATTTTTAATTTTTAATTAACATCACACAAAAGCAACACAATTGGCTATTAACGAAGGTCTGGTATCAATTCCCTAATTGAGAGATCCGAGGTAATTTTGAATTATCGTCGTACTATAGCAACTCAACGTGCTATTTACAACGGTCCGGTATCAATCCCTAAGGAAAAGATCCGAGGCAATTTTTAATTAACATCGTACAATACCAACTCAACGGGCTCTTCACTACGGTCCGGGATCAATCGCCTAAGGAAAGTATCCGAGAAAATTGGGTAATTTTTAATTAACGTTCTCAAGCACTACAACTACCTATTAATTAGGGTCGTAGTTAAATCCAATAAGGGAAATATACATGGATAACCACGGTCATATGATAACATAACACCTCAGCTGGCACCCCACCCTCCAAGAAATTGTGACGTCACACCTATTCACTCTCTTCGCAATTCCAATTTCACAATAACGAGGACATCACTGCGTTGCCCGTGGTGTTTGCGAAGCAAACCAAATGGGAATGCTTAGCAAACACCGAAGGTTTACAAACGTTCCCAATGGACACACCTAACCCCACAAAGTACAGCACGGGCAACGCTGTGGTAGCCACGCAGTGGCTAGTTACCTATATACACTGTACCTCTCCATTAAACACATGGAAATTCACGTATATTTGCATATCCAGTGTTGTCTGTTCACACTTTTGGTAATATGGTCTGAGTGTTATGCCCTAACACTAATTTGATAACTTTAACAAATATATGAGTGTAACTGCATTTGAGAAATGTTGCTATTTTTCCTTACTTAGAGTTTCTTTGTTCAATAACTAACTGAATATCTGATAACTTTAAATGTGTGTGTAAGGCTAACTCATATTTCACTATGACATTCGTGTTTCATGATTAAACGCTGATTTTTTTTCAGAATGCATGAAGTAGGAAAGAAAACATTTCTCCTTACAAATAGTGATTATGGCTATACTGCTGTGAGTAAATATAATTATTTATTTTTTTATACTTTTCATGCATTAGTAATTATTAATTTATTATCTATAAATTTTTCTGTTTGTCGACTTTCTACTTGGCATCTCAGGGTTTTTACTTTATAAAAGTTTGGAAGATTTTTTTCTGTGAAATATATATATATATATATATATATATATATAATATATATATATATATATATATATATATATATTGGAAGATTTCCGAAAATGCTATTTTTTCCCTATGACAAAACTGAATTGACACAGAAAATTGTTGCTTATATTATATCTCATATAAGATAAATATTGTGCTTATCTGTATATAATTTCGCAAGTGAATCTAATGGGACTTTTGTGTTTGATAGTTGAGTTCAAAATGTTATTCAATTAAAATAAAAATATTTCAAAACTGATTTTAAATCACCTTTGATCTCCATACAGACAGATTTGTAATGGTTTTTAAATATTTAATTCCATGTAATTGAATACAATAAGTTATTTTTGGGAGTGTAAGATTCTTATTTAAGATTTCTATTCTTACCAAAGCAAAAGTTTTGCTTTTTCCTTTCAAATCCTAATTTTTCTGCATAGGTATTGTTTTGATTTATTTAGTACATTACCGGTTTTATCCAAGGATTTCTTTAAAAAGTTTAGTATAAAATGAAAATTTTTCATTTCAGAAAATAATGTCTTATCTGTTTGATTTTCCATCTGAAGGAAGAGTAAGTAATTTGTGATTAGACCTTTATATTGATCTCTGTGGTGTGTCTGTGTCTGATAAGTTACACATTTCTTACATTATCCTAAATTATTTTTTATTTTACCATTTTTACTGTTTAAGACCTTCATAAATTTCATTGTCTTTAATTTATTGCATTTATAATTGTAATTTTGTTGTGTAAAATAGTTGTAAATTTGTATTTTTTCGCTGTTCTCTTTTGCATATTCTTTTAAAAATTATTTATCTACCTTATACTATACTTTAAGTAATGAACAGTCAAATGTATTTTTGGAAACCAAATTAAATTTTTCATATTTTATCCTTATTTCAGACATTTGAGGTGTATTCATAATTTTTCAGTTCGATAATCTAATTAATGAATTTCTTTAAAATTAAATATGCCATGATTGTCTAAATGTGGCAATGTAAGGCGAAAATTATCGTTTGTCTCTTGAACCATAAAGAAAGCATTCAAAAGTATCAGTTTTTTTGCAGTATTTGGTTCCTGGCAACAAAATGTCTTAATATTTAAATCAAAATAACCTTTAATAGGCAAAGGTATTTTAATTCTCTGATTTACAAAAGGAAGTTTGCATTTAGATATTAAGTTTATATATGATAATTGTAAAAAAAAAATAATAATAATGGTTTATTTCATGCTTATCATTCTGTATGTCTATTAAAAAATAACTTTTTGCTTTATGTGGTTTTGTTTTTAGAAGAAAGATTGGAAAGAATACTTTGATTATATTTTAGTTGATGCTAGAAAACCAGTATTTTTTAGTGGTGGGACTACATTGAGGCAAGTAGATACTGTAAGTAGCCATTAATGTGTTTTTTAAACTCGTTATTGGAATCATTTTCAGAATCATTAAATTTTTTTATTTGATTCTATTAGTCACAGTCAGTTCTATGAATTTAAATGATTTCCAGTGTAATTATTTTATATTTCTTTTTCTGGTTTCATTAATGTGTATCTTGACTGGGCATCTGATTCTAAATTTATATCTTAAAAGTTCATAAATATTTACAATTTAATTCATTTTTATTTCGCAATGCATTTACATTTCTCATAGTGTTATTCATTATGATTAATTATACCCTTAATTTTTATTTCATAAATTTCATTATTAATAGAATTCCAAAAACAAGTTCTTTAATTGTTAGTGTATTCTGTTGTATTACATAATTTTAATCTTTGTGTACAAAATATTATCTGCTAATTTTTTCGATCTTTCATGATTAATCAATATTTGTTCTTTTATATTGTGACATTTAATGTATAAAATTAAATGATTTACTGCTATCACTTAGAAGTGTTCCATCAAGTGGAACTTTGTTGATTAATATTTTGGTTTGCATTTTGAAAGTTGCTTTTGTAAATGGAATTAGTTTTGAAGAAATTATTAAGTTACTTTGCAAAAAGGATATGTTTAAACAAACGTTTGTAAAAGACACTTCATGCAGTAGTAAGATGATTGATTTCACTCAGTTTATTATTTAAAACCATGATTTATGGATTGGTTAAAACATTATTTGCATTGCTAAAAACCAGTCTAGAAAAAATTTAATTTCAAACAATCGAGGTATTGACTCTTTAATCTTGATACACAGCAGCTTGTCTAGCCTATGTCTAGAAAATTCATATTGTATGGTTCAATCCATCCAAGCACCTGCTTTCTATCTTTCATTTTATTTTTGACCAGATTTTTAGAACAATCTATTGTAACATTTTAAGTCATAAACTGTTCATAGGTAAATTTTTGAAGATTCATTGTGTTTAAAAATTGTCATACATTTTCTCAAGTTTATGTAATATTTTCTTATGGTAGGAAACTGGTGCTTTACGAATTGGTATTCATGTTGGCCCATTAACACCTGGACAAGTTTATTCTGGAGGTAATACAACTAGGCCATTATTTGACTATAATTTCATGTGTGTTCTATCTTTATTACATTCTAATTTACTTGCAGGATGAAATTGTTTTGTCTCCAAAGTTTGTACACTTTTAATAGCAAATTAATTTTATTCAGAAAGATATATTTATCAAACGGTATCTCTAGAATATTTACATTTTAGATATTTTTTATTATTTGTATTTTTTGCTGATTATCTTTTAAGTCTTTTAAATTGTTATTCAGTTTAGAAATGGTTTATTAATTACTGCATGTGTTTGTCAGTTTCCCCCATATCTTTTAAAAACATAAGATATATTGCTGTTATTGCTTTGAAATTTCAGTCCTGAATTTCCAATCTGAAAATAATTGAGTACAGGAAACTTAAGGCATTATTCAAATAGTATAAAATTATTCAGCTGTCTGGAGTGTGACTGAATCTGTTTATAGAAGTTTTAATATTTTGCTTAGATGCATTTTTCTTGAAATATACTTGCTCTTCTGAGAGCTTTTATGAGAAGGTCCTAGTTCACACAAATATTATTTAAAATTACTTATCACCTTAGTATATATGTCAAGTTCCTGGGTATTTAAAGTACTTGTCTAAAATAAATCTTACTTTGAAGATTTAAGATTTGGAAACTATGCAACTTTTCTCAATTTGTTCAAGTTTAATACAAAAAAGTCTTGAATTCTTTCCCTACAACTCTTTCTAAGCAGTTCATAAATATCTGTTATATTGTCTTATAATTGGGAATTAGGATTAATAGAAAAAGATGCTACTGCTCTGGAAACAAGAGAAACTGCATGTTTTGAACAATCAAGAATCAAAAAGTTTAAAGTGTGCAAGAAACATTAATCAATGGGTAGTAAAATTAAATTATCTTAAAATTGTACTTGTAGGAAGTTCTGATGTATTTACTACTTTAATTGGAGCCAATGGAAAAGATGTACTGTATGTAGGAGATCATATCTATGGAGATATTTTAAAATCCAAAAAAACTCGTGGATGGCGAACATTTCTAGTTGTTCCAGAACTTCAGCGAGAAGTTCATGTGTGGACTAATAAATGTGAATTATTCAATCGATTACAAGATCTAGATGTACAACTGGGTGATACTTACAGGTTAGTAACTCTATTTTAGCAAGTTTAAGTATTCATTTGCATACGTTTTTGTTATCTGGTATTCTAAATATAATATCTGAAAAGTTGTCTTATATGTAGTCTAAAATTTCTATTAATTCTATTCATTTTTCTATGCTATTATAAAAGTAAGTGTTTCTCTGTAATCAGTATCCTGACGAATCTATGGCACCTACAATAATGAAATTTGGCACACAGGTAGTCCTAATTTTTTGCAATTTTTGTGTAGCGGCCAAATTTTAAAATTTAATTTAAAACATTTTAAATTAATTTATTAGTTTTTTCAAATTCGCACTTCTTTCCGTAATGTGACGTCATATTACCTCGAATGAAGAAAGAGCGGATTTTGCGATTTTCGACAGCTGACGTCACAAGCGTTTTTCGTCCTAATGCTATTGGAAACAGGCCAAGTTTTCCGATTATAGCGTGTTTTGATTTACATTGTTGATAATAGTCAATTTGAGGCCATCAAGGCATTGCCTGTCGACTTCGTTTGCGAATCTAATTAAATATAGATACGTAGCAATCACCGGGGGGTTGGCGAGCGTCAGCGAGCAGTGATCACACCTGACCCACGAAAATAACTGTCACGGGCAATGGCCACACAATGGCTGGTATACATATAAAACTTAAATTTTGATTATCGAATAAAAATTTAGTCTTCTACTCATAATTGCAATCAAGCTATAATTTCGGATGCTTTAAATTCTTATTAATTTTTTTAAAGATACACAAGTTATATTTCTCTTATTTTTCTGGTTGATTGCTTAATTTTTTAATAAACCAATTTTATATTCCATTTGCAATTTATTTGTATTAGTTCAATTCTGATACATTTTAAAGCAAACTTGATTAAATTGAGTTGTTGTATTAGGGAATTAAAATGTCATCAATATTTGCTTCATGTGGATTCATTTGATAATGCAAAAGAATGACCACATTCATTTGAAACTAAAATTTTACATATGTGGAATTAATGAATACTTGATGCAGCATTGCTATTTCTGATTCCAATAATAAGCAAGATCCAGAATTAGGTTGTTTTAAATTTTAACAGCAGTCTAATCTGGTTAGGAAGCTAGCAAGAGATGTTGATCTGGTGGTCAAGTAAGATTTTTGCAAGACAGAATCCAAGAAAGTGTTTCTAGGGTTAGAAACCTCAAAAGAATCTATTGTATTGTCAAATAGAAACCTAATGCTTGATCTCAGAGGCTGAGCATCTGATCAGGCAACCATCAGCTAAGCAGAATTCAGAATGGTTCTAGAAACTGATTCTCAGAATTGCACAACACTGCCATTGAAAACCAAGTTACTCTGATATTCATATTGAAATTTATACAAGTGATGAATTAAAGACACATATGCATAGAATTTGCATTCATGACTGTCTTCCTTTGAGGAATTCAAGATGAATTGTGCTGCTGAATTTTATTTTCATATTTATTTTCGGTACCTAACAGTATATTTCATTGTTATTAAAATGTTAATATCTGAATTTAAACATTTTAAATATTTTTTGTTGCTATATGTTTTATATTTGGAGTTCAATTGCACTTTTTCTATCTTACAGAGAAATGGACAGTAGCTGCAAAGATACTCCTGATATTAGTCAGTTGCGAACCGCAATACGAGTAATATTTATGTTTTTTCCAATGCAAATCATAAATATGACGAATATTTGGTGATTCAATGTTTTGTGTACTTTTATAGTTCTAGATGAACTTTAATTTTTTGAAAATGTAATTCCCTCATTGTTGGAATCAGGACTTAATATTAATCTTTCAGTTATTCTTATTTTCAGAATAGTCAATTAAAAAATATATATATTTGTTTACAACAATTATTGATTTTTATTTTCAATCAGTTGAAAGTTAGAATCATGTAAAATTATAAATATTGGTAAGACGTTTATTTTGCATCATCTTTTATTATATAAGTTTTATTTTCATAAGGTTTACTGTTAACATCTGCATCAGTTTTTAAAAACTTATTATAAATTACTACATTTTTTATGCTATTCACTGTGTTTCTTGCTGTAATAATACTTTGAGGATTTTTTGAAATCGACCCAAGATTAATAACTTATTGTATGGTTTGGAAGAATTATGTTCCATGAATTGAATAAAATTATCTTCCATGTAAAAAGTGGATGTTGAATCTAATTTAAATTGCAGATCTGCAACATTGTCATGCATGTATAACTTCAAAAATATTTGTTACCATCTAATTCTTGTCTTAGAAGTAGTTATATTTTATTGTATGGGTTAAAATATTAAAAGAAATTTTTGAATAAGGAAGAAACTGAGCAAAGTTGAAGTAAACATGTTCTACTTAAGCTCCTTGAGTTGCTATCATAACATTATATTGTAAATAACATTGAATTTTATTTTGTACTTTTGAAAAATAATTAGATCACTACAGAGAGAAATTAAGTAATACAAGGTGTTTTGAAACTGTCTATACAAATTTTAAGAGGCATTTGGGAAATCATAATTAAATCATATTCATATAGAGAGTATGTGTAAGTGGTACTTGGATTTGCTACAGGGCACTGTTAAGCAGCACTGCACTTGACTAGTATGAGTCATCATTGTAAATGCTGACTGTATGGGTAACATGAATTTTTTTATGAATACTGAGATGGCTGATGCACCTATCACAAGGGGCAGTGATCGTAAATAAACAAGCCACTATAAGATTATATCATGAGCTGTATACCAACAGTTATGTGCCAAACAACCTTAATATATTTGAGTGTTTGCTCTAGACTTCATGTGAAATTAATGTAATATTGTGGCTCGTAAAATTGTTTACATATTTGCTGTCTTTAATTTCTGGACCTTAATGTAGTACTCTTGCAGATTTGGGTGATATTTTCCAGTATGTAAACATGGTTAATTTTGTGTTCCCAACTCCCCTAAAGTTTGTACAGGAAGTTTAAAAACACCTTGTGTATTGATTTACAACTTAAGCTGTAAGTAATTATGAAACAACAGCCAAATAGCAGTTGGTATGTATGTTATACTATAGTTTTAGATGTAGAATGATTTTTATTCTCTTCTAGTAGCATAAATTTGTTATTAAGTATACTTTTCTGTAAATGATGCTACTTTTGCAATTAACATGACTTGCTATGTTATGTGTTGCATTTAAAAAACAAAGTATTCTGCATCATTTACATAAAAAGCCTATGGAAATGAGAATGTCCGGAGAAAGATGATGTCTCTAAGTATAGTGCAATGATCAATTTATGAAAACACAATATATTTAAAATATGCAGTTTTAAAAATTGGTAAAATATAATTTTGCAACGTAAACTAAATATGCATATTGTAACTCAAATTTAATTCAGAGCTAAAATGTGTTTTCAGATGTATATTTTGCTATATTAATATATACCTTTTTATGCTAGGAAGTTTCTCATGAGCTTGACATGTCCTATGGAATTTTAGGTAGCACTTTTAGGAGTGGTATGTGTCATAAGTTTATAAATTTATTACTAAAATTCTTTATGTAAGTTTTTTAATAGATATTTAAAATTTCTTCATCTATTATAGGATCCCGGCAAACATTTTTTGCCAACCAGATTTGCCACTATGCTGATATTTATGCTTGCACATTTCTCAATTTGATGTATTATCCATTCAGTTATATGTTTAGAGCTCCACCAATGTTGGTAATGTATTTTGATATAGTCACATTGTAATTATTTTTTGTGTCAAAATTAATATTTATATATTTCTTTTGGAAAAAGGTCTGAGAAGTGCATCCACATTGTTTTTTATTTGTAAATCATGTAATGAAAAAAATTGATCGTTACTAAGAGTTAAGTGTTATAAAAATAATAAGAAAAATTGCCTTGTTTCTTATCAACTTCATATGGTTGCAGGTTAAAAAATAATAATAAACGGGATTTTGAATACTTCATTTATAAGTTTTCGTAATTACTGAATATTTAGCTTGATATTATGAAAGGAATAGAATATAAAACACATAACTTACGTTTATTTCCGAATATTAGTCGAGGGTGCGTTTTTTCTTCAAAAATTTACCCAAAATTCAAAATCCGTTTATAAGCCGAAATAAAAATTACATTTTTTTTGGTGACATTCAAACATAACGCTATGAGGGCATAAATGTCGCCAAGAAGGTAAAATGGGTGAAATATTTTCCAATCAAATCGCTGTAAAGTAAAACTCCACTCGCTAACTATGATAGTTTTAACCTGCTAATGATTTTCCCCAGTGTCCAGACGGTTCAGCTCCTGATAACCGACCTCTGACGGGGTGATAGACAGGTGATGATGTACTGGACATTAGGATTCAAAAGGGGAGGGGATCCATTATGGCTCTTGAAAGAAACTCAGGTAGGGTCTAAATGAGATTGAACTCTCCAACCGGGCGTCACGATTTAACCTGGCAGTAAAGATGTGCAATGACGAGCGTACTGAGCTTTAAGCCGCAGGTTTCACTGCGAGGTTGGCTAATTCGCCCCCTTTACACGCTATTACAAAGGTGACCGCTAATGATCTTCCCCAGTGTCCCGCATATGATGCCGGACCTCTGACTAGGTGATTGACAGATGATCAGTTCAACAGGGTCAAGGGGAGCGGCTGGGGCTTGGGAATTTTTTTTTTATCAGAGCCCCTTTTTTTCGCCGTTCAGCCTAAAGCATGTATGGAATATAAAGTTTCAAAAGGAGGAGCGGGCTCATTGACCCTTGGCAGCGAGGACGATTTTTTGTATGAAGAAAAAAAATTCTAGTACGGAAAGGGCATTGGAACTGAGGAGGATACGCATCAGGACATCCCAATGAGTGAAGCCGAATTTTACGAACTATTCGGAAACTCTGATTCAGACACGGAATTCGAAGGATTTATGACTTTTTTTTCTCTTTTTGCTTTAAAGGCTGCATTCAAAACTTAAGTTAAAAGACTTAAAAAATTGAAACAGCTTTTGGATTTGGATCCGAGTCGGATGGTGCGAAATAAAAAAGTAGGGTTGCTTTCCCAACACCCATTGGAGTTGCTATAAAAATCGTTAATCGCTCGTAAAGAATTCGAAAATTTCGCCAAGTTGCTGCAACCGGACGGAGATCCAAATCCAACAACTGTTTCAAAAAATGTTCCTTTTCCAATTGTTATTTTTATGTGCTAATTACGGTAGTCAATTATTATTTTGTTTTCTATCTTTTGCGATATTTAGCGATTTATCGCTTGCGCCCGGCTACATTTGATTTTCTTAGATACTATATGCTAAATAAGCAGTCTAAAATTAAAATTTTTTGAGTGATTGTTTGAATAAATGTCTTAAATTTTATTACATTAAATAACATAATTTAAGAATAATCAGAGTGATAAAAATGACCGAAAATTTGTGTATCAAATTTTAGAGGACAGTTCTAGAATGTTTATCAATTTTGTATACTATAATCTGTTGCTGGTGTTAAATATCTGAATGTTCAGCTTATATAATGTAATAAGGATTGTTATTGTGAAAAAGTTTGTAATCTCTATCCAACATAAAAGTTTGATTCATATTATATTTGTTACATTAACACATTTGTTTTATACATTAATTTTAATTATTTGTGTTGGAAAGAGCACTGTTTATCATTTTAGGCACTACACCCATTTTAAGCTTCATGCAATTGTTACTTAAATTATTTCTGTTCTAAAATTTTTATTTTTTTACTTCATTGTTACTGGATACTAATTGTTTCATTTTTAAATTAAGGAACTATAATTTTCCTTATCAAAGAATTTAATTAGAAGATTGATGTCTAACTATAATATATATTTATTTGGCTTGTTCTTTAATTTTAATCACTAGGGGCTCTGCCCCCTGCTCACTAACCCCAGGGATTGCTATGCAATACCATTTGGTTTGCTTCGCAAACCAACACTCCTTTCGCAGAGTCAAACTCCTGCGACGGCGAAACTATCTTTATAATTCGTATAATCCTGATTTGGCTTTCCAGTCCATGACGTCACAGCGAGGGCTCCGCCCCCTGGTCGCTAATGCTCGCCAACCCCAGGCTATTGCTACGCAATTGCATTTGGTTTGCTTTACAAACCAACACTCCCATCGCAAGTGATTTCGCTTTAAAAAAAAAAAAAACTTTAACACTTAATGCAACCTTAACTAATAACCACATCTAAAAAAATCATCCCCATCTTGTTCTCTGTACAATTTTGAATAAACCATGTTAAACTCGTAATATTCTGATCTGTACTTAATCGGCAAACCGTCTTGAAAGAATCGAGCGAAAAAACGAGCATGATGTCACAGTGACTTTCAAGGGTATCTGGCAAACTCGTTAGTCAGAAAATGTAACCTTAATTTCTGTAAAGAAAATGAACGCTGTCGCTCCTTGATTTAAAAAGTACAAAATTTGTATGACCAACTTTTGATTGCATAGAATTTATTTATTAACCAATTTCAAAAATAATTACCATAATAGTAAGTATATTCTAAGGTCTTCTGCGATATTTTAAAATTTAAAAACTAATAGTAATAAGATATAGATGACTGTTTTAACAAAAAAAGAATGAAAAAGTCCCTATTTTTCCCGAATTTCAAAAAAATATTACCAGAAACCAAATTGAAATTTCTAAAAAAACTCAACAAGCAGCAAAAATTTGCGTTTAGAGGTACTCTAAAAAAATCATGACTGAAGACTGAAAATTTCTACGTCTTTTGCTCACTCGTATTAGAAATTTCGCTTTTCCAATTTTGACACTTAATAAACCCCAAACTAGTAGCCGCATCGGAAAAAAAAAATCTTCAAAATTGTCCAGGGTCTACATGATGAAGATTAAACCATGTTAATTTCGTAATTTTCTAATCCGTACTTTCTCGGGAATTTGTCTACAAACCGAGCAAAGAAACCCAGTTTTCAATCCTGCTACAGCAACTTTTTATTCATATAGAGAAATGCTATTTTCTCTTTTAAAAGTTAAAATAATGAATGAATAATACAAAATCTGAAATAAGTATTGAAGCACTTAGTAAAGAAGTAATAAATTTTTGTTCAGTGAGATTATTTAAAGGTACATTTTAACATATTCTATTAATTTTAGATGCCTCATGAATCAACTGTAGAGCATGAAGAAAAATCTTTTATGTCAAATGGTGAGAATGATGAAATTGAGGAAGATTTAATTCAAGAACCACTCAGAAGACGCTCAAGGCTTGAAAATAGTGAAAGCTCTGTGCCTCATTTATATGCTGAAACACCAAATGTGGTTACTCATCATCATGATACTGATGATGATGAAGATACAGACAAATCAGCTGAAAATTAATGTAATTTAAAGTATAGAAGAAGGGGCTGGTTTCAGCTGCATTTATTCTTACAAATATTTTGAGTATTATAAGAATTTCTATTTGGGGTTTAATCATTATTTTGACTGTTCAGAGTAACTCAAATTAAACAAAGCGATAAATAGTGAATCTATTACTAGAATATGTTGAATGTTGTATTGAGTTTATTTTTCTACAACTAATAAATAAATGTGCAAGGTTATTTCAATTTGCCGGATTTTTCTTTACTTTACAAAGTTTGTTTTCCCCACAGTTTAATTTCCCTTAATCTCACTCTTATTGAAATAAGTTTCATAATACTCCTTTTCATTCTATAAATGTTCATCATATGAATAAACTTTAACATATTTTTAGCACATTAAACATATTTTCCTCTAATAAATGCTCCCAAAGGAGTCAAGTGTTCAAATTAGTAATTCACATTTTGAAAACATTAAAACTATGCAAACATAATTTTTATCTTTGCCTTTTGAATGTATTTTTAGATCTTTATCTTATTCTTACCTATATAATATTTCTTCAGCACACATGAGGCCTGTAAAATATTTTTTTAGCGATATTATGTTTGAAGGAAGTTGCAACGAAATAAAATATTTCTTGACTTAAAAAAATGAATTTGTTATTTGTCTTCAAGTAGTTTCTAATTTCAATCATTTCCATGCATTTTTACATAAATCTTAAATTTGAACGATCATTAAAGCAAATATTTTGAGTAGTTTTATTACATCTTCGAGTTAAATTTTGAAGAAAAGCTTGAAACTTTATACCTTATAGGTTCACAAAGTTTATTTAAAATAACTTTCATATTAGTTCGATCAAAATATTTGAAATGAACTAAATCCTGATCTGTAAATAAACTTTGAATTTAATTTTCATTGTTTTTTAAGCATTTTTATCGAAAATTAAATTTTTATCATCATTATTAAATTTGAAATTTTTATGAGCTAATTTATGAAGCTAAAAAATAACGGTAATTTAATCACAGCAGAACATAACCCAGAAAAATTGCTTAACAACTCATTTATTCCTATATAAATGTTTAAATAGTTGTCAATTGCTTAAAACTCGACAACTTCAATCATTCATCTGAAAGCATTAGAACTAGGGATTTCTTAGTGCTATTATTGTCGCAAAATGGCAGGATTTATAATATCGAGTGGTTCAGTGGTAATTTTTAGATCTATACAAAATGACGATTAGAGATTCTTTCAGTTAAATTAAAGTTTAATTACTATTAACACACTATTTACAGATAAAGAATACATAATGCAAATCAATATTAATCAAATTAAGAACACAGGTTCTTTCGAAATCGAATCGAGTCGAACTTCAACTTCAACTGACAGAAGCTGCAGGTGTGGGAGAGCAGGAAAGGCGCATGACGTCAACGACGCTAGCGCCATCTAAGATTCAAATAATTTCCACACACCTCTCTGACCTGAACTCTTCCAAGAGTTCATATCAAATATCCATCATTTATCAAAGACAGATTTTATCAAATATTAACAAATATGAAGTAACTATTAAAAAACAGTTTTAAAATTAAAAATATAATCAAATATCTAATTCAAATATTATTTCAATGTTAAATTTAAAATATATTTTTACTAAAAGATTTTAACAGATACTGAAACGAATACTAATATCAAACACAATGCACAAAAAAATTACTCTATCAAGTATCCATAAAACATAACATGAAGAAAGAAATAGGATACACTAAAGAAAATGCAAAGATTAAAGTTCTAAAGGGTAAAGTAATTGGACTGGTCTTTTAATTGTTCCGTCTACAGTTTTTATCTCGCAAGAACGAACTTTGCCATCGCGACCAGGAAAGACTTGTGTCACTCTACCGCATTTCCATAAAAGTTTGCACTTAGTGTTGCCTTCTATAAGAACAAGATCGTCTATTTTCAAATTGTCATAAGAGTCAGGATTCTTTAGTTGATGAGCTGTTCGAAGGTCCATCAAGTACTGATTTTTCCATTTTACCCATAGTTGTTTCACTAACAAATCCTGATATTGCTTCCTTTTGGACAAGGAAGACTTACTCGAGCCACTTTGAATAAGGTCGTCAAAGTTCATTGGGTATGGAGAATTCTATCGTCCGAAGTTCAGGAAGTCGACTGGCTTCAGTGGTAGAGGTTCCTCGTGCTCACCGTACACATAAGTCAAGGGACGAGAATTTAGGACTGCTTCAACCTGTGTCAATATCGTGGACAGTTCTTCAAAAGTCAACAAAGCTTTACCGAGAATTTTTCTCAGGCATTCTTTCACAGATTTTACCAGTCTTTCGTAAAAACCTCCCCACCATGGGCCTCGTTCAATTATAAATTTCCATATAACCCTTTCATTAGCGAGAAAGTCATAGAAGGTATCGTGCGACAAGATTTTTGAGAAACCTTCAAGCCCCTTATTCCCTTTTTTAAAGGTCTTAGCATTATCAGAGTAAATTATACGACAATTCCCTCTTCTAGAAACAAATCTCTTAAAAGCCATAATGAAAGACTCCGTTGTGAGATTTGGCACAAGTTCAAGATGTATGGCTCTGGTGGTTGCGCAAGTAAACAGTGCAATGTAGGATTTCTGGTTTCCTTCAGAATCTTTTACGTAAATTGGTCCAGCAAAATCGATCCCGCATACGTAAAATGGAGGTGTCTCATTGATCCTATCTTCTGGCAATTGTGAAGTAGTCTGTTCAACAGGCTTAGCCGAATATTTCTTACAAATGAGGCATCTATTCATCAACCTTTTCACAATATGGCGACCCTTTGGGATCCAAAAATAACTGCGAACTTCCGCCAAAGTTGTTGCTACTCCTCCATGCATCATCTTGACATGTGTATTTTCAATAATCAAATGAGTGTAGAATCGGAAATCGCTTCTCGCGAGGAATCTTGTCCATGACCTCAATACACAGCAAGTGCTTGCACGTGTGAGGCTCCAGAAGCTAACGCAAATGAGCGGTTTCATGAAATCTAGAAATATATGTGATCCCTGAATGCGGGACGATTCTTATTCTGGAAGCTGAGTGCTTCAGTCGAGCAGATTCGCTCGTTATTGTCCGCGGGTGGCGTTCCCGTGATGACATTGTAATCCAGAAATTATGTTTGATATATTTCATTGTATATAATTCACAATCATTTAGAAGTAAAATTTAACAAAGTTTAATCGTGTTGTTCCGACTATTTAATCATACCCCACCGAGCCAATACTACAAATGGGGTGTCCGCCCGGGATGTGGCCTCGAGAGAGAAAATTTTCTGAGGAATAAGTGCGTTACTGGAGTTTCGCTCGGAGAAAATTTACCGTGGAGCAAAGTACGTTTTCGGACATTTGCTTGGAGCCTGTGCTGACGGTTGTCGTTTTGCTGGCATCGCTGAAGAAAGGGTTCTTTGTCCAGTGTACGCGGTGGTTCGTCATTCAAGCGGGTATATTCTCCGTTCAAGTTTGTGCGCGTGTGTTCGTTCAAGTTTGTGGTGCGCGTGTGTTCGTTCAAGTTTGTGCGCGTGTGTTCGTTCAAGTTTGTGCGCGTGTGTTCGCTCAAGTTTCTGCGCGTTTCTTCGTTCCAGTCTGTGCGCGTTTCGTCGTGTTCAAGTGCGCGTTGGCGTACATATTTTAGAAAAAGTATTCAGTGTTTTTTGAATGGGAAGAGTGATTTTTCCCCCAGTGATTATTCGTAGCTCTGTTGTGTTGATTTGTGATTGTGGTTATGATTTGTTTTTTAAAGACTCAGAAATCTAGTTCAAAGAATTCAATGAAAGATGTATTAAATAATAATTCCAGATGAGTGGAAAAAATATATTAGGAGTCTTTTTAAAATAGTAAGTGCCTTCTTAATTTTCTTACATGTGTAAAAATTAGTACAAGAACCATGGCCTTTTTGGCAAGATCTCGCAAATGTGATCTAATTGTACTTGTGGAGGAATTAAATTTATCTCTCCCAATAAATGCGAAAGTAGTCCAGCTAACCGATTTAATAGTAAAGGATACTAATTATAATGAGGAACTGGTTAAGGGTCTGCTCGCGAGAATTACCAGTGAACGAGAAGAACGTGAGGAATCGACTGAAAGGAAATTAGAGGAAAAAGAGAAAAGGGATTTTGAAATTAAGAAAATGGAGCTTGAATTAGCTTTGGCCAAAAGCAAAGATTCACCGATAATAACAAACACTACTAAAGATCCAAATTTACTAAAATTAATGAACAGATATGAAATGCAAAATGATATTAGTGTTTACTTAGGTCTTTTCGAGAGACAAATTAAGCGAATGTCAATCACTAAAGAGAATTGGGTAACGTATTTATTAGGGTTATTGCCTCTGGAAATTGTTAATGTCGTATCTCGAGAACCGGAGATTCACTCCAACGACTATGATTATATCAAAAAAGTATTGTTGAATCGTTTCCGTTTAACTCCCGAACAGTTTCGTCAAAAATTTTTCTGCCATCGGAAAGAAAATTCGGTTTCTTGGCGCGACTTCGCGTTTGAAATAAATAGTTTTTTGGAAGAGTGGATCACCGGGTTAGAAATCTCAACTTTCGATAACTTAAAAGAGATTCTTGTAGTTGACCAAATTCGACGAAAACTTCCAACTGATATCAGAGAACACTTTGTAGATGACTTGCCCAAACTAGTAAAAATAGACGATTTAATAAACAAGTTAGATGACTATGAGTCTGCGCGAAATAACCTAAAGAGTGCGTTTAGTCCTAAATATTCTAGTCCCGATACAAGAAAGTCTTTTGCCCAGGGCAATGAGAGTAACAGATATAACAGCCGTAATACTAATAATAGAGTCCCAAATAATTTTTCACAGAATCGAACACAAGAGAGGAAAAATTTCTATAACGCGTTGAAACCTCAAGATCAAATACAGGGTAACTACAAAAATTTGAAGTGTTATACATGTGGTGAATTTTCACATAAATCTGTGCATTGTCCCCGTAAGAAAGACGGTCCCGTGTGTTTTCGGTGTGCCGCCCCAGGTCACAAATCTGACGTTTGCCCAATGAAAGACGCTAAAACAGCTTGTAGTAATAGCTCCAGTTCTAATAAAATAATCAAAACTATAAAAATTAAGGGTGAAACCGCGGATGCATTGATTGATTCCGGAAGTGAAGTGTGCATGGCCAGTTATAATTTTTATGTTGCCTTAGGATGTCCAGAACTGTCAAAAAATTCTATAACGTTGTCTGGCATTAGTGGGAGTACAGTTTCTCCACTAGGCTTTTTCAATGCTAATATTATGGTTGATGATTTTGTGGTAAAAATGGACTTTTATGTGTTGAAAGATTTAAACAATGCTATAATTCTAGGCCATAATTTTTTGAATAAGTTAAATTTTGTGATAAATGAACATGGTTTTTCAGTTACGGGAATTAGACAAAATTGTGCTAGTGAAAATAATATTGTTGTTAATTATGTGTATGTTAATCAGGTTAGTCAACAAACCGCAACGAAAAACAATTTCTCACCTAATGCAATGAGTAATGTGACCGCCCCCATAGAGGAAAAATACGATAGTCACTACAAAGTGAGACTCTCTATCTCCGATAGTCTAAACATTTCACCGGCTGCAGACAGTTATTGTAAAAATACCCGAGACTAAAATAAAAGCAACTGTCGAGAATGGAGGAAAATTGGTATACTTAGCAGAGACGGCTAATTGCGTCACTTTAAATGAGCTTGACGTTAGTCATGTGTTGGACAATAACAATAGAAAAACGAATAATAAACAACGAAAGAAATCCAACACCTATAAACCAGGAGACTTGGTTGCAATACAAAAAACTCAATTCGGAACTGGAATGAAATTACGTCCTAAATTTCTTGGCCCTTATCAGGTGACCAAAGTAAAGAACAACAATAGGTACGATGTTCAAAAAGTTGGGTGCCATGAAGGCCCAACCCAAACTTCAAGTGCAGCTGACTTTATGAAACTGTGGACTGTCACATAAATTTCATTTATTAAATTTAATTGAATATTTTCATTTGATATCATTTTAATATTAAAAAAAAAGTATTGTGTTTCATTTAGTAGCATCGTGTTTAAAAAGTATTGTGTTTCATTTAGTAACATTGTGTTTAAAAAGTATTGTTTCATCAATTTATGTTTATAGTATAGTAGAAAATATTTGTTTTTGTGTATTTTAGTATTTTTCATGTAATTCAGGTCTGTGCTGGTTTTTGATGTGGTCATGAGGCTTGGTGAAGTCTGTGAGGACACAGGACTAGCAGGAGGGCCGAGTGTAGAATCGGAAATCGCTTCTCGCGAGGAATCTTGTCCATGACCTCAATACACAGCAAGTGCTTGCACGTGTGAGGCTCTAGAAGCTAACGCAAATGAGCGGTTTCATGAAATCTAGAAATATATGTGATCTCTGAATGCGGGACGATTCTTATTCTGGAAGCTGAGTGCTTCAGTCGAGCAGATTCGCTCGTTATTGTCCGCGGGTGGCGTTCCAGTGATGACATTGTAATCCAGAAATTATGTTTGATATATTGCATTGTATATAATTCACAATCATTTAGAAGTAAAATTTAACAAAGTTTAATCGTGTTGTTCCGACTATTTAATCATACCCCACCGAGCCAATACTACATGAGTAAACAAAGAATTTCTTGGGAGAACTATTGGATGTTTCTCATCATAAGACAAATTATAGCGGTCTAATCTTCCTCCTGTTCTTAAAATTCCATGGTCGTCCAGAAAGGGATTGTAATGAAACATTGACGAATTCTTCCAAACGTTGTTTCCCTTTTTCAAAGATTCGATTTCATCAGAATAATACCTTTTTTGTTCTGACTGAATCCAATAATTTTCGGCATCTTTTAATTCTTCGGCTGTCAAATGACCCGTAAAATTACCTTTCCTAATTCTACTAATGAATCGCTTCACCCAACCCATAATTCTTAGCAGTCTCTGGAAATTTCTAAATTTAGAAATGTCTAATAGCTTTTCTTCGGCAACCATACATTGAAATTGATTAATATCCTCAATTTTCTTACAATATTCGATCAGCTCTTTGCCATCTTGTCGGGGCCAAAATTCAGATGGCATTCGAAGCCATTCTGGTCCATGAAACCAACTAGGATTATCTTGTAGCTCGCGCACTTTAGCTCCTCTTGACGCCAGGTCTGCTGGATTGCTTTTACCAGGGCAGTGATGCCAATTTGCGTTTGATGTCAGACTTTGTATTTCTTCTATACGATTTTTAACGAAGAGCTTAAATTTCTTTGCACAACCTCTAATCCAATAGTGTGTGATTTTGGAGTCGGTCCAAAAGAAATTAGAAACTTGTAGTTTCAAGGCTTTAGTGATGTTAACGCTTAATCTAGCTGACAAAAGAGCACCCATGAGTTCCAATCTAGGTAAAGTGAGTGTTGAAAACAATACTTATTAGGAAAGGTAATTAATCTACCTTACCTTCTTTTTCACTTGTCTTGCTTCAACTTCTACTTTAACCCGGGTCGTTTAATGAGAATAACTTCTGTTTTATACTTTACAGCAATCTATACTCACAAATTAGCAATGAAAGCAAAAGGCCTTTTTATATTTACAAACTTAAAACATTTATTGCTATCATTAAATATTTACACAAGAATATGTACATGTTTAAGCATTATCATGTTGGCAAGCATCAGCTCTCGTGACATAACACAATCTGCCGCCAAAAGGAAGTTCAAAAACAAAGGTTAGTTTTCGCAGCAGTGCCGCCACCTACAGTCAGCAAAATAATTAAGTCTAGTTCGCAGTTGTTCGCGACATTCTCCCACCTTGAGTTTCTCGTAGGAATATGAAACTCAAAGTCACAAGTTCGTTCTTTTAGGTCTCTTGAGGAGTCTCCCGAAACGAGAATGACGATCGTCACATTGGGCAAGGTGTTGATAGTGCGTTGCATCTGGCGAATCCTTTTCGCGAACCTCTAAATGGTACAGTCTCTGTACAGGTCTCAAGAGAGATCCACCCCTGGTCTTTACTTCAGCAACTCTCACTTTACCATCTTTTCCAGGATAAAGATGAAGTACCTTTGCTAATGGCCAATTCACTCTTTTGATATTAGTATCTCCAATGAGCACGATGTCTCCTTCTTTAATATTGAATTCCATTTGAGTTTTAAAGGCTTCTCTAAGTTGACCGAGGTATTCATTCCTAAATCGGGTGGTTAAATTTTGACGCAATCGTTGCTTGTAATTGAATCTTCTGTTTAATTTCCTTCCATCGATATTGTCCAGGTCAGGAACGCCCACTTCCGCGATCTCTTGAATAAACATAGCAGGTGTCAAAGCTATGAGGTCCTCTACGTCCTCAGAAAGATAAGTCAGTGGTCTGGAGTTGATTATAGCTTCAGCGTCGCAAATGATGGAATATAATTCTTCATAATGTAAGAGAGCATTTCCTAAAATTTTTCTTAATATTCGCTTGAGCAATCCAATTAACCTTTCCCAGAATCCACCCCACCAAGGAGCGGAAGGAGGATTGAACTTCCATTTAATACCTTTTATGGAAGCAAATTTCTGAATTTCTTCCCATTGAATATTTTTCAATTCATTATACAATCCGACAAAATTCGTTCCGTTATCAGAATAAATCGTGGATGGTCGTCCTCGGCGAGAAATAAATCTTCGCAAAGCCAAGGTGAAACATTCAGTCGATAATGAAGTTATTGACTCGATGTGGACAGCGCGGTACACCGCACAAGTAAATAATACTGCCCAACACTTTGTTTTGTTTTTTAAGTAAAGTGGACCACACAAGTCAATTCCGGTTATTTCGAAAGCCTAAGCTTCTCGAATCCTGTCCTCGGGTAGGGGTGCACTTGATATTTCGATCGGCTTACAGTTAAATTTTTGACATTTAATGCACTTTCTTATTACTTGGCGTATCGTTTTCCTACTTTTGATAATCCTGAATTGTTCCCGTAAAGTTGACATTAAGGTTTGTATTCCTGCATGGCACAGTTCAACATGTTTCTCAAATATGAGCTTATTTACCATATGATGTTTAGAAGGTAATAATAGAGGGTGACGGAAAGCTTCCTCATCTTTTCTGAGTGAGATTCTTGTTTTAACACGTAACAGTCCATCAGAGTCCACGTATGTCTGTATTTTGATATTTATGTCCTTACTGAAGCATTGTTTCTGAATATCTTTCAGAATTACTTTTTCAGCAGCACATATTTCTTCGATCTCTAATTCTCCTACAAATTTGTCACTTCTTTTGTTCTTGATATTTCTAATAAATCGGAGTATCCAAGCCATGATTCTCACAATTTTTCTATAAGAAGAAAATTTTGAAAAATCAAATTTTTCAACAACTGTGTCAATGGCAGAAATGACAATTTTTCGCTTTTCAGCATTTACTACCTGTAAGGTTCGCCATCTCGCAAGAAGTGAAACGCCAAGTTGGCAACCCTACATAGAAAACGCCAAGCTGGCAACCTAAGAACAAAGCTTTTTCAATTAAAAGAAACGTCCACGAGATTTCAAGCGAGGAAGTGCGGCAAAAGCCAATTAAAAAAGTCAGAGCAATAAATAGTTATAGTTACCAAGACAACTAAAAGATAAAATCCATCTTTAGAACAGAAGAGATCAAGTAAAGATTTTATACAGCGGTGGGAGGAAAGTTACAATTTTGAATGCCTATCAAAATGTAATTGCTACTTTATACTACATGTAACTTATGTGACGATCGATTAAATTTAGTAAAATATACTCCAGTTATAGAATTTTGACTCTGTGTCTTTTGAGTTTTTTTTTGACTAAACTTTCACGACGGAGTTCATCAACAACCATCGGCCTCGGACCACTACTGGCGCAGTCGACAGGATCGTCGAACCCTGGAAATGAAGGTGAGAGCTCATCCTGAGTTTTAATTTTTTTTAATTCATGCAACTCCCACACAATTACGGAGCGAAAGTAGACTTTGTTGAAAGCTAATGCTATTCATTTTGTTTAGAACACTTACGTGTTATGTGCACCACAGTGCAAATTTTATTTAGCACACCATGTGTTAATTAGATTAATGGTTAATTGTGAAACAGTTCATCAGAACTAGATACTTTTTGTGTTATTGGGTTAGAGAATAACTATTTCGTTTTGGAAAACGGGGATTTCTGGGAATGCTTGTCGCTAAGGCGTAAAGTTAATATAAATCATAATTTTAGACTATTTAGAGTGAGGTTTCCAACCTTTTTATTTTTTTTATTTCTGCATTCTGTGGCGTAAATTTAATTCCTGAGTTAAATTTGTTTGGGATGGCGTATCTCGCGAAAGCAAGGAAGGAGGATTTGAAGGTGTTGGCAGATGAATTGGGGTTAGATGTGTTGCCGCAACACAAAATCATCGATTTAAAGAACTCAATATTGAACAGCGAAGAATATGAACAGGAGTTTACCGAAAATCTTTTAAACAGTATCATAACAGATCGGAAAAATGCCGAGGAAAGGCGTTTCTTGGCTGAAAGTGAGGAAAAGCGCCTCGCTGCTGAAACTGAAGAAAGACGTTTTGTGATGGAACTCGAGAAACGTTCTGCTTTCGAGTTAGAAAAGCTAAGGCTCGAAATGGAAGGCCGTCACAATACAGAAACATCAAATGAAGGGAATTCGAGCAACTCTAAGCACATATACGATCTACAAAGAGTGATGCAGAAGTTCGATCCTAAAGAAGGAGACATCAGTCTATATCTGGTTCTTTTCGAGAGGCAGGCAGAACATGCTCACATAAAAAGGGAGGACTGGGTGTCACAGCTTTTGGGTTTATTACCCTATGACATTACTCAGTTAATTGCTAGAGAAGAAGCGGCCGTCGCATATGACTACAGTCACGTGAAAGGGTTATTGCTAAAAAGGTTTAAACTAAGCCCAGAAACCTTCCGATTGAAATTTGTCCAGCTCAAGCGGACTGAAGATAAATCGTGGAAGGATTTTGCCTTTGAATTGACAAATTATTTTGAAGAATGGATTCAAGGTCTTGAGGTTGAGGATTTCGAAACGTTAAAGCATCTGGTAATTACGGATCAATTCAAACGTAAGGTACCTCCGGAAATGCGAGAGCATTTTGTCGATGAGTGGAGCACAATAAAATCTCCTACTACTCTAGCGGAACTCCTTGACAAATACGAAAGTGTTCGAGGGTTCAAGAAGAAATTCCATTCACCTGAAAATATTGTAAATAAGGAAAGAAATTCACATTTTCAAGAAAGAAGACGTTTTCAAGAAAGGAACTCCGATTTTCCTGCTAGATATGGACAGTTTCACGAGAGGAGTACTCATCAACGTAATACGAGTCCGAAAAATGAAGCGGGAAGGAAGAAGAAGATTCAGTGTTATTCTTGCGGATCATTTCAGCATCTTAGAAACGCATGTCCTAAGCTAGGAAGAAGACAAACTTCAGCAGTTGTGAGCAATATTGGAGCCCAAGACGCTACAACATCATGTGCAAGGGAAGACATGGTGGAGCCTCCATCGATGTTGACGGCAAAAGTGACCGTTCCAGTCACAAAGCCTGTAGAATACCAAAGAGGTATTGATGAACTCAAGATAGTGAGTTTAAAAAGCGGTAATAATATCTTCGACGGTATTATCGACTCTGGAGCGCAGATTTCAGTCATCCGGGCTGATCTGATTGAGGATTCTCAAAATGAAGGGGAAGGAAAAATTAAAATTGTATCCGCATTTGGTGAGACAGAAATGGCACCTCTCAAGATAATCCATGTGAAAATCAATGACGGACGACACGGAGAAATCCCAGTGACATGTGCAGTGTCTGAAAAATTAGTAAGCGACATGCTCGTAAGCGTTTCAACGTATGACGTTTTAAACTCGAATGTGGAACTTTATGGCAATATTATTAGTCAAGAAGGGGTTTCTCGAGTTGGAGAAATTTATTCAGTTTCGTCCTTAAACGAACTTACCTTGGCCCGTAGTGACACCGCAAATCACCCTGGGGTTAATGAGAAACGGAACGAGTTCGTGCAATTTCAATTGGAAGATGAAAGTTTAAAGGATATTTGGGAATTAGCAAGAAATAGAAGAAATGCATTCGAAGTGCAAGATGGGTTATTGGTACACTCAGAAATCGTAGGAGGAGAGAAAATTCAGCAGGTAGTTTTGCCTAAATTTAAAAGGCCCTATGTCCTAAAAATGGCACACGAAATTCCATTGGCCGGTCATTTAGGAGAACAGAAAACCAAACAACGGATAAAGTATTCCTTTTACTGGCCGAATATCAAGATTGATGTCAAGCATTTTTGTGAAAGCTGCAAGGTCTGCCAGCTACGTAGAGGTACACTTACTTGAGCACTTACAATGACAGAATTCCTATCCAACCTATTGTGAGACCTGAAAATCCTTTTGAAGTGTGGAGTGTAGATTGTATTGGTCCCCTAGAGCCACCATCCTCAAGAGGGCACAAGTTTATCGTTTGTGCTGTGGATTTGTGCACGAGATGGGCGGAAGCCATACCAGTCAAGAACATTACTGCGAAAACAACTTGCGACGTCCTGATGAAGATTTTCTCCCAGACGGGGTTTCCTAAAACTATCTGTACCGATCAAGGGACAAATTTCACAGCACAGCTCACCAAGGGCTTCATGCAAGTCATCGGGGTGTCACCAAGATTTTCAACTCCGGGGCATCCAGAAAGCATGGGAGCCGTGGAGAGATGGAACAAAACCCTGAAGGATATGCTCAGTAAGAACATACAAGAAAATGGTCGACAATGGGATATTCATCTCCCTTTCTTACTATTCGCATACAGAGAAGTACCTCACAGTACCACGGGAGTATCGCCATTTCAGTTGGTGTATGGAAGGTTACCTCCAGGTCCATTAAAATTAATTAAGGAGAGTTGGTTAGGAGAAACCGAAATTCCAACAGGAGCATCTCCTTCTGTTGAAAAATACTTAGAAGACCTTCGTCAAAGGATGAAAACGGCACACGAGATTGCCGCAGGGAATGCCGAAAAGGCACAAGGCTATTACACATCTAAATATAATCTGAGAGCGAGAGAAAAGACTTTCAAGGTTGGTGATAAGGTACTGATCCTTATTCCATCTTCTAGTCACAAACTTCTGAAGAACTGGTCAGGACCTGCAACTATTATCCAGTTAACTCGACCTCATTCTGCGTTGGTCGAGATGGAGGATAAAAGCCGAAAAGAGCTGCATTTCAACAAACTACGACCTTATATAGCCCGAGTTGAACAGGTGGGGTTGATTTTCGAACAAGATCAGGACTTTGGGGAAATCTTTTATGCCCCTACTCGAAATAAGAGTCAATCTGCAGACGATATTAAGGGTCATGTGTTCCAGACTACAGAGGCGTTGTGCGAAGAACAGCGACACCAATTAGTTCAGACCTTGGAAGGGTTTCGAGAAATTTTCAGTGCACGACCTGGCCGAGCCAGAGTTGATGGACATTCAATCAAACTAACTAAAGATTGTGTACCAAAGAAAATGCATCCCTATCGGGTTCCCATCGCCTTACAAAACGAGGTGGATCGCCAAATCCAAGAGTTACTTGAACAAGGACTGATTGAAGAGAGTGACAGTGAGTGGGCACACCCAGTCGTCTGTGTGGCCAAAAAGGACGGAAGTGTAAGACTTTGCGTCGACTTTCGAGTTTTGAACAGTTTTACTGTCCCGGATGCTTATCCAATGCAACAGGCCACCGAGTTACTATTTGAAATTGGTAGTGCTCCTTTCATCAGCGTTCTAGATTTGACAAAGGGTTATTGGCAAATCCCTTTAGAAGAAGAAGCTAAACCATATTCGGCATTTGTGACACATTCTGGTCATTTTCAATGGAACGTTTTACCATTTGGACTTAAAAATGCTGGAAGTACGTTCCAAAAGTCCATAGACAAAGTACTTAAGACACACAGAAAGTACTGCCGTGCGTATATCGACGATCTGGCCATTTTTTCCAGCTCGTGGGAGAATCACTTGCGTCACATCAGAGACGTGCTGAGAACTCTACAGACCGTTGGATTAACAGTCAATCTTAAAAAGTGCGAGTTCGGTAAAAAACAAGTGAGGTTCCTGGGACACATTGTCGGTTCCGGAAGACATGCACCAGATCCCCAGAAAATCGAAGCCATGCAGAACTTAGCACGTCCAACTACTAAGAAAGAGTTAAGAGGCATAATTGGTCTGGCAAGCTACTATCGGGAGTACATTCAGGATTTCTCGTCCTTGGTTTTACCCTTAACAAACTTAACAAAGAAAAGGGTGCCCAACAAAATACCTTGGAGTGATGAAGAGGAAGCAAGCTTCCAACAATTGAAGCAAAGGCTGACGGAAATTCCATTCTTATATACTCCAGTGTTAGATCAGCCATACCAGTTGTACACCGATGCTTCTGCAACAGCGATTGGAGCGTGTCTAGCTCAGCAAGACGAAGACGGAAAAGAACGTCCTATCGCCTTTTACAGTAGAAAACTCACCCCATGCCAAACTCGCTGGGCCACTATCGAACGGGAGGCGTATGCTGTTCTAAGTGCGTTGAAAAAATTTGACACTTGGATATTTGGAGCACAAGTCCAAATTGTCTCCGATCATAACCCCCTTACTTATTTGACCCAGGGAATGCCACAGGGTGCAAAACTTGCACGTTGGGCTTTGGCATTGCAAAGATATAACATGAATATATTGTACAGAAAGGGTAGTAAGCATGGCAATGCAGATGCCTTATCGCGCATCAAAATTGATGAACCTTAGTTTTTATTCAGTTTATATAAATATGTATATATATTTTTTTCTGCTCAAAACTGTAATCTGATTTAGATAATTTTGATAACGTTCTTGTGTCTTGTATTATGTATTTTATGTGGGAGTTCATGAATGTTAATGTAGATATTTTTTTTGAGCTCTCACGCTTCTCTCGAAGGACTGGATATCATAATGAAGACCAGCTAATTGATTATGACTTTTAGTTATGATTCTAGATGGCGATTGGCAGCAGCATCATCACTTATGACTTAAGTGATGGATGTGCTTCCCCGGAGGGACATGTAAGGTTCGCCATCTCGCAAGAAGTGAAACGCCAAGTTGGCAACCCTACATAGAAAACGCCAAGCTGGCAACCTAAGAACAAAGCTTTTTCAATTAAAAGAAACGTCCACGAGATTTCAAGCGAGGAAGTGCGGCAAAAGCCAATTAAAAAAGTCAGAGCAATAAATAGTTATAGTTACCAAGACAACTAAAAGATAAAATCCATCTTTAGAACAGAAGAGATCAAGTAAAGATTTTATACAGCGGTGGGAGGAAAGTTACAATTTTGAATGCCTATCAAAATGTAATTGCTACTTTATACTACATGTAACTTATGTGACGATCGATTAAATTTAGTAAAATATACTCCAGTTATAGAATTTTGACTCTGTGTCTTTTGAGTTTTTTTTTGACTAAACTTTCACGACGGAGTTCATCAACAACCATCGGCCTCGGACCACTACTCTACCTCTAAATTTGGACAAGCCTCAGAAACAGGCCATTCTTCTTTTGAGCATTTTAGCCAATTTGGGCCTTCCCACCATCTAGATTTCACCAATGTTGTCGCATTGCACCCACTGGATGGTAGATCAGCCGGATTCAAATATCCTGCTATATGTCTCCAATCCTTCGGATCAGTCAAACGTCGGATCTCTTGAACTCTGTTGTGAACAAACGTAGCCCAATTTTCTTCTTTCGTGATCCAGTAAAGAGCATCTACTGAGTCTGACCAGTAATAGGTCGGGACATCTTCGAGACCCAAATCACCTTTAGTAGCACTAGCCAATCTGGCTCCTATCAAACAGGCTAAAAGTTCCAATCGTGGGATGGAAATCGTCTTTAATGGAGAAACTCTGCTTCTAGCTTGTATCAATTCGTACTCTATTCTTCTCTCACTTTCAGTTCGTAGAAATATGCAAGTCGCATAGGCCGACTTACTGGCATCGCAAAATACATGCACAGATAATGCAGAATCTAATGAAGAGTCTTTAAACAAACATCGAGGAATTTCTAATTCTTTCAAGTTATTTAATTCATGTTTCCATTTATCAAATTTTGTAGACATCAAAATTGGTAGTTCTGCGTCCCAAGTAATTCCTGCTTTCCAACAATCTTGCAGTAAAATTTTTGGTCCTAAGGTTACTGGACACGAAAAGCCAATAGGGTCAAATATGCGGTGGACAGCTGATAATATTTATCTTTTTGTTGTGGGTAGCTTGTCTTCTTTCGGAAATTCCTTCAAGTCTAAGGCTAAAGTATCCGTCTTCAATTTCCAATTTAATCCCAAAACTGGAAAGGTTTTTGTAGATTCAGGAATTTCTACTGAATAGTTGGTCAGAGTATGCTCCCACCCTCGAAGATCGAATTTTGCCTTGCTTAATATGGTGCGAGCTTCTGAGACAAATTTTTTGACTTCTGTTTCCGTGTTGACACTACAGACGCAATTGTCAACGTAGAATGATTTCAATAGCATTTGAGCTGTTGCTTGCAGTTGGGGTGGAGCATTTTTCAAATGTAATTCCAAAGTGGCTCCCAATAAGAACGGACTGGAAGTGATTCCAAAGACAACTCTTTTATGTTGATATATTTTAGGTTTACTTTTCTGTCCATTTTTCCACCATAAAAACTTCAAATATCGTCTATCGTTCTCTTGAACTTCAATCTGCAAAAATGCCTTTTTGATATCTGATATTATTCCGAACTTCCCAAAGCGAAATCGATTCATTATTGACGGAATAAGTTCGATAATATTTGGTCCTTTCTCAAGACAATCATTAATAGAAGGAGTATTATTTTTTTTCACTGAGCCATCAAACACTGGTCTAACACTAGTGGTCGAATTTGTCTTGAAAACGGGATGATGAGGTAAAAAATGTTCCTCTGTTTCAGATTTCTGGTTCAAGGAAATGTCTTCAATAATATCTTCATTCCTCCAGTCTCTAAAGACATCTTCATAATCATTCAACCTCCCTTTTCTTTCTAATGCTTGGACACAGCTACTTAGACGTTTCTCGGCTATCTTACGACCATCTGGTAAAGTTGGATGATCTTTGATCCATGGCAAGCAGACAATATACCTACCTTCTTCGTTTCTCATAACTGTACGGAGAAAATGTTCCTTTGCAGCATCTTCAAGTTCTTTTCTTGTGACCTTTTCACCCGGATCAGTAATTCCAAGAGTGTCAAGTTTCCATAAATTAGCTATACTAGAATCATTAACGTGTAACGTTAATAGAGTATTTAAAGAACTCGTTTCCGTTTCTTGAGTTTTCCCCATAATCGTCCATCCTAGACGTGTGTTCATCGCTATAAGTTCCGTTGATAAATCTTTGATTTCCCCAGTAAATAATTTCCCACAAAGGTCAGCTCCGATCAAAATTTGAATTTCGTTTGGATCCTTTTCGTATGAACAAACTTCTTCATTAACCGAAACATCACTCAAAAGTATTCCCGATAATTTTAATTTATTTATGATATCATTATTTTCCAATTTAGGAATGGAAGCACAAATCCTTTTTTGATCCATAACTTCTAATTTATAAGTGAAAGTTTTATCTATGTTACATAATTTAACAGAATATCTTTTATGTTTTTCCTTTGTTTCCATCCCGCCAAAAAGTCCATGAGTAACAGTTTCTTCCCCTAAGCATTTTAATTTCATTTTTTCTGCAAGAAATTTAGTTATATATGATCGTTGACTTCCAGTATCATAGATAACCCTCACAAAATGGTTGCTATCATTTTCTGAAACGCAGACAATTAATGTTTGTAAATACACTTCCTTAGAACAAGAACTATTTGCCAAAGCTTTATTTTTAATTGATTTATCATTTTCAGTTTCATTTCTGTCGAAATAAGTTTTAGAATAACACATTATAGATAAATGTCTTTTTCCACACATAGAACAAATAATCTTAACTTTACAAAACCGAGATACATGACCTAATTTCAGGCACTTAAAACAACCTCCCCGTTTAATTAAAATATCTCTTTTCTCATTGAAAGATAAATTAGAGGCATATACGCATTCGTTTGGATTATGTGTTGATTCATTACAAAAAACACACATCGCAGAATTCCTCTTCTCTGTATTTATTTCCGAGCTCAAAAGCTCTGCAGCTGTAGATGAAAAACCTTTATTATTTTCGAATTTAGTTTTTTCTTTACTCTCCGCGTTGTAATGTCTACGATGAAACACCTCGTCAGTGTGTCGGCGGTGAGGTAGGGGGGTAAGTTCATTTCTTCTACTCAATATCATTGGAATATTTTGATTACGAAATGATTCGGAAATGCTAGCGTCAGCTCTTTCCAAAGCATTTAAATGCTTACCCAAAAATTCTATTAAATTGTTAATGGTATATTCTCCGCAATCATATTCTTTGTTAAATGCGAAAACCAAATCATGTGGGAGTAATTTCAGAATCATGGGGCACATTAAATTTTCGAATGTTTGCGTTGAAACACCTAAGGTTTCTAAGCTTCTTATTTGGGTTTGACAGTTGTCGAAAAGTATTCGAAAACCTTTAACATCATTAGTACGCTTAAGAGGGTACATATGCATCAAATTACTCATATGAGTGTTTATCAAAATGTCTTTTCGGGCAAAACGATCTTTCAAAACATCAACAGCTTTCACATAATTTTCTGCTGAAATAGCAAATCCTTCAACAGTATTTAGAGCTGTTCCAGCTAAATGTGCTTTCAAATAATTGAATTTGTCCACTTGATCCAAGTGTTCATTTTTGTGTATTGCTGTCTCAAATGAATTCCAAAAAGTAAGCCATTGGCTTACATTGCCAGAGAATTTCGGAATAGTAATTTTAGGCAATTTAACACTTATCGACTGTCGTTGTTTAACGTTCACTTCATCACTATGAACATACGATGATTGTGAAAGTGAAACATCTCGAACTAAAGCCAATTTTTGTAGACACTTCTTTGCTTTAAATTTACAAGTGATTACTCTTTCACTATATTCTTCGGCAGATTCAATTTCTTTTTCAAGATCATCTATGTTTAAAACCTTTTCTAAATCACTGTCAACTAATTTGAGAGCTTCGAATTTATTATGCAACTGTTCTAATAATAACTCAATATCATTCTCATCCGTTTCTGATTTATTAATTTCATCATCTAATCTAGTAAGAAATTTACTAACGGATGATCTCAAAACAGTTCGCTTTTTCTTAAAAGCATTTATCAAAGCTTGTGTTTGTTCATTGGCCATCGTTATTGCACGTTTCAATTGCTAATAATTTACTGTAAAGTATTTAACGTTACTTTCGATTTCAGATTCACAACTAATTCTGATCAATTTATGCAGTTATAAATTCAACTATCCCGGCAGGGATGCCATTTAATGTTGAAAACAATACTTATTAGGAAAGGTAATTAATCTACCTTACCTTCTTTTTCACTTGTCTTGCTTCAACTTCTACTTTAACCCGGGTCGTTGAATGAGAATAACTTCTGTTTTATACTTTACAGCAATCTATACTCACAAATTAGCAATGAAAGCAAAAGGCCTTTTTATATTTACAAACTTAAAACATTTATTGCTATCATTAAATATTTACACAAGAATATGTACATGTTTAAGCATTATCATGTTGGCAAGCATCAGCTCTCGTGACATAACACAATCTGCCGCCAAAAGGGAGTTCAAAAACAAAGGTTAGTTTTCGCAGCAGTGCCGCCACCTACAGTCAGCAAAATAATTAAGTCTAGTTCGCAGTTGTTCGCGACAGTGAGCTACTTCAATGGGGCTACTCTAGTCTTGGAAGCAACGAAAACTGTATGTATTTGCCCATTGTTAGAAATTATACGCAAATACGCTACCGTACCGTATGCTTTTTTACTAGCATCAGAAAAACAGTGCAGTTCAATCTCATTCATGTCAGCATTGCAGTTTGAAAAATAGTATCAGGAATGGTGAGTTCATTCAAAGTTGAAACTTCACTGCACCATTCTTTCCATTTAACACACAACTGTTCAGGTAGTACCTCATCCCAATCAAGAGCAAGACTCCAAACTTCTTGGATTATGATTTTGGCCCTAATTACAAAGGGGGTCAAAATTCCAATAGGGTCAAAAACGCGTCTAATTGCTTGCAAGACAAAACGTTTTGTATTAACATTCTTTGACAAAAATAACATTAAATTTGCAACGTCGAAATATAGCAAGTCTCTTTCATTGTCCCATGAGACTCCTAGAACTTTAACAGCGGGATTTTCAATTCCCAAAACTTTAGGAGACTCTTCGGATACGATGCCTTCTTTAACCCACAATTCGTGTAGTTCTCGAGAATTGGTTCGCCATTTATGGAGAACCATGCTAGCATCTTTAAAAATATTGATACTGTCTAAGGAGGTTTTAAGGGCACGTTCAATATCTTGGAGACTTCCAACGATATCGTCCACATAAATATGATCTTGTAAAAATTTACAAGTCTCTGGATAAGTTTCCTCATAACGTTTCAAATGGTGTTTGATAGTCGCAATTAATAGGAACGGACTGCAGTTCACCCCAAATAAGACGCGAGTGAATCGATAGGTTTTGAGATTTTGTGAGTCATCAAATGGGTTTATATCAAATAGAAACCGTGATACATCTCTGTCTCTTGCATCCACTTCTATCTGTAAAAACGCTTGTTTCATATCATTTATCAAAGCTATGGGATTAAGCCTGAAGGACAACAAAAGTTCAAAAATGTCCGGATATAGGTTCGGACCAGTGTGTAAGCAGTCATTAAGTGAGATTTCACCAGGTCCATGTGAAGATGCATCGAACACGATACGTATCTTACTAGTGGTTCGATCATGGTGAATGACTTCCCTGTGTGGTAAAAAATATGAAACTTGATTTTCATTATCGGAGGTATCTGGTGCTAATTCGATGATATTTTGCTGCAAATAATCTTGAAAAACAGCTTGATATGAATTGAACAATTCAGGGTTGATCTGAAATCGTTTTCTGAGCCTCAAAAATCGTTGCAGTGCAACTTGTCTATTGTTATGTAACATATATCTCTTATCGGGTTTCCATGGCAGCCTGATTTTATAACGAGAATTTTCGTATGTTATTTCCGATTCAAATGTCTTCATAACATTATCTTCTGAGGGGTCAGAAGATTCACTTTCGGATTTTATGCCTAAACTTTCAAGTTCCCAAAATTTCTTAATTTCATCCGAAATCAAAGTTTCTTCAACTACGACATTAAATGCTGCAGAAGTGTGGGACGTAATGCCACTGTCGGGAACACCTTGTAAACACCAAATGAAAATAGTTTCCGCAGCTACTAAATGTTTACTTGAACGCTTTAAGTTTCCCATTACTATGTTATAATAATAATCAGCCCCCACAAGAAGAGTTACTTTGTCCTTACAATCGTAAGAGTCGGCAAGTTGTAAACCCTTCATGTTCTCTTCTACGAAATGTCCACTCAAATTAGGAGGCGGTAAATCAGAACTTGAAATTTGTTCTGTTACTAAAGCTTCAATTATGATATACGAGTTCTGTATGTCTCTATTTTCTAATATCATGCTAACCACATCGAATGTCTTTCTAATGGGAGTGTCATTTCCGAAAGTAAATACTGAGAGCGTTTCTTTTCGAATAACAGGAAGCCTCAATTTATCTGCAATTTCTTGCTTTAGAAACGTTCTCATGGAACCATTGTCTAATAACAATCTTATAGGAATTGACTGCACTTTTCTTTTCAACACCACACAACAGGTGTGAAGCAAAATGCCATTACGTTTGTCAAGAGAAAGTGCTGAAAGAACATCTTTCGATTCCTCTCCTCTTTTCTTTTTTTCATTTTGTTTTTTATCAACTCGAAAACAAATAGAACGATTATGCATACCCTTGCATTCTGTGCAAAACATATTCGTTCTGCAATCCCTGATTCTATGTCTTGTTCCGAGGCATAAAAAACATCTACCCTGTTTATGTAATAAATTTCTCTTCTCTTCCACAGTTAAATACTCACAAAGTTCTGAATCATGCTTCGCTTTGCAAAAGAGGCAACTATCGTCATTAACGCCCTTTTTGTTTATATTATTCGCGAGCGAGTTCTCATTCACTGACGCCAAAAGCTCAACAGCAGACGCAACATTTTTTCTTTGCCACTTCGGAGGGGATTGCTGGTAAATAGTTTCAGTTCGTAAACCAATTGTTAAGAAATAATTTCTTTCCCTATAGTGTATCTCCTTTCGAATGAATTCTAATAGTTTATCGATATCAAAAAAGGATGTTTCGTTCGTTTCACGGTTAAAGTCTAAACTTATATCGGGAGGCAATGTTTTCATTAAGATAGGAATTAACATGTGACTATATGCTTCCGGTTTGACATATAATGACCTTAAGCTACGTACTTGAATTTCTATGGTATCACACAATTTACGAAGTTTCAATATGTCACTAGATTTAGTTACTGGAGTAAGGTTAATGAGTTTTTGCATATGTGAATTTATAATAATGTCCTTCTTTCCGAACCGATTTTTAAGAATTTCAAGAACTTGATCACAGTTTGCTTCCGAAATACAAAACCCTTCTATTGCGTTCGCCGCGTTGCCGCTCAGGTATGATTTCAAATAATTACATTTTTCGATTTTGGACAAAGATTCATTATCATCAATTGCAACTTTAAAAGAGTTCCAAAAACTTGTCCATTGAGTATAATCACCATAATATTTATTGATGGTCAATTTAGGAAGGCGAGTTTGTTTCGATTCGATTTTAGAGTCAAGGGTTTCGTTAAGAACAACATTGTTTACATTATCCGAATTTGTGCTTTTATTTAATTCTTTCAATTTTCTTTTTGCTCTAAATTGCCAAAGTTGAATTTTCTCTTCATACTCTTGGGAATATGCGATTTCAGTTTCGTAATCATCAGAATCAGCCTTTAAATTGCATTCTATGTTTTCGTCTAATTATTTTAGTACTTTTGCTTTTGCGAGTAATGAATCCAAACTTTCTTCTAACAAGCTTTCATTAATTTCATCTTTCTCTAAATCTATTTTTATCTGTTTCAAAACTTTAGTCACCGCGGTTCTAGTAACTTTCCGTTTTGATTTCAATTTGGTAATAATCTCTTCTGTCATTTTTACAAATATTCAAATCAATCCTACCTTTAGCAGTCTTCGCATAAATGCTAATCCAAATGGTTTTCAATTGGTGTAATTTCAAACATACTACACTTTCCCGGCCGATGCACCATGTCGCAAAATGGCAGGATTTCTAATATCGAGTGGTTCAGTGGTAATTTTTAGATCTATACAAAATGACGATTAGAGATTCTTTCAGTTAAATTAAAGTTTAATTACTATTAACACATTCAAATAATTTCCACAATTATAAAGCATTCTTAGTTTAAAGGTACATTGTTTCGACTGCTTATACTCTACTATTATTAAAGGAAGTGTTTGTGTGTCTGTGTATGAATCTGTAGCACTTACAGTCATGAAATTGGGCATGCACGGAGTCCTAAAAATGACTCAATCTACCTCAAAGCCTGAATTTTAAAGTTTAATATAGAAAATTAAAAAATTTCCACAGTGCATTATGGTTGTCCAATGCCGTCACTGGGCTTTTTTTTCACTGCTTTTGAATGTGGTGCATTAATGATGTCACTGGTTGAATAGTATTCAAAGTGCAATTTTGTTATTTTCCCCTGCACAGCATTTTCCTTTGATTTCATTGATACATTTATATTTTGTCCTTTCATTTTCTTAATGGATTTTCTTTCCACCAGAATCAGTGAGGTTTAGCATTAAGACTTTTTAAAAGCATAACCTACTTTTGAATTTGTATAATTTCTGAAATTTTGTTAATTACTTTTTAATTTGACTTTGATTTATTTTTGCGTTGGAATAAGTAAGGTTTAGCGTTACGACTTAAAAGCATAACTTACTTTCAAATTTGTATCATTCCTGCAATTTTGTTTATTATTGTTTAATTTAGTTTTGATTTTGCTGACAGTGTCATTCATCTACATTGTCTGTCAGAATCTGTGAGGCTTAGCATTAAGACTATCCAGTGGAGTCGCATCAGTTAGTATTGTTTCTTGCTTTTTTCTTTAGCTTTAAGACTTTTTGAAAGTAGTAATATTTAATTTTTATCTTTTATATGTAATTTTTTGTTTATTACTGTTTAATTAAACGCATACCTTTTTCACAGGCAACCCCATACACAAGTGCTAGTAGCTTATAACTTAGCAAAATGAAAATAGCACTGAGAAAATTTCTCAGCTACACTTTACTTTTATTCTTTCAAACTTCAAATCATCTCCATGTAAAACTTATTTTTATGTACAATATGTTGAGTTATAAAACTAATTTTCAACATCCTAGCATATAAGTTTACTCTGATCTAATTATAAATTAAAACTGGACAAATTTTATTATTTAGGCCTGAGAACATAGCTACTGTTGATACAAATATAAATATTTCTGGAATCATACCAAATGTCAAAACATCCTTCGAAATGAAACTATATGTGGCTTAAAAAGTTGAGCACATTTAATGCATGCTTGAATATTTAAAGCAAATATCATAATTGCATAAAACCTTGGTATGCATATTTGTTTTTTAAAAGTGTTTAAAAATTATTGCTCAGCTATATGTTTAAAAATTTAACAAAACATGATATTTGTTTTGAGCATGCATGATACACAACAGACTGCTGCATGCATTGCCCCTCCTGCAGCCAAGAAAGCTTCAATCGAACTCATGCTTTTTAAGTTACTCATTAGTTATATGGGCTACAAATCTTTGAAAGAACAGTAGACTTAAGGAACAATCTTTTATGAGAAGGCTTATTTTGATATTAGGATATACACTCTTGAGTCCAAAAATTCTTTACTGTTAAAGAACAAAATTTAAATTTGTGTGTGAAATAAATTATTTAAATGATTTCTAGGGTTTTGTTTCTTTCATTAGTTAATCATTGAAAAACTAATTTTGCACCATACCTAAATACATTTAATAATTTGTGGTCTTTTCTCTTTCTGCCCTTTCGTAATTCTGAAAGCACTTAATAAATCACAGTTATTTAGTCTAGTATAAAACTCATTGTAATAGCTGTTTACTTTTAGCTTTTCATATTGTTAACTTCAATCAAACTCTCAGTTTGATACATTTAAAAAAACTTAATTTTTAATAGATTATGGATAAATGTTTTCCAGATTTGTAACAATTTTAAAGTATAATTTTATTTTAATGTTCACTTCAGCTATTGGAATCACGTGTTAAGGGGGAAAATCATAAATTTGTAGATTGTGTTATTATTTGAAAAATTGCTGTCATTTTGCCAAGGAGTTCAATTAAACAACAAAGGTATTCATTTATTCCTCAACATGAAATACATATTAATATTAAAGTAAAAATACATAAATGGTGTAGGTATATATACAAGTATATAAATGGTGTAGATATACATACAAGTGTATATGTGAATTATACATTATACGAAAAATACATTAAATGTGTGGACCGAATAATGATTTAGCACTTTTAAGCAAGTTACAAAATCGTCTGTTGGATCGATATGCAGTATACACTATCTACCAATAAGAACTTGGACACCTGTGATAGAAAAGAAAAACAAAATTTATTCATATTCAATAGTTGGTAGAGACTCCACGAGAAGCAATTGCAGCTTCACCCCTCCGGGGCATGTTTTCCACAAGTCGTTGCATGACGGCTAGTGGTATTTCCTTCCACTTGGCTTGGAGAAGACATGTAGTTTCATCACCGATTTTGGACGGCTGTTGCACCCCTTAATTCGCCGATCCAACTCGTCAGAGGTTCTCGATAGGTTCAGGTCTGGGCTCTGGGCAGGCCAGTCCATTCGGTTAACCCCATTGTCACCATACCAATCCATGTTGGACCTCGCAACATACAGCTGACGTTGTCGCCCTGGAAGTAATATGGGTCTAACCCGTAGAACTGTCACAACGTATGAAGTACACTGTCATCCAAAATAATGCAGTAGGCCTCGGCGTTGAGTTTACCAGGAATTTGGATCAAAGGTCCCAGTCCATACCAGGAGAAACATCCCCAGTCCATAATTCCACCGCCTAACTTTACTGTGGACACAGTGCATTCTGGCATGTGGCATTCTCCAGGCAGACGCCAGACCCTGCCATCCGAACGGTAGAGGATGAACCTTGATTCGTCGCTCCAGAGAACCCGTTTCCACTGATTACGGTCCACTTTCGACGTGCTTTCCACCACATTAACCGAGCAGCGCGGTTGCATTTTGTGATTGAAGACTTATGGGCGGCAGCACGACCTCGAAAACCAAGCAGACGTGCTTCCTTACGGATGGTATTAATCGAAATAACAATCCCGGATGCCTGTTGAAACTCCTGGAGTATGTGGGCCATCGGTTGGGTGCGGTTTTTCCGAATTTCTCTGGACAGCACCCGTCGGTCTCTATCTCCCAGTTTCGTGGGTCTGCCTACTCGGTATGTATCCTACACGATATTTAACGGCGGAGGGCGTGACGTATATCAGGACCGCAGATATCGTCATATGCATGGGTGTCTAAATAGTTATTGGTAGATAATGTATTACTTAAAACTCATTTCATACAGGATAAAGAATCCACGTTTTTTGAAGCACCATATATTTTATAAAGGTCACTTTACAACTCAAGAATGAAGTTAGCACCATTATAATGGGGTTTTGCTTTGGCATGTGACTTAAGTGTCATTATTTGCTATAAGAGGACTTAACTAATTGCTATGGTTGTATTAAAAGGCATAAGGACCACATTAGACCAAATTGCATCATTTAACTCTAATTAGGAAAATGTTAAAAAGTTTAATAAGAGCTAATTAGACCGGGACGTATGCTCTTATAGAGGGGAATAACATACTCTCATGATTTTATTATCTTACGGAATTAAGCTTATTGTAATTAAGTTTTAAAAGTATACAAGTCACATATTTTAAAGATACAAGTTCCAAAACTTCATAATAAAATACGAAAGAGAAAGATGAGATGTAGACTTTTACTGTTGATATTTTTATGACAGCATTCATAATTTTGTTTTATGGAGCTAAGAAAAAATAATCAAGAATCTAAATTATTTTTATTTTACAAAAACAGTCGTTTTACTGCTGAAAAAACACCAAAATGCATGAATATCTCACATGAAACAAGAATGCACAACATTCAGACAGATATTTTGAAACTTAATTCATAGGCAATACAAATGTACAAATGCAACTATTGTGAATAACATTACAATAACATAACATAGAACAAAAATTCACTCAATACACAACACAAGAAATATGTGCACTGGTTTTTTATCAGTTCAGCGGGTACTACAATGTACAAAAGCTTTCATTAACATGATTATATGTATGATTAATATTGTGAAGTGCCTGATAAAATCTGAATTGAATGATATGAGAGCAGCACACACACATTTTTGTGTGTGCGATTTAGTTTAGATAAACTCATAGAGTAATATTTAGAAAAATAGATTATATATTCTGGCTTTTGCCAGGTGGTCACATTAATGTGACTGGACTGTGTATGTATGTGTATATGAAATTAAAGTTAATTTACATCTAATGTATATTAATTTTTATTCTACTTTTGAAATTATTCGATATTGTAAGGATTTTAATTACTGATTCATCCTGATTTAGAAAAACTATCTAGTTATCACATAGAGATATAGTTTTACATTTATCTAAGTCTTAAGCTTCCATTTTTCCTTTTTATGATATTTTCCATTATATAATCTCCCATGATATTTTACATTTATTATTTTTTGATGACCCAAATCAACTTGTTATAGTAACGATCAAGATTTTGTTACAATAATGAAGTCTGTAGTTAAAATGTTTCAACATTATTTAAACCTGAATCTTTTAAAAAATATTTAAAGAATAATTTTACGAGTTATGGGAATAAAACCAAAGTGGTAATTTTTTACTGTGCACACATAGTTATAATTTGTATCAAAAAGCAAAGTTAATTTATTAAAAAAAATTTCAACAGGTTCATTTTGATGCCAATCAGTGGCTAGACCCTGGCAGAGAAGTAGCATAGATGAGGGATAAATTTCTACTAAGGCTTTTTTTCCCGTTTTTGAATCATCAGTCATAAAGAGATGGCGTCTGAAAATTAAAAGGGGACAGTTGATGAATTTCAATTTTATCAGATATAAATAATATCCAATTATCAGTGTAAAAATCAAACAATACATTTCCTGGTCAAACAATCTCTACATCTTTATCAGCATGTTTTCTGATTTATGGAAAAATACTAAAATAATATACATATTTAGACATCCGTTTCATATTAATACATTTATTCTATCCTAAGCTAAAATATGCTGCATTTAATTGCACAATTGAAGGGGAAAGTGTATCACCTTTATCCACTTGCCCCTTCAATTAAGAATGTAGTGTATTGAGTAAAAATAAAATCTCCCAAGACTATAAGTGTCCATTTTCTTAATAACAAGTGTTTTATTGTTTAAAGATACATTTCCAGTCATCCATTTGCCCTTCATTAATTCAGATTAGTACAAAATTTCAAACTGGGTTGAATCTTAGAAATCACTTGTTTAACTACTTCATAATTTTTTAGTTGTGTAATATTACAAAAAAAATTAATATTACATTTCATTTTTAATAAAAAGTTGCGCAAGTTCTTAACTGTACACTTAACTGATTTCATTCATATTTAGAATGTTTACATTCAGGCTTTGTTTACATTTAGACAGTGAATTCTTTCCTCTGAAGTACTTTTTCAATATAACAAACGAAATTACATTTAAAGTAATGTTATATCTTGATATCAAAACTACATTTAAATGTCCACACCAGAAAATGTTTCTAGTCTTTGTTTACATTTAGATTGAGGTATCTTTTCGAAACTTCAGATGGATTCATTGATATTTATGATACAACAATGATCATTTCTTGAGAAAGCTGTACAAATGAATGTTAACAATTAGATTTGAGAATGTCTCCCTTTACAGGTTTTGTTTACATTTATAATAGTTTATACAAGGTCTTGTAATGTTAAATGATAGTGTAACTGCTAACCTGTGATAAATTATTTTACGAAGGAATTAAAAAAATGTCTATTACACAGATACTTTAAATGATTTTGCCATGTTCACAAAAGATGCAGTTAATATTCTATAGTTAGCTATGTGGCTATTCTCCATCTTGTGGGGACTCGAGTAATAACTTCAATGTTTGGGTAAGGTTGTGTAAAATTGAGAAATATAAATAAAATTCCCTGCACTCCTAAGGGTTCTCAAACCACCCATTGGAAACTCACCATGCTATGGTAAGATTGTATGCAGTTCTTTACTTTGTTTTTATCAAAGCCTTTGCAGGCAGTCCAACATTGTGAAAAGGAGAATATTGAGGTTTTTTAAGACTATCATTAATTATTACCTTAATTAAATACTCCAAGTAATGTATTAAATAATTTCTTTAAATAGATATTCCCATTAATTCAATGCTGCTGGCCTTGAATATGTATCAACTTGTTAAACCTTAACCTATCTGCTTAAGTAATTTTTTACACAAGTTTCTAGTTGAAAAAAAAAAAAAAAGGAAATGTATCTTACCTCTCTATTTTTAAAGCACAAAGTAAATTATATTTTTGGTAGAGAAAATGCAGTTAAATAACTTTGGTTGTTTGATTTTCATGGGTAACTACAGCAATTGGAACAGCTCCTACTTTTGTTGCTGTCAAAAGTATTGAGTGAAGAACCTGTACTTACACAGCCGGCAGAAGAATCCACAAAATTTCTGAGGAACACTGAAGCTTGCGTGCTCTTTTCATTACAGCCATAACTATAAGCACAGCCCATGTCCCATCAAGAGTCCGAACCACAGTAGCCCTAGAATGTTTTCAGTGTATTAGTTCAAGTAAGCTATTTTAAAATGAATCCTAAATCATTTACTTTTGAATATTTTCTTAAAGTTAGTAAATACTTTTTCTTCATACAGTTTTAATTTTTTCAAAAGAGTCTGTTGAAGGACCCAAATTGATTACTCGCCATGAGTCATAAAAGTGTAAAATTTGCTGTCAAGTGGGATTTTTTGCTGAATTTGAAATCTTCCACAAAGTTGTCACTGGCTAAAAGTAAATCTACATGAAACCGCTTGCCTGCCATTGGAGTCAACCCATAATTAAAGTAGTCAAAAAACCTGTAGTTTGATCAAAATATTAAAATAAACATTTAATATAGTTGTATTAAGAATATACAAATATGTTTTTTCAAAATGTACATTACTCGACATTTTTTAATAATAATCTGTCGTAAAAATTGAAGCATTTTCTTATAAAAATTTTATTTTAAGGTGAAAAACTGCATAATAAAAATAACATGCTTTAAATGTGGTTCTATTTTTTATTGCATTTCAATCAGTGAGTCTATCATTTATGTTTGTTGATGAATAAATTCACCATGTTAAAATATTCAATAATTGAAGCATAAAACCAGGGCAGCATTTAGACAGGTGTTATGCAGAGTTGCAGAATTTTGTGAATATAGTTCAGGGAAAAATGGGAAGTCACTAAACTCTAGGTTTGGCTATCTTTCTTAATGGTTTTGAATGCTGAAATATTTTTTTAATGAATGTTATTTAAGTGAAGCGATTTAACAAAATGTTATCATTGTTTTTAAGTTTGATACAATAGTTTAAGGAACATAAATTTACCAGTCTTAATATGGAAATCATAGTCTTATTTCAACATTGCTACTTTCCGAAAACACTACGAAACACGTGAATATTGTGTCCAAGTCTAATTAATAGAAGACCCAAGAGGTTCTACAAAGTCAAATGCACAAATTAACAAAATAAAAAAGGATGAGTTTTTGATATTTAAATTAAACAGGTATAGATTAAATTATTACACCAAAGCTGGCTAATCTTTGGAGTCAAAACCACAACCAGTGCCGTAAAGAATTTGGGGGTTAAGAATGAAAATTAAACACGTACAACATGCAAAGTGGTATTAAAACAAACTATCTAGAGGATTTCATGGCTTATAAAGATACAGTATTAGGAACATCATACACGAGTATAAAGTTCACAACATTACATAAATAAGTTATTGTAAAAGTAATAAACGAAATATTGCAAATGATTTAACTTCACACATAAAAAGTAGCTGCATCAAAAATAAGTTCTTGTAAAAGCAATAAACGAAGTATTGCAGATGATTCAATAACACTATGAGGCGAGTGTTAAATTCGTCAACGAGCACTTCATTAAAACAATATCTACAAATTTATCACAATAAATTAAATTATAATGCTATGCTCACCACGAATTTCCGCACCGAAGCACGACGTTCAGAACGACCTGCTGTACTTTTCTGATGGGTTACTGCAATGCAGACATTGTACTCATCTGGGTTGCAACATTTATCTCTTCAGTCAAAGTGTCGCCAAATTCCCGCCCGCGCCAAAAAAGTACCGCAGAATGGAAATACGCGTCCCGATTATGAGGAGGAAGGCGTGAAAGCGATGCTTGCGGTCATTTCCGAAGAACGGCAATAAGAAGAGGCAAAAGCCGAAGGGGAAAAGCGGGAAGAAAAATTGCGGGAATTTGAACTTGAAAAGCTGCGCATAATACAATCATCGGAGACAAATAGTTTAGCTTCCTCTATGCATGAAAACAATAGACCTGTTAAAAATTTAAAAGCAATAATGCAGAAGTTTGAACCAGAAAAATCTGACATATCTTTATTCTTAGTCTTATTTGAGAGACAAATAAAGAAAGTTTCAGTCGATGAGACTGATTGGGTTGATTTTATAATTCCTCTATTGCCCATAGAAATAGCCGAGCTAATTATAAGGGGGCCGGAAGAGTTGGGTAGGAATTATGAACACGTTAAAAATTTGCTGTTGGAAAGATTTCAATTAAGTGCTGAATCTTTCCGCGTAAAATTCCAACAACACCAACGAAGACCGGGGTCACTCTGGAAGGACCTTGTGTTCGAATTACGGATCTATTTAGAAGGGTGGCTGAGCGCGATTAAAATCGAAGATTTTAAAGATCTCAAAAATCTTATGATCACCGATCAGATTAAGAGGCGCGTCCCCTCAGAAATTAAAGATCATTTCTTGGATAATTGGGCTCAGATAAATGAACCATCAGAGTTAGTGCGGAAGTTGGATGATTATGAAACCAACAGAAAATTTGTGAGGAAACCGGAAAAATTCCGACCACCTGAGAGGAAATTCGGGGAAAAATTTAAGGCCGAGAAAGTTCAGCTAGAGAAAAAGGTGGGAGGTTTCCAGAAAACTAAGGAAAGTTTTGGGCACGATGCCTCGGAGAAATTTAGAGAATTCCGAACGAAAGAATTCGAGAAAAAGAGGGAAGTCAGATGTTATGAGTGCCAACAGGTTGGTCATATTAGGCCTCAATGCCCACAATTAAAGAGACAGAATGAGGTGGTAAATAACTTGGTTTCAGACGAGTTTGCGCCCTCATTTAAGCCGTTCTAAAGCAAGGCTTTTGTGAACGAAGTCGAAATGATTGTGTTAAGGGATAGTGGCAGCAGTATTGACTTGGCCCCTCTAAAATTAGTAAAACCTGATGATTTTACTGGAGAAAAAATATGGGTTAAGCAACCCCTTGAAAATTATTTTCGGTGCTTACCTCTAGCCAAAGTCGTAATTGAAAGTCCAGAGATAGGTCGAGTATTGACCAAAGCAGCTATTGTAGGAAACTCAGTAAACATGAGTCATTATCTCTTAGGGAACGCGACTCAAGAGTTAATTGACAGCGGGAAACGAGGACCGCAGATGTTAAATCAAGTCGTTACTCGTAGCAAAACCCGGGACGATAGGGTTAAGGAAACTGACGACATAAAGAAAAGAGAACCCGTTGGGGGGAACGTATCGTCAGCCGCGAAATGTATACAAAGCGAGGATTGCGCTATTGTATTGCCCGAGGTGGAAAGTGGGGTTGAAGTCCAGCTAGCTGAAGTGAACTCCGACGAGTTCAAAGCGGAACAAATTAGGTGTGACGAATTACGGAACCTCTGGGAGAAGGTGAAAAACGGGAAAACAACCGAATTCCTAGTGGAAAAGGAATTGTTGTATAGGAAATCTATAGATCATCATGGCGATGAAAGACTACAATTAGTCATACCAGCGAGATTTCGGAATAAAATCCTTAGCTTTATACATGAAGGTTGGGGATCTCACTTAGGCGCAACGAAGTCGAAGGATAAATTGCTCCGATATTTCTTTTGGCCGAATTGTACTAAGGACGCGGAAGAATTCGTGAGGAGTTGCGATCCTTGTGTCAGAGAATTGGGAAATCTCAGGAGAAAAAGAAAGCACCCTTAAAACTAGTCCCTATTATTAAGGAGGTGTTTTCTAAAATAAACATTGCCACAGTCGGACCACTCCCTTTGTCAAGCCGTAATAATAGATACCTGGTGACAGCTATTTGTGTAGCTTCTAAATATCCCGAAGCCATTCCTGTCCCGGATATCAGTTCCGAAACCGTAACAGACGCACTGTTAATAATTTTTAGTAGATTGGGTTACCCGCGAGAATTACAATGCGATAACGGGTCATAATTCACAAGTCACTTAACAAGTGCTTTTTTCGAACGGTTTGGCATCATATACTGATGTATAACTCACAGTTCGGTGCATCATCCCCAATCGAATAGTGTTGAGAGATGGCACAGAACTATTAAAAGATTGTTAAAGGTATTATGTCTAGAGTCAGGAGAGGATTGGGAAAAGCATTTACCGTTAGCCCTTCTCGCTCTACGGAACGTGACGCACGAATCAACGGGTTATAGCCCCTCTGAGTTAGTGCACGGAAAAAAATTGAGAGTGCCCGAAACTATTTTATTCGAGCACTGGACACAAAAACCCGATGAAAGCGAATTAGTTACATAGTACGTCTTTAAACTACTCAATAGACTAAAGAGATGTCAGGAACTTGCATCTGAAAGGGAAGCCGGAGAACAGATTAAACGTAAAACCTATTATGATAAAGGAACCGTAACGCGTAAGTTTAATTCTGGAGATTTGGTTTTGGTTTTGGCTTCGTATAAACCGAATAAGATGGCAGTTCAGTGGATTGGGCCTAGAGAGATAGTGAGGCAGTTGTCGGAAACAAACTATATTGTCCAGATGCCCGGGAGAAATAAAACGCAGATTTATCACGTTAATCTACTCAAGCCCTATCATCAATGCGTAGAAACGGTAAATCTTTTGATAAGTGAGGATTGTATTCACGACGGTCAAGAGACGGACTTAGAGATTGCGTATCCGGCCGCTAATCCGAACATATTTGATTTCGACGATATCGTCCGTGATAGCGGGTTGCAGGGTAGGTGCACTCCAGAGCAAATCTCCGAGTTAGAAAAATTGCTGGAGACGCACCAGAAATTATTCTCTAATAATCCTGGAAGGACCCATTTAATTGAGCACGACGTGGAGCTCATTAGTAATCAGCCTGTTAGATCCAAGCCATACCAGACTTCTCCGCGACAGACTGAGATACTGAAAGCAGAAATTAAAAGGATTTTGGACCTTAAGATCATAGAGATAGGGGAGTCAGACTATACTTCGCCTATGATTTTAGTCGAGGCCATTGGGAGGGACCCTCGTCCTTGCGTGGACTATAGGAGGCTTAATTCCATCATCCGGAACGAATATTTTCCCTTACCAAACATAGACGACCGTATTGAGAAGGTATCGGCCGCAAAATTCACTACAGTCATCGATCGGACCAAGGGATATTGGCAGATTCCTTTGACTCCTAGAGCCCAACGGTTAGCTGCTTTTGTCACGACTTTCGGGACCTATAGGCCTTTAATGCTGCCGTTCGGTTTAGTCAATGCCCCGTATTGCTTCTCGAATTTCATGGCTCAATTATTACAAGGTTGCGAGGAATTCAGCGTCCCATACTTGGACGACGTAGCAATCTTTTCGGAGTCCTGGGAAGAACACATGAGGCATGTAGACGTGATCTTGAAAAAAATAGCTTCAGCGAGACTGACTATTAAGCCATCAAAGTGCAAGTTTGCACTAAATTGCGTTAATACCTTGGGCACATGGTAGGCGGGGGGGTGCAGAACGCCCACCGAGGCTAAAATTCAAGCCGTGCTTGATTTCCCCACACCCCACAACAAAACGCAGATTAGGCAATTCTTAGGTTTAAGCGGATATTAATGCCAGGTACATAAAAGGGTACGCTCGGACCTAGAGCCCTAAAAAAGATTCCCAGGACGCCTGCTAGATCTTCGGATCGAATCGAATTGTGGAAACACACCTCTAGGAAATCGTTCCTAAAAGACCCCGCGATCTTCATTCTTGACTGCTGCGAGAATTCAACTTGAACTCTCGTGATTCCACTGTCTCCTGTATGTTTATGTTCACCGTGGACTCTTGTTTGATTTGTCTAAGAGGCCATCTCCTGTGAAAAGATGTAAATAGTTTTCTATATTAATCCAGAAACCCTGAATAAATCTCACCTTATTCCGGGCAGAATCAATAGGGCTGTTCCCTGCATATTTTGTATGACCGCTACCCACGGTTAGGCGAGTACGTCACAATACTACTTTCCATATAGAGTCAATAAGCTAAAAGGTAAAAAAAAAATGAGTTACTTTATGAGATTTGATAACATTGCTTGAAAAAATTGAGTTACTTTACACGATTGATCATTGAAAAAATTGAGTTACTTTATGCGATTGATCATTGAAACAATTGAGTTAATTTATTGAATTTTAATTCTTAAGCGAAATCCTAAAAAGCTTTCTGGTTTTAATTTAATCCAACGAGGAATACTGTTGTTAGAAAAACTGAACGGATCTTGATCTCGTCATAAAAATTGGCAATATCTTGATGATGGTACATATCATCGTTAGCAAATTTAGTCAGATCTTGATCGACGAAATATATCGTCGAAATCACTTGGTGGGTTAAAACACACTATATCGTATTTAAAATTCTACGACATGCCAGAGTTTATACACTAGAATGAGAAAAAATTGAGTTACTTTGTCGGAAGTTAATTTTTAGTGAAATCCCTAATAGAACTTTAAATATTTTTTATTTTATTGCCTATTGTAAAAAATTTAAAGGTATAAGAGAGAGAGAGTACAATATCAAAATAAAGTTATGTAGATTGTCAACATTTTTAATGCAACATCCAATTTCATGTGTAATTCTATGCAAAACAAAGCTGTTTTATTCTCCAAACATGCTACCAGGTAGTTTTTTATTCTTATTTGGTTATATAACCATATATATATATGTAGAGAGAGAGAGTCATAAATAGACTGTGCATTACTATTAAGAGGCGCTTGTGACCAAAATGTCCACTAATAGTCACATGTATGCTCTGAGAAGAATATCTTGGTTAGCCGATTTGGCATTCTATCACCTCATTTGTTGATATAACTCCTTACGACAGGGTACATGTGTTAATGCGTGTTTCTAAAGGTAGCAATGCAGGCATAGGCGTAAATAGGGTTGTAGAATGGGGGGGGGGTTGGTTGGTTGGTTCTCCCAAAAGTTTGGATTGTAACCCTAGTAAAAAGAGGAAGATTAAATTAATTATATTAATATAATTAACATATATTAATTATTTAAAAATAATTATATTAATATGATTAATATATATTAATTATTAAAAATTAATTAATTGTATTAATACATATTAATTAATTAACACTTGATATTTTTTTAAATCACATTTTTTTAATCGCTCTATATTAAAAAAAAACGTTGCCACAACCGACGTCGAAGGATTGAAAACTCGCTTTTTTTTGCTCGATTCTTAGACAGTTTTTCGAGAAAGTACGGATCAGAAAATTACAAAATTAACATGGTTTGTTCAAATGTGTACAGGGAACACGAAAAAGAAAAATTTTCCGATGCGGCTATTAGTTTAGGATTTATTAAGTGTCTAAGTGAAAAAGCGAAATTTCAAACGCGAGTGAGCAAAAGACGTACAAATTTTCACTCTTCAGTGTTTAGATTGTTTCTAAACGTGAATTTTTGCAGCTCGTCGAGCTATTTTAGAAATTTCAATTTGGTTCCTGGTAATATTTTTTTGAAATTCGGAAAAAAAATGGTATATTATCGTTACTTTTTGGTAAACTGTTATATCAATAGCTTATTACTATTATTTTTAAAATTTAAAAACATCGCACTAAACCTTAGAATGTACTCGTTCTTACGGTACAAAATATTTTTGAAATTGTTTAATAAATAAATTCGATGCGATCAAAAGTTGGTCATACAAATTTTGGAATATTGGGAAATTTTTGTCAATTTTTATAACTATCATATCTATAGCTAATACTTTTATTTTTTAAATTTGAAAGCATCACTGAAAACCTTAGAATGTACTCTTTTGTATGGTACAATTATTTTGGAAATTGGCTTGTAAATAAATTTTTGATGCGATTATACTAAGTTGGTCATGTAAAAATTTCGGGACTTTAAGATCGTAAGTTCCGATACACAAAACTAAAATATGTGTAGCTTAATTCTATTAGTTTTAAAATTTGAAAATACCACGTGAAAGCTTAGAATACACTCTTTCTTACGGTAAAATTACTTTTAAAATTGGTTCATAAATAAATTCGATACAATCAAAAGTTGGTCATACAAATTTCGTATTTTTTAGATCGTGGAGCGAAGGCATTCATTCTCCTTCACGGAAATAAAAGTTACATTTTCAGACTAACTTATTTTCTAATAAGAAATTTACTAAAGCAACGATTTTTTTTAACTTGGCGAGGAAAAAGGCTAGCTTTTTTCACTCTATTCTCAGACGGCTTACCGAGAAAGTAGAGATCAGAAAATTAAGAGTTTAACATGGTCTATTCAAAATTGTAGAGGGAACAAGACGGAGAAGGTTTTTTACTGATGCGTTACTGAAACATTAAGTGTTATAATAAAGAAAATAGAAATCTCTTGCGAAAAGAATGTTGGTTTGCGAAGCAAACCAAATAGGATTGCGTAGCAATCCTCGGGGGTTCGCGAGCAGGGGTGGAGCCCCCTAGTACTTACAATATTTACCAGATGTTTTTATGGAGAATTTTAAAATTTACAATACATTTAAATTAGAAATTAAAACGTCGATTTTTTTCGTAACTTCTTAGATTTAAACTTGATCTTCTTGAAGTACATCGGTAAAAATTCTCTCGATTTTGATTCTGTCGTCTATGAGTGCTCACAATTTTTTAATAAGTGTATTAATTATATACTTGTGAATAACTACATGCAACTTTAATATTTATGAGGAGATTAAGACATGAAATCATTCATCAGTGTTGGTAGAAACATCAATGTTGTAATGTCAACAAGAAGAAAAATAACTTATCCTCTGCACATTAACGTTTCTATTGAATATTTTTTAGTAAAAAAGTCATCTCCCGAAAGTATTAGTTAAATTCTAACATAATTACATCAAATATGTCTTACCTTTAAACTGCAATAATGCTTTCGCACTGTTATTTTTTGTTATGTCATGTAAAAAAGGAATAAGAGTGTACTTCCAAGTCCAACAAGATATTTAAAAATTATAAAGGGATATTGCACTGTACAGGGATAAGTACGAAACGAGCAGCATAATGACTCAGAGGCAATTGGGTCAATTAATGCGTATTATAAAAGATTACATCAGCCTGTTGTAACTGATTAGAATATAGTATATTTACTAGAAACAGTAATGGTAAACACATGACATCATAAATCTAAATGCGAGGAAGAGTAATGTATAAACATTCGTGATTAACAGCACTAATAATATAAACACTTAAATGAAGTATGCAACATTTTTAATACTGAAGCATTTTAAAGCAGAAGTACAGAAGATGTGCTGTGGATAAGGTTCGCCAGAACATCTCTGTAAAGGTAATATGTATAATATAATATGTAATGTATGAATTTAGACTTCTTATAATATGTAGGCGGTTAAGAAACCATGATTATAAAATGAAACTAGTAGATCTTAATGTGTAATATATACATGTATGTCGAAAAGGAAATGAACCACCAAAAATCTCTATTCATTGACGAGTGTAGCATCGAGAATTCCTTTGCGCGGACCCTTGTAGTACTCAGAAGCATAGGCGTGACTAGGGTTGATGACTGAGGGAGGAGGAGTTCAGTCCCGAGAAGTTTGAACTGTACACCAATAAAAAGGTGAAGCATCTGGAGACCTTCTCAGGGAAATTTTCGTATTTTTATGTTAAAAATCACACGATATATTGATACTTTTTTTCGTAGAACATTGATCAAATTATTAAAAATTTTGTTAAAAAATTATATTATTAAAATTATATTATTAATTATTTCAAATAAACTCGCTTTAAACAATGTTGTTTTATAGTATCATACATGAGAAACACATTGTTTGGTTTAACAACAAATTATTTAAGGATAGTCTTGAATTATACTAAAACCTTGCTAATTCAAACCCCCCTTTCATCCGAGTTTGGTTAATCCGAACCATCTGTTTTTACAATTTGTGAAACAAAATACAGTAAATCAGTGACAACATATATAACAACTATTGAAATAAAAAACATCATTGATAAAAATGCACATACATACAGATTTTTCGACTATCATTAAATTAAAAAGAATAGAAAAATAGTCACTAGAACTTCATGAGGTATAACATTTGGACAAAATTAATCAGTTTTTGCTGTGATAAATACATATAAACATTTTCCTAGTTGGTTCTTCAAAAAACATATTCTAAGTTAAACATAAAAATCAAAATCAAAATTTCACTTTTGTCGTGCATTTACGTATATTTCCGTGTATAAGCCGAGAATTTTTGGAACTTTTTCTAAAGCTAAAGTGTGTGTGTGGGGGGGGGGGTCGGATTATATACGGATCCGCTAATTACGCAAAAAACTAAGGTACATTTCCGTTAGCCGGGCACAAGCGATAAATCGCTAACTATCGCCAAATATAACACACAAAATAATAATTGAATACCGTAATTAATTTACACATAAAAATAACAATTGGAAAGGGAACATTTATTGATACAGCTGTTGGATTCGGATCTCCATCCGGTGGCAGCAACTTCGCATTCTTTACGAACGATTAACGATTTTTATAGCAACTCCAACGGGTATTGGGAAAGCAACCCTACTTTTCTACTTCAAACCAGCCGACTCGGATCCAAATTCAAAAGCTGTTCCAATTTTTTAAGTCTTTTAACTTACGTTTTGAATGCAGCCTTTAAGAAAAAAGAGAAAAATAAGTCATAAATCCTTCAAATTCCGTGTCTGAATCCGAGTTTCCGAATAGTTCGTAAAATTCGGCTTCACTCATTGGGATGTCCTGATGCGTATCATCATCAGTTCCTATGCCCTTTCCGTACTGGAATTTATATGTTCTTCATACACATCGTCCTCGCTCCCAAGGGTCAATGAGACCGCTCCCTCTTTTGAAACTTTATGTTCCGCACATGTTTTAGGTTGCACGGCGAAGAAAAGTGGCACTGATAAAAAAAATTCCCAAGCCCCAGCCGCTCCCCTTGACCATTGTTGAACTGATCATCTGTCAATCACCCAGTCAGAGGTCCGGCATCCGGTGCTGGACACTGGGGAAGATCATTAGCGGTCACCTTTGTAATAGCGTGGAAAGGGGGCGAATAGACAACCTTGCAGTGAAACCTGCTGCTTAAAGCTCAGTACGCTCGACATTGCAAATCTTTAGTGCCAAGTTAAATCGTGACGACCAGTTGGTGAGTTGAATATCATTTAGACCCTACCCGAGTTTCTTTTAAGAGCCATAATGAATCCTCTCCTGCTTTCGAATCCTAATGTCCCGTATATCATCACCTGTCAAAATCACCCCGTCAGAGGTCGGATATCAGGAGCTGGACCGTCTGGACACTGGGGAAAATCATTAGCAGGTTAAAACTATCATAGTTGGCGAGTGGTGTTTTACTTTACAGCGATTTGATTGGGAAATATTCCACCCGTTTTACCTTCTTGGCGACATTTACGCCCTCATGGCTTTTAGTTTGAACGTCACAAATTTTTTTTAAAACTTTTATTTCGGCTTATATACAGGTTTCGAATTTTGGGTAAATTGTTGAAGAAAAAACGCACCCTCGGCTTATATTCGGAAATATACGGTATTTATATTATGAGTGTTAAAATAATTTTTACTTTTATATATTTTTTTAAATAGCCATAAAGCTTAAATCTCCGATTGTTCTTCATTAACAAATTTGACTATCTTTTATGACGAACTGAATGGGAGGTTGAACCTTAACTCCCTCTGGTTACGCCTATGAAGTAATGTACCATTGTTTCCTTGATTATATTTATTTTTTACACAAGCAAAACATTAATTAAAATTAAGTTATGAATAGTTTGAGTAGTTATTAATATAGGTTTAATTTGTGAAAACTCTCTCATTATAAATATATATTAGCAAAATTTTTCTGAACTGAATGGGGGAGGGTTGAACCCCCAACCCCCTGGTTACGGCTATGTTTATTGCACAAGTAAAACATTAATTAAATTAAGTTATGAATAGTTTGTGTAGTTATTAACAAGGGATTAATTTGTGAGAAACTCATTATATATATATTAGCAAAATTTTTCTCAACTGAATGGGAAAGAGGTTGAACCCCCAACCCCTCTGATGGCTATGTTTATTACACAACTAAAAAATTAATTAAAATTAAATTATGAATAGTTTGAGTTATCAATAAAGAATTAATTTGTGATAAACTCATATCTTTATACCTTAGCAAAATTTTTCTCAACTGAATGTGGTTACGCCTATGAACGCAGGTGAATACCTGAGCTGGCTCTAAACTTCCACACCACAACGTGAAGACATTTGAGGGCTGAGGCCACGGTAGACTTTACGTACACGCAGGCACTGCCAACAGGAGCGGGGGGGGGGGCCCTACTGTCACTGAGGAGGAGGGGTGAAAGCTATATTTCGCCCCTCCACACCCACAATATCAGGGAACATTATTAACATTTTAACTTCAAAAGTAACATTAAACAGTACCGTTGAAAAATTTTTCGACTAATTTCATTTCCTGTCAATACATGCAGGCCCAGATCAGGAGGAGGGCAAACAGGCAATTGCCAACAGGGGGGCAGGTGGTATTTGGTCCCTCCTGTCACTGAGGAGAAGGGGCGAAAGCCATATTTCGCCCCTCCACACACACTATCAGGGAACATTATTAAAAATTTAACTTCAAAAGTAACATTAAAAGGTATCGTTAAAGCAAATTTGGACTAATTTCATTTCCTGTCAATAGATGCAGGCCCAGATCTAGAGGAAGACAAACAGGCACTTGCCAACAGGGGAAGGGGATGGGGGTATTTGGTCCCTCCTGTCACTGAGGAGAAGGAGCGAAAGCTATATTTAGTCCCCTGCACACACACTATCAAGGAATATTAAGATTTTAACTTCAAAAGTAACACATTAAAAAGTACCGTTAAAGCAAATTAGGATTATAATTTCATTTCCTGTCAATCGATGCAGGCCCAGATCTAGAGGAGGGCAAATAGGCACTTGCCAACAGGGGGGCAGTGGGTATTTGGTCCCTCCTGTCTCTGAGGAGAAGGGGCGAAAGCCATATTTAGCCCCCTACACACATTATTAAGGAATATTATTAATATTTTAACTTCAAAAGTAACATTATAAAGTACCGTTAAAGCAAATTTTGACTATAATTTCATTTTCTGTCAATAGATGCAGGCTCAGATCTAGAGGAGTGTAAACTTGGCATTTGCTCTGGGCAGCCGATTTCGTGGATGGGGCTCAAAAATTAGTGTAAAGAAAAAATATAATGTATGAAAACAAATAAAAAATTATGGGACATGAAGGTTTTCGTACATTGTCAATACTCTGCATGTACTCAAGAAAGTTGGGCGACCCTTCGACGACATTGACAAATTACTGCAGATCATTTAATTAAAATAAAACAATTACCGCAGTCATTTCGGTCGTACATCTCCACACACACATGCATCAATATCCACAAACATTAAAAACTTCTTACAAAGGTTTTATCAGAAAGGTTTATGACTTTTCTCCAGCGCGTTGTTGAATGGATTTATTTAAAATTGTTTAAATTATTGTTTTGGACATTTTTTTTGTAAAAAAATGTACGGGGTGGGCGATTTTTTTAATGAAGTACGCAGTTGGCAGCCCGCCCTTAAATTAATATATATATATATATATATATATATATATATATATATATATATATATATATATATATATATATATATATATATATATATATATATATAGAGAGAGAGAGAGAGAGAGAGAGAGAGAGAGAAAGAAAAGCACGGAGGGGGCGCATTCTGAGAGCTTCGATATATTCCCCAAAAAGGGGTATTAAATGAAGGGTCAAGGGGCAAAAAAACACAAAATTAGATTTTGAAAATAACGAATTTGAAAGTTTCCTAACACGTAAATGTATGAAAAGTTTATCAAGAAACTTCGAACAAATTTTATTTGTGTAGTAAAAGTTAATATTTAACTAAAAATGAAAAAAAAATTGTTTCAAAGATCTAAAGTACCAAAAAATAAATTCTTCCTCTGAATATATGGAGAAAGGTGGCCCAGCATACCGATACTTTATCACTTTGTTTTACGGCTTTAAAGTGGTTCTACCTCCAAAATGAATGCACGTGGTGCTCGCACTTGAATGCTACGAGATGATTATTTCATTTTCGAAGAAATTGCTGTATAGTGGTTTCACCTCTGTATTGGAGGGCTCGACCATGTCTTTGACGGCATGTCTTGAGAAAAGCGATTTATTTTTATGACTGACTGACGGATTTTATGATAGGGTTTTATTGCGCTAGGTCTCAAACTGGACAAGAAGCGCTTGACCAATTGACGGAAATGTCGTTTGAAGATAAGGGCATTCCGGAAATCGCAACAAATCTGCCATTGCTTATTTTGATGATTTACAATATAGGGTCTTTTAAATTTTTGGCTTTCTTATTTGAAGTAAATACGGGAAACTGCCTGCAAGTGAACAGTTCTGAATTTTTGCCCGATGGATTATTTAGTTTCACGGATTTCCTTGACGAGTAAGGTTCCGAGATTAAAGTTTGAAGGTGAACACTTGAATTTGTGAAATAATTATGTGACGGAAACGTGAGAACAGTGCATTGTTAAAACTTGTTGCTTCGCAAACCAACACTCCTGTCGTAAGTGATTTCGCTTTTTTTTACTTTAACACTTAATGCACCCTAAACTGATAGCCGCATCAGTAAAAAAAACCATCTCCATTTTGTTCCCTGTACAATTTTGAATAAACCATGTTAATCTCGTAATATTCTGATCTGTACTCAATCGACAAACCATCTTGAGAATCGAGTGAAAAAAAACCCAGTTTTCAATCCTGCGACAGCGGTGGTATCTCTTTTTAATATAGAGGAGATTCTTAAACATTTCTAACTTAAAACAACAGTAATACTCAATTATTGAAAAAGGGGTTTCCAATAAATATACCTATTCCAAGTTGTAGTTAACAAAAACATTCTTATTTTCATATAAGTAGTATGAACAAAATTTGCGGTCGCTAAGCAGTAAAAATTGCGACTAATTTTTGATAAATGTTAGGCAATTATAAATCTAATAAATTGGCTACCTGAACCATTATATTCCAAACTTTCGTTCGATATATGAGCTGCCGACCAACCCGTATAGTGGTTTAGGTGTTAGCCTCTAGATCGGAAGGTTCCTAGTTCGAATCCGGGTCGGGCATGGATGTTTGTAAGCGTATGGCGTAGAGGCGGCTGGTGCACCTTAAATCTGTCGTGCTCACGTTGGGTTGGTGTGGAAGTTTGGAGAGTGGGGTGCCAGCTGAGGTGTTGCTTCGTCATCTGACCGTGGTTCAAAATTACGAGGTGTTGTCCTCAGATCTTTTCCTTAAGGGATTCATTCCGGACCGTAGTCAATAGCCAGTTGTGTTGCTCAAGTACGACATTATCTAATAATTACCAACTACCGACATATGAGCCTTAAAATTTAATTAATAGAAAATTTACTCATTTCCCCATTCTCGAAAAAACGGGGAATTTTCAATGTAATTTTCTGCAGGGGTTTATTATTATCTATCATATTTATATTAATATTGCACTCAGAATTTTAAAACTTTGCCTATGTAAGTTGCAAGTGGTGAAAAAAGTTTTTCCAAATTAAAAATCATCAAAAATTATTTCAGATCCACAATAACTCTACATAGACTAAGTAGATTGACTATAACTATCGAAAATGAGTTTTGTAATAAATTGTGTTTTAAAGAATTCATACGAGATTATGCAGAATAAAAGGTCAGAGGAAAATGTTTCGATTAAAAATGGAATTTTTTATTGTTGTCAATTGTGCTGTTTTAAAACCAAATTTTCAAATACATTTTATATTTTAATTATTGTTATTAGTTTTTAACTTTTTAAAATTAATGTTTATCTTATTTCATTGGTTTTTTAAAATATTGCCTACTGTGCTTCATTAAAACCAAATTTTTAAATATAGATTCTGTTAAAAAAAATTTTGAGCACTCATAGGCGGCAGAGTCAGAATCGAGATAATTTTTACCCATGTGATTCAAGCAAATCAAATATAAATCTAAAAAGTTCAGAAAAATCTAAACGTTTAGAAAAATATCGACGTTTTAATTTCTAATTTAAATGTATTGTAAGTTTTAAAAAATCACCATAAAGTCATTTAGTAAATATTGTATAAAGAGTAAAAATATGATTTAAAAAAAATCTAGTGTTAATTGATGAATATTTTTTTATATAAATTAATTCATTGTTTATAATTTATTATTAATAATTAATCAATATTAATATAATTAATTTATTCTTCCCACTTTTTACAGGGGTACTTTTCGGGAGAAACCCCCTCCCGATTCAACAACCCTAGTTACCGCCTATGCTCGGCCTCCCTCTATTCAAAACGTTGGGACGTCCCTGCGTACACGATATTTTTTGTTTGTAACTCGCAAACCCGCAGTTGCTTTAGGTACGCCAAGACTAATCAACCAGATGATGAATAACAGACGAAAATACGGTAAGGTTCACGTCACGTCACGATTAGTTTGGGTCACATGGTCCTGGGTCTATGAAAGGTTACCATTACTCACATTACTTTTATATCTCCTCTGGATATAACATAACCAGAGAACACAGAATTACTATATAAGTTAGACAGGATTTATTTTGCGATCCAGCAGTCTAAGTAAACAGAATAATTGGAAATAAAAGTAAAAGCTAGAAATAAGATTTTTCTTTATAGGGGAATTAGGATACAAAAGAAAATGTTTTCAATACATAACAAATGTAGGACTGTCAGCATTTTTAATCCAGAATTCAATTTCGGGTGTCATCGAAGAAAACCATCATACATGCAAATAGACAGTTAACTAGCTCTGTTAGCTTAATTAAATAAAGTTCAAGGTGCGTGAAATACCTTAATCTTCATGACTAGTTGTTTTCTTGCCGTGTCAGATCTAAGGGTGTATCTTTGCCTGTTAAAATCTGGAAGTACATCATTGATGTTAAAAAGTTGTGCAAGTAAATACAATTCACTTTAGCAAAATTATTTCTCATGTTTTATTCTTTAGATATAAATTGTAATCTAACTATTAGAATAATAAACTAACAATTAGAGGCGCTAATTCCGAAAACTATTGGGAAAGGGCAGGTCTGACATCACATGTGCTTAATTTTTATGTATGAAAACTATTTTTCTGCATTTCATTATCAATATTAGATATATCAACGTGATCTGTTTCGAGGAAGAAAAGGGATTCATAACAAACAAAATATACTGCGATTTTATACGCACCACTCCAGATGCAGATCTCCGCCCAGAAGGAGATTTGGAACTTACTAATGTATAATCTTTTTCTGATGCAATTTTACTTGAGTTCTTTACATTTGGTATTATGTTCATTTCTTTATATATATACATCACATATGCTAAGTTTCATTCTGATCGAACTCAGATGGTGCAATTCTATTGAAGTTTATTAGGTAACTGTGCAAAATTAAGTTACTTTGAGTTTTATGGCACATGGTCCAAAGACGGACCAAACGCAAGATAATCTAAGCCATTAAAAATTAGTAAACGTTAAAATAGTCTAGAAAATAATCTAAAATAATAAAAGGCGTCATGCAGGTTAACCATGGGTAGAAACAAACTGTGAAGGCTAAAAATTTAGCTGGAGAAAATTGTGATAAAATACACTGCTGGTTGTAAAAAATGCAACACCATGAAGAAATCATCCGTGTTATTTTCTCTTAAAACAACAGAAAATATTTCAATGTCAATTTATACAAGGTAAGAACCTTTCATTCCAGGCTGCCGCTGAAAAGGTAGTAATATCCAAAGGTGTGGGACATTGATTCAAGAAAGAAGCATATCTTGAAACACAAACTAACGTTTAATGACGCAAATCACACACAAATATCTATACACATTTCAATAGGACCTTTGTCCAGTTCAGAACAAAATTACCGAGAACCTCCCTTGATCTTTTTAACATGTGCGAAGGGGGTCTCGTATCGCTTTCAACTGCTTGACACAAAGATGCGGGGGAAGTGACGTGATGGCGCTGCAGAGCCGCTACGTCATGAGAGTTCTTGACAATCCGAGTGAAATGAAGTTTGTAGCAAATGTCAATTATAGGATGTTATGCAAAGTAGTAAAGTTTCAGAGCCACCACGCATACGTGGTGTGAGGAGCGCCCTCTGTACTGATTGTAAAAGCGTGTAAATGGGCTGTAGTGGGACGTTGAAAATAGTGCATGGTTATTTTTTAGTGGCGAACGTTTAGTGAGACCTAAGTATGCCTCCAAGACTAAATAGGGTGAAATTTCAACAGCGGATTTTCCTATCGCGCAATAGCAGCTCGTGTGCAGCGGAACAGTTCCACAGTGATGCGAGTTTGGAAGCAGTGGACCGACGAGCACCGGACAACTCGAAAAACTGGGAGTGGACGACGGAAGGTGACGTCAGCGCGCGATGATCTGGTCCACATGGCGGTGAATGACCGTACAGCTTCCTCCAGGCAGGTGGCAGCACTTTGGTCTACTGCTACAGATGTACTAATGTCGGCTTCGTCAATTCGCCCACGTCTGCTGCACCGTGGACTTCGTGCAAGGATTCCTTTATACAGGATTCGCTGGATATGTCGCCTATTGAGCACGTGTGGGATTTGGTTGGTCGGCGTCTCGCTCATGATCCGCGTCCTACAGCTTCAAAAGACGAACTTTGGGTGCGCATGCAAACAATATGGAATTCTCTTCCACAAGCAGACATTCAACATCTGTTTCACTCCATGCCACGTCGTATAGCAGCACTTTTTGCAGCGCGTGGTGGCTACACCAAATACTGATTTAGGACACTTAATATTGTTTTTGTGCTTTGAAAATTTATTAATTTATTTATACTAGTACCAGCCGTTTGTGTATTAAATTTCATTTAATTCTGATGACTCCTTCATGGTGTTTGCATTTTTTACAAACAGCAGTATAGATACAACAATCTTAGTCGATTATTAAAAATTTTAATGAAATGAAACTAAAAAAGAGGAATTATAACAATAAAATGAAGCAGCGATGTAAGAAGGCAAAGCGAGAGAAGTGGAGTCTTGATAAAAGCGGATAAAATTGGTAAAGTATTAAAAAGGCGTCGAGATAAATATGTCTAAGACCTGTATAAGAAGTTGACATATGACTGATTGAAAGGTTCTTGGCAATGCTGAAACGATGGAAGGGATCCTCCGATCAATAAAAGTCTGTATATGACTCGTGAATGGCCGATGTGAAGACGTTAAAAAAATGAGACGTCGAGATGTTAGTGACGTTAAAAGAGTACTTGTTTGGAAGATTAGGATTTACCAGTAAATTTAAGAGTTCAGATTATACTACATACATTTTATATGTTTAAGAGGGTCATTATGCATAAACAGAATAAAAGGTATTCAGAAAGCTTATAAACGCATAAATTATGTTTGGAATTAAGCACAGGATAAATTTTAAGGGAAACAGTAGTAACTTATTAGGTAACTTAGTAAACTACTTAGGAGTAATTTAGTAAACAACTTGGGAGTAACTTAGAAAACTACTTGGGAGTAATTGAGTAAAAACAAGATATACTTTGTTTTTGGATGGCTCTAATGTTGCATCGGGATTATGTAAACTTATTTTAAGGGGAGTTTAGGATTCAACAACATCAAGTGGTTTAAAACGAAATATTTATAAATTTGAAACTGCTGGATCTACACTTATGATTCACACACAATAACTCTACTTAAATTTTAAGAAAATAAACTAAAAGAAAAATTTTTTTTTTCGTCTGGCTCTAATTTTGAACTAGTATTATGTAAACATATTTTTAAAGTGAGTTTGGGGATTCAACAACTCAAGTAGTTTAAAATGAAATATTTAAAAATTAAAAAAAAAAATTTGGATCTTAACTTATGATTCAATAATTACCTGCTTCAAGTTTACGTTCAGGTTCCGGGATTGATTTGGATTTCTCGATTTTTTTGCACCTCTTATCTTTTGCTTTCTGCAGCTTCGAACTGCAATTTTTTTTTCTTTCCCTCTTCTCTTCCCTCCTCTTTCTTCTCTCCATCTTCTCTTCCCTCCTCTTTCTTCTCTCCATCTTCTCCTTTTTTTTCTCTAAAAAAGGGGTTTATAAACATTTGTATATTATGAGTTACTTTTATTCAAGATAAAAGTATCCAAATTTGGAATCATACAAAACCTGCCATAAAGAAGTTTTCAAATGGCTTACAAAATCACATATGATATACTACTATTTTCTGATATCAATTTTCAGTTCCCGGTCGTATTTATAGCCGTTAAGCATTCGAGTGATTTCGACAAGATATCTCGTCTATCGCGGTTTTCTCAATTTTGCTAATGACGAGAGTTTGCCAATTTTGATGATGAGATGATGACACATGCTCAATATATGGTCAGGTTTTTTCTAATGACGAGATACTACCTCGTCGATACACCCCCAAGGGGGATTGAAAATCGCATCATTACAACTTAACCCTCCTGGTGTTCGACTAGACGAGGGATATCTCATTAAAACTGATAAGATTTTGATGGACGAGGCAACTCGTCATACGAAAACCAGATCTTGATCTCGTCATCATAAAAAAAATTGGCAATATATGCATTATCAGATCTTGATGGACGACATATCACGTCGAAATCACTTGTAGGGTTAAGTAGCGATGATTGGCTAGGGGCATGAACAGATCATGGATCATGTATTACAGATTTACGATAATGAACAACATAGCATATAAATCGGTGTGAAACTTCACTTTCCTTCTAAATGAAATAGGCGGAGTCATAGGATAGTCATTTTCGTCCGATTTCAGAAGTATAAGTCACGTGGACTTGGGAATTGACTTCGGTCATTTTAGAGTTTTTCCCATCTAATTCCATCAATTCATCCTGCATTAGGATTATACCCAGAAATTTTAAAACCAGGTGATCGGAAGAAATAAAAATAAAGCTGCGAGCTCTGACTATTTTATTAATGGATGGATTAAAGCTTCCAGTTGTTTCACTAGCTCCTAGACTATCTTGTTAGTGTGACGTAGAAACACAATTGTTTAAATTTAGAATGTTCTATACTATAATGTAGATCCACTGTTTCGTTATATACAACGATGAGGAATAAAGCCCCATTTGAATACTTCAAGGCTTTGCATCGGCTCAGAATCAGGATTAAATAGCAATTCGTGTGATCTCTTTTGAAGTAAAGTCAGAGTAAAAATCAATGACTGATCAAAAGTTTTCGATTCCAAAAGTGTGATTTCTATAAATGTAAAACTTCATACAAAAATAATCTCACTTAACCGATAGATAACTAACACCATCAGTAGGGTGGGTCGAAAAAATCAATATTTTTTTTCGGAACGCTTTAGGGCGGAAAAAAAAAACGGCAAAAAAATTTAAATCGGTTAACATCTTCCGTTCGCTCATCGTACTTAAAATTTATTAAAAATTGCAAAAATCACGATATTTTTGTAATTTTTTTCTGTTAGTTAAAGTTTTAAAATAAACACGCCTTAGTTTTTTGTGCTTTATTTAAGGTTCAAATAACTTAAATAAATTAAATTTGAACAATAATCTATTTTTTTCCGTTCGCTCAACGTCTTAGAAAAACAGAAATTTACCAATATTTCGCAATTTTTACTGTGCAATCGCTCGTTTTGCTAGAACAAAACGATCCAGAACTCATCTCGTGGAACCTCAGCCACAACCATCTAATTGTTGGGTGTCTATCTACATTATATTTACAAATATTTTCTAGAGTAGGATCTTTTGGCTTACTGTGTTTTTTTTTTTTTTTTTTTTACATCTACTACACATTTAAAGTCTGATTTTTTGGAGAAATGAAGCAAAACCGATCTAGACTCCAGTGGTGCTCGGATATAGCCATCTCTAGCTTCATGTCCACATACTTTATTCGAGGCCTCTGTCACAAGTTTGACGCACCTCTCCACAGCCTGTGTGTGACATGGAAACATTTGTATTTCTCTGATGGACGTCGTGTCAGAATTCATGAGTGATTTAATATCATCTTCACTTAGGTCCTGTAGCAGTGGGGGAGGATACACCATACACAAAAATTCCAATTAATAATTTCAATGTAATCTGAAGCTTGAAAGTTTATCTTCGGTGGTGCGAAATTTCTAACAGTCTTCTTCTTTGGGATGGTTTGTCTTGCTTTCAAAATCCTTCTGTAACCGAGTTCCCGAATATGTTCTCTATCATTGACAAGCATTGCCAAAAGAACACTATCGGGGTGCGCAAAGAACGCATTTCGTTGTATTACAAGATGTACAAAACTTTAAGTAGATCGTAGGATAAATACCGTGATGTTTGGATTGCTTGAAAAACATGATTTTGTCCGTCAGTAAAATATTTGCTCTTTTTTATAGTAAACCACACAGGCATGTGTCATTTTAAGATGAAGCCAACTTTTTCTTTTAAGTTTCCGGATGGATCTGATGAACTTATATACAATCTAAGGACTCGGATGGCCGTAGTTAGCCATCTGTAATGGGACAAAGGACCAGGGTCCGGATTTGTCAAGTCTTCTGGACAATGTCCCAAGATGATTGCATTTGAAATGTCAAACAAATACTGTTGCTCTTTGCTCAACAAATTCCTGTCTGTATCAGGAATCGTTCAATCTATGAGTTAATAATCGACCACAGGAAGTTTTTCACAGCAAGTGAGCTGCTGCCCGATTTGCCCTCTAAAAGATTTAGGCCCTGCAGTTTGACCGTCAATATGTTAGAAAAATGTGGCGAAAAGGAATCTCTTTAAAATGCAGGAGGCATATGCTCCACTGTAGCGGGCGTCCTACATAATTTTCTAGTCGGTGGATGACACAATTCTTCCATCCAGTGTAGGTTAAAGTGCCATCCCACCCTACTACTTCTAGTTTTTCTAGTGATATTGATAGTTCAGACAAACGAGAAATAATGCTTTGAGTTTTACCATTTGATGAACTCGAGGAAGGAGATACATGTCCAATATAAGTTGTCCAGTACAATCTTCTTACACATTCCTGAGGAATTGCTTGGCATTCAATTTTCGACGAACGTTCAAAGAAAAGACCCAACTTTTCTCAGGAGGTTAAACAAGTTCAATCTATTTCAAGTGAGTTCTTGTTCGCTTTGTTCTAGCAAAACAAACGAAGAGTTGTGCAGTGAAAATTGCGAAATATTGGTAAATTTCTGTTTTTCTAAGACGTTGCGCGAACGGGAAAAAATAGATTATTGATAAGAAATTAATTTATTTAGGTTATTTGAACCATAAATAAAGCATAAAAAACAAAAGCGTGTTTATTTAAAAAGTTTTAACTAACAGAAAAAATTACAAAAATGTTGTGATTTTTGCAATTTTTCATAAACTTTAAGTGCGATGCGCGAACGGAAGATGTTAACAGATTTTATTTTGTTTTGCCGTTTTTCTTCTTATGACAATAGTCAACTTTTCCGCACTAAAGCGTACCGAAAAAATAAATATTGATTTTTTTCGACTCACCCTAACTATTAGACACTATCAGTTTAAAGGAGACACTATCAGTTTAAAGAAGTGTGGTTGGGATGAATAGAGCATGCCACGAGTTGGCATATCTATTCAGAATGTTTGATTTTTTCGTATATTAATTACCATTATGCTATATTCAACATGCAAAAAAGTCAATCTCTCGGAATTATCAAGTCCTGATGAGTCTCGATTGGATTTTAGAAACGTACAACAGAATCGTGTAAAGTCCTTAAAATGTGTCTATCCACTATTTAAAAAAAACAAGTTTAGCTTTTTAATTGAGTGACACACTTTACTAATGGAGTGTTAATTGAATTTATACGAAAAAAAAATGTTATATATAAATTAAAATCCTGACAATACATGTAAAATTCATGTGCATGGGACCAATCAATTTTTTCTTATATTTATCAAAAATTTTGACCACATATTATGCAATATCTCCAGTACAACTTAAAATGTAAAGATTAAATTTTATATATAACTTTTAATAAACTTTATATAACCTTAGAATCTAAACTACAAAAATTTATTTTTGAAAGTTCAGTGTACCTTAATTCTAAAATTTTAGAAAATAGTCAACTTACGAATGCATGCTATTCTTAGTTCAACAAATTTCTCACGGTCTAGTAGAGTAATTTTTTGTAACTGGCCATCAATCGTAAATTTTAGATCTGAAACAAAAGAGGAGGAAATTCATCAAAAATCTTCCAAATAGCTGAAAGCTATGAAAATGGTAAGCATTTTGAAGCATCTGTTTTAATTTTTTTAAAGACGAATGCCTAACTCTGTAGTGCTAGTTAAGAGTTAAAAGATTAATACACAACCCAGTCGGCTAGTCATGAACTACAAAAGCAATGTGCGTAATTTTGTCGTGCTGGTCAATTATTAAAATATTAATCCCTAACACTGTCGGATTAGTCAAGAACTAAAAAAAATTAATGTGTAACGCTGTCGTTCTAGTCAACAAATAAAAGATTAATGCATAACACTGTCGAACTTGTCATGAATTAAAAAACTAATATGTAAAACTGTCGTCCAGAATTTAAAAACAAAAGGAGTAGCATTGTTGTGCTTGTCAAGAATCGAAGGATTAATGTGCAACGTTTCAGTGCTAGTTCAGAATTTAAAGATTAATATGTAACAGTGTTGGGATAGGCATGAATTGAAAGATAAATGTGTAACGCTGTCGGGCGTCTAGAATTGAAAAATTAATGTATAACACCTGTCCTGCTAGTCAAAAAAAAAAATTAATGCGTCACAAGTAGCGGTCGTCACGATTTAAAGGATAAAGACGAGAAAAAAAAACTATGAGTAGCATGTGGTGGTAGTGATGATTTAAAGGATTAATGTGTGCACAGTAGTACTAGTCAAGTTTTAAAAGATTAATGTGTAAAACTGTCGTGCTTGTCAATAATTAAGAAAAATAATGTGTAACAGTGTAGGTAATTGGTAATTTTTAGTTAACGTCGTACTAGAGCAACACAACGGGCTATTGACGACGGTCCGGGATCAGTCCCTTAAGGCAGTGGTCCCCAACCCCCGGGCCGCGGACCGGCACCGGTCCGTGGATTAAATGGTACCGGGCCGCCCAAGGAACATTAAATTATGTCCAGTTTATTCCGTTGTTTTGGTTGCTGTCACTGCAGAAAACCCCGCTTCATACATATAGTTTGTCGGAAATGGCAATAGGGATTAAAGTGCTGTGATGGCGATCTCAGGGTATTCCGCCATGACTTTAATTCAGAACATCGGCAGAGTTGTTGACTCGAACGTAGTTTTAAGGCCGCCTTTATTTGCAATCTCCAGCAGTTGATCTTCTTCTTGCACATACATGCTAGATTCGCCTGATTTGTTGACAAATGGGTCGCGGATCCATTCTTTACTAGTTCGTGGATGTCTTGTATTTGAGAAGTAGCGCTCGAACTCTTTAAAAGCAAAGACAGGTGATCGTGCACCTACTGGGAGAATGAATGTTTAGGCTCAGTCTCGCCTAAAATCCCCGCTATGTCTGAAACATGTCCAAAATGCCTCTGTTCACGTGCCGTCCCGACAACTTCAGTTTGGCTTTAAATGCAGCTACTTTGTCTGCCAAGTTGAAAACAGCTGTCACATTTGTCAAAATTGGATCAAAAATATCACTCCCAGATGAAACCGTCTCGTTGCAAAGAAACAAGCTCAGAGTTCTCGTTGATTTAGCGGTCTAGTGAGTTAAAATGTTAAATAACTTTATATTCAATTTTTGGTGTAACTAAATTTTATTTTGAAGGCATGTTTAAATACAATTAAATTAAAATTGTTAAATCAAAACAATCTAAAATATAAACAATCAACGTCCCCTCCCTCAGTGAGCCGCGTTAAAATTATCAAACGCTGATCCGGTCCGCAGCGATAAAAAGGTTGGGGAGCACTGCCTTAAGGGAAAGATCCGAGGACAACACCTCGTAATTTTGAACCACGGTCAGATGACGAAGCAACACCTGAGCGGGCACCCCACTCTCCAAACTTCCACGCCAACCCAACGTGAGGACTTTCGGCCACGACAGATTTAAGGTGCACCAGCCGCCTCTACACCATACGTTTACAAACATCCATGCCCGAACCCGGATTCGAACCAGGAACCTTCCGATCTAGAGGCTAACACCTTAACCACTATACCGGTTGGTCGGCTGTAACAGTGTAGGACTTGTCAAGAATTGAAATACTAATGTATAACTCTGCCAGGATAATCAAGAATTAAAAGATTAATGCGTAATACTGTTGTGTTAGTCACGAATTCAAGCATGAAACTGTCAAAATAGGCAAGAATTGAAATATCAATGTGTAATACTGTCGAGGCTAGTTAACCAGGCAGCATCTCAGAGTTTGCCCTGGTTTACACTATGGCCCTCCGCTCAAGAGGTTGTGGGGCATATCTCAGTCAAACAAGAAAGATAAAAGTAGAGTCAGCAATGCTAACCTTTTAAGGTGCCCAGGATCATGTGACCAAAACTAGTAGTTAAGTGATCTTTATACTAATTTCGTAAGACGGGTAGAAACGAACTTTCATCGTATGATTGGTCCATCCATTGATTCCACATTTGATTGGTCCGCGCGACATTGACCGGCTGTAGACTTTGGCGATTTCACCACTTTTGTCGACTCTACAAATGAGCACTTAAATATCTACCATATTATGAATGTTACATCGCCAAACGAGGCGATAAGATGCCCAGTGGCCAACTAAATCAAATCTTCAGAGCCGTCACGTGACTACTAGCCGACTTTTTGGAGATCCTCTCAATAGCAATGTTCAATCTACTTATATTTCATCTCTTTGGTCCCAGTCATGGCAAGGACGTTTGCAGTGGTTCGGAATCACTTTAAATTGTAGATCCCTGTCTAACTAACCCTCGAAGGCGGCTAAAGCCCATAAACTCATGGGTGTGTCACTATATAGTTTTATATGTGCTCTGTTCAAGAATACGAATATATATATTTTCTATTTACAAAAGATCCTTACCTTCTTCAGGAGTCACTATTGGACGGTGGACATCCACGATGTCGCATAAATTTGAATCTGGAAATAAAAGTTAAAACTTGAAACGTAATGCTTTATCTTACAAGTGAAAAGATTGAAATACGGTCACTGAATTGAATTTTTTTCGTATTTAAGATCGTTCATTACTAGAGAAACACAAACAAGTGCAAATTGGCAAAACGCAATGCTTAGCAGTTTTTGTTCAAACCCACAATGATTACAAAAATACATTTGATTATCACTGCTGTGGTTATGAGTTTAAACTAGTCACGTAAGTCGGTAGGCAAGCGTCCGACAACCACGCTGCAATAATGGGTTCGATGCGATTTTTGTAGGTAGGTAGTTGAATTTACGACGCATTGGAGCAACACAACAGGATGTTGGCGATGGTCTGTGTATACGACGGGCTTTGGTTGGATTCGGACTCGCGACCTTCCTGTTGATAATCTGTTACTTCTCCAGCCGGGCCACCGCTAGAATCAGTGCCGTAACTAGGCAGGTGCAACAGGTGCCCCCGCACGGGGCCTACTTGAAGGAGGGGCCCAAAATGCTGTTCACAATAAAATATGTTTTGAAATTTTTTCGCCTTTCTGTTGCACTGTTTGGTGATTAGAATTTGCCTAACTTAGATGTCTCTGCTCACCAAAATGAACATTCGGATGAATAGCAGAACTGACCGATATTACTTGGGTTTTCACGTTTATGTGTTTGTGAAAACAGCTAAGAATGCAAATAATAATATTCAGATTATTTGATTACAATATTTCAAGGATTTCATGAACAGACGCGTGAAGAACGTGCTTGGATAACCTTGTAAATTTTGTTATGTTGGTTTTTTGTTATTTCTGTAGGTAATTTTGTACTTAAGTATTTGTATAGTGAAGTGATTTGCAATTTTAAGTTTTTATGTACTTGTAGACTAGACTATTCGTTTAGTACTGTGTAATGTACCATTTGAGTTTTATAGCAAAATTTTAACATTTAATTTCATATGGAACGAATATTTAGGCTTTTATTATTTTTTGTAAACTGTTTGATTGGAAAAAATCTAGGAATATGTTTATACAAGGGCATCCAAGCAAATGATATGTCGTCAAGTGCTTGCATTCGACCTATAAATATTAGTTAGAATACAGTTTACAGTATCTTACAACAGTTTTATACTTATACATGCAACATGTTACAAATAATATTTTTGTTTAATTCTAGTTTAAAAATTTCTAAGAAACTGTCGGGTGCACAAAAGATAAATATAAGAAAACGAAAATTCTAAGAATGCAAGTCAATGTCGCAACAATTTGTTAATGGGCTTAGAACAGGAACACCAAAGAAAGGAGGAAATGTGGAAGAGGTAAAATCTACTACTGCTTCACAAGCTGATCATATACTACATTTGACATCTCCCCTTCAATGAACGACAATTCTCAGCGAAGCAAAAACAAGGAGCCACTGCAAGAAGAAAAATCTACTGCTTCACAAGATATTTTACTACAGTTGCCCCATAATAATTCAAGAGGACGAGCCTGCACAAAGTACTGTCTCACGTATCGATAATACCTTACAAAATACGTGCTCTACTGTTCCAGAATAAATACTTCTAAATTACAACGATCCCAATTCCTGAATTGCTATTACAAATAAATTAATATATTCCCTTGTCACAGATGGTCCATATCAAGGCGTAACTTTAACACGGAAAGAGACGATTCAGATAGAAAATTTACAAAGGAATAGTTTTATGTTAACAAAATAATGGAGAAACTGTTAGAATAAAATGGATTTTATATTCCATTAATCAAAATACGGTATTTTTCCTTCCCTGCATGCTTATTGGACACAAATCGCATAATCTTTCAGGCCCACAAAGAGGATTTCATGATTGAAGGCATCTCCATCCTGTTATTCCCTAACACAAAAATTCTCCGAAGCACCGAAACGTACGTGAAATAGAAAGTGATGGGAAAGAATCTAAAATCAGTTAATGCAATTGATGATTATGTAGTTAATTCAATAAACAAGGCAAATGTAATAGAGTAAGTGCAAGTATTTTGGAAATAAATAATTGAGCAATATTTGTACCTTGCGCATCTCATAATCTAAATTTATCTGGTGTCCACGCTGTATCTACAACTTCAGAAATTATTACTTTTTTGGTACTGTGCAAAGATTATTTAATTTTTTCTAGTCCTCAACAACACGTTGAGACATTTTAATGAAGTGCCTAAAATTATGACTTAAAAGTTTTTTATGAAGCAAGGTGGTTGTGATGTTCTGTTATGATTGAAACTGTAAGGATATCTTCTTTCTTTACGGATTTAAACATCGTTAGTTCAGATTTCGTTTTGAGTTCTTTTAACTTAAGTCCAACCTCCTGGTTGCTCTGGTTCAACGAAATAGAGCGTGATGTGAACTTCGTCTCTTTCAATAACCAAGCACGAGATTATAAAAAAAACAATTAAATTAAATGATACAAAGGACATACATAAACGAACATCATTTCAACCGGTGCAGTACATCGCACCTCAAAAACAAAAACAAACTTTCAGCCGAGGCAAGAATCCGAATGAATTTTCTCGATGACAACCTTTCCACGCAGGGAGGTTAGTCGCCAAGAATAAGAATCCTTTTTTTTCTAACCAATGTTGAATACCTTTCTTTTTCACATCTCCTAAAACTCTCCGTAATATGATAATACCACTGAATCTTCCAGGATGGTCTGGAACACTATAGACCTGATTCATTGTCTCTTCCATCCTAAGTATATATATATATATATATATATATATATATATATATATATATATATATATATATATATATATATATATATATATATATGTATATATGTATATATGTATGTATGTATATATATATATATATATATATATATATATATATATATATATATATATATATATATATATATATATATATATATATATATATATATATATAATATTTTTTTGATTACCAAGTAAAAAAATACCTTCCATACATACTAGGTATAAAAACTTAATGGCACTGTTTACTTCTTGTTACTCTATTACATACCCCATAAGAATAAATTTAAAAACTGGAAAATATGTACTATAATGTTATATACAAATAATAAACATTGTGATTGGTTCTAGATTATCTTTCAAAAAATAGCAACACATAATTAGTAACATCAATATTTATTGACACACGTTGAGTATAATATACATTCACACAAGTAATTGAAATAATACACATATATAGTTTTTTTTTCATTATACAACAGAACTAAATCTTATTTCATTGGTTCTCTGACATACATTTCTCTAACTTTGTTTAAAACATCTGTCACATTTAAACACTCAAAAAAGTCACCCTGTAATATTAAATAGTGAAAATTTAACAGTCCGAGACTCTTTTGCAAACTTTGGTGCAAACTCCTTCCTATTTATTATGTACAATACTATCATTCTCGGTAATGATCTCCTGATGACCAACTGGATATTTAATTTAAAAAACGAAAACCAAAAACATTTTAAGTTTTAGAAACATTTACAAAGAAATCATATTTACGACAATTTCATCATAATATTTACCTACAATACTTGTTGCACCATGGATACAAACTTGTGAAATCAATATACTTCGCATTACCATCGTGAAAGAATTTCACTGCATTCGTCCTACCACCGAAAAAGGCATCCCTGGGATTCAAACGATCCATAACACCGTGCGTTTTCAAAAAACTCTTCAGACAAAACAGACATTGTACAAAGCAGACATTTTAAACCGAGACACCGGATTTGTGATATCTGGATCAAAGCACTTCTCACAACCATAATAGAAACAGCCCTAAAAGAGGGAATAATGTTTTAATACAGAGCAACAGTAACAAAACAACTATCGAAAAAATATAAACGAAATAATACTTACGTGATACTGATACACAGTGTTGTTTTCTCCGCATTACTCATCGACGCTGATGCCATTCAGCTTTATTTCACCTCGGCCGTTCAAAGCATGCTTGATTGCAATGTTGTTTAATGGTCATTAACTTTGACCCTTGTGGGATGACTTTCGGCTGATAGATTCGATTCGTGGGTCGAAATGGTAATAATAGATCTCTTGATGATTCTGGCACCACAACTCTACGATTCCTCGCTCCTCCTCTAGGCCTCTTCAATGTCACCACGTTAATATTTAGTTATCCATTTAAGAGAATCGCATCTTTTGATTGTAGAACTCTCAATATTTTAGCCAAAACAGTTTTGACAGTCATTTTACGAACTTCTGTCAATCGCGTGGAAATGGGTCTATCAAGCTGATCCGTGCAGATACAAAATCTAATGAGATCATGTGGTAATAAGTTAACTGTGGCCCTCGATATCAGAAACAACATCGAAAAAAGCTGACGTACAACATCTATCGCAGACACCAGAGGAACCGACCTTGCATGTGCGGGCAACCGATCCGTGTCAATGACAGTTACGTAATCTATTTCTTCAGAATCGAAAGTTCTATTCATTCTTCTCCGTCTTTCAATCAAAACGACAGCATCATCAAGCTTAAAATAAAAAGTGTCTTTTACTAACAAGTAATCATAGAATATTCTCATGATGAACATTGGGTAGAACAATATACCTACATTATTAGAATCAGACACCGGTAAATTCGTCCAAAACTCTGAAAAGTTAAAACTATCCATATTCCCTTAAAATTTAGTTTTTTTTAATAATAAAGTGGAATATTACATTACATTCTCCTTAAATATTAATCAGGGGAATAAATATGCTTACACCATTGCCAGCTTGATCCCGATAATTCGGAGGAAAAGAGTTTGAGATATTTCACTCAAAATCTAGGAATTAAAAAAATATTTTTACATTCGTTGTAATTTATAAATAGAAAGTAAACTCATTTTATGCGAAACAAATTTCATTGCCTCATCATTATCATCGTACAAATCCATCTCAGAAACATCCGGCAAAGGATTTTCGAAGAATATCTGTGAAGTTTCAACTAAAACCTAAGAATTAAGTAGAAAAAAAAATAACAGATTTTTCCGATTATTTACTAACATCCATGAAAGATCATAACCGCGATAAATTAAAACTCACATCTTCATTATCTGTAAAGAATAGATCCTCATTCCCGTCGCGAAATTCATTTTCTGAAACCTGATAAAATGAATTTATATAAACAAATGTATATTCTTATCTTAAAAACAGGAACATATATTTATTACAAAATCCCCGGAGACGTTAAGAGAGAAACCACATGTTATGCAGGCAAGATGTCTAGCTTACTATCCCTATGTAGAGAATAAATATTTGTAACTTTAAAGTACATTTCATCATAGAGTTGAAAAAACAGGCAAAAGATATAGATAAAAATATATTACTTATCTGAGTAACCAAACTTTTTATTTCATAAACATACATGAACTAAAATCAGGCTTTAATATTACTTAAAATGACCGATTCAATAAAGATTAAATAGGAAATGAATATATGCAAAAAATCAACCAATGTTTATTTCGTAAACATACATGAATTGAAGCAGGCTTTAATATTACATAATAGATCAAAACAGTATAGCTTTCAACACAGGAAAATGAATATATGCAAAAATCAACAAATGCCTATTTCAGAAATATACATGTATTAAAACAGGTTTTAATTTTACTTGAATGACCTAATCAATAAAGATATCAATAAGAAAATGAAAAGAAATAGGAAATCAACACCTACTTTATTCAAACCCATTGGATAGATAGTTGGGAACAAGGTACAGCAATGCAACAACTGATGTAGCAAAAAGTGAAATTACGTGTAACATCTAAACATCTTTATATGAAAAAATCGTTATAATGTCTGACGAATCGCAACCAACCAGAATAGTTGAGACGGAACCTTGTCCAACAGAAATCATCAAGAGTAATACAAAAGGTTACACTTAGCCAATAGCAAGCTGCATAAATGTCGTCAGCTTATACCCCCTCTCCCTAGCACAACCGAATTTTAAATTCTCTATAGTTAAATACTTCCAGAAGCTTCTAGAGCGTTTCGGTTACAAATAGCATTGTGTAATAACTGAAAAATATATTGCCTTTTAGATAATGGATAATTACTCCAAAAGTTTAGAGCCACCTTTCCCTATCACAATCGAACTTGAAATTCTAAATGAAAAAATGCTACTAACGTGCTTTTGCTCTCTATAGTATTGTGTAACTACTGAAAATATGTATTGCCCTTTAGATAATAGGTAAATTGCTCCGATATAGTTTAACCCTTCTCCCTATCACAATTGAATTCGAAATTCTCTATGGAAAATGCTTCGTAAATGTTTTTTGTTCCCTATAGTATGGTGTAACAATTGAAAATATATTGCCATTTATATAATAGATGAATTTCTCCGATTCTACTATCTGTTAGCCCTATTTATGTGGTTATATCCCTGTACAATAGATCGAACAATTCGCATGCGTGTCTTGAGACTTCAACTACAATAGCAATCACTCTTTTCCGAAAATACCGATCCAATTTAAGGCCATTTGTGACTTTTGTCCTATTCAGACAGTATCACAAGGCTTTGATAGTGTTCAATTTTAGCTTAGAACCTCAAATTCAAAACAAGCTGCTCACCCTTCTCAGATACGAGAACTCTAAATTCATTGTGCGTAAACAGAATGTTTTTCACTGATACAAGTACCCACTAGGCGCTCTTTCAAAATACTTTTTTAAAGTACTTTTGTAAGCGTTAGGTAATGTGTTTCATATATATGTCAGTCAAGTGAATACGATCGCCTCTCAACTGTGAGGGCCAGTAGTTTACAAAAGAACCAGGAAAATAATTTGTCAACTGATAAAGAGAGGTGTAACATCGCACGGTCTCCCCCTATTACTCTGGGTATGGGGGAAGGGGTCTTTGTTAACCTACAAAGAGGTCATTGCCTCTCTTGACTCTTTGGACACTGGCCTTTCAGATGCATTCCCCTCCCCCTGTTAGAGTTCAAGCAAGATGACGTCACAAAAAACAAGATGGCGGCAACCGTTGCCACTCACGTGAAAAGTTTCGCCCTGTAGGAGTACGGGATCAACAGGTGTCCCACCCCTCCAGGGTGGGGGCGGGATGATTTACAGGTGACACGACCCCTTTCTATTGTATTAGCTCAGCACCACTGGTTACTACTTATACTGCATACCATCCGTTCACCAAGTAAATGGTCGTTGTTTACTCATCTCGTAGTCCAAGACGCCGACTTAGTTAATCACGTGATATTTTGGTTTCGGGTCCTGTCTTTCTAGTTGGACTTGTATAAAACCTTTTTGATTGTATAATTTAAAGAAATAGGGAAAAAAATTTACTTACGTGATGTTCTTTTTATTTCTTCTGTTAAGCAGGGTTCCGGGTCTAAAATGATCAAAAAGTTTAGGTTGAATACAACGAAAAGAAAAGCAAAAATTCGACACCATTCCAAAGTTTGTAAAAATACCATTAAAAGCCCACAAATTTCACCATAGGCATTTATATGCTTAAATAAAAATGTAACACACTGTTCTGCATTAAATATTACTTTATAATGTTCTAAATTCTTTTCTTATAGTGTTCATTTCCTATAAGTTTAGAAAAATAAAATTTTCCAAACTGTATGAACAAATATAATTTTAAATGTTCAATAAAATAGTTAATTCTCAGTCAGTTATCTCTTAACTCTCAAAAATTAGTGCAATTAAACATTGTGCTTAAAATTTTCAATGCATCGATGCAGAACACAGATATAACTTTGTCCCACGTGTATTAGTAATCAGAGAAGATTGACTATTTTATTAACTCAAAGAACATACAAAGCATCATAAGAATAAACAAATATTCAATATGACCAAGTTTATGGCACATCACGTTGCCTCAAAGTAGTTCATAAAGTATAAAGTTCATATGAATAAACAGTTAGTTCATATGATAAAGTTCTGGTCTCAAATTTAGGTTTTAGATACCTGGTTATACATATAAGCCAAACGAGCAAAACATTTAAAACAATACATGAAGCCAAATTTTAACTTGAACAGATAACAATCTTCACTTATTCTCGTATCTTTCCTTAAGAAAACATTACTTATAAGGGTACTAACCAGCTTCATCTTCTTCGTCTTCTATCTTTATTATTTCTTCTGAAACAAACAAGCATTGATACCATTGCTCTCTCATTACATCTAAAATCCATCCTCCAAACAAAACGTAAACAAGTTTGGAAATAGTCAAAAATATTAGCAAAAGGACATTGCCAGCCTTGTGCCATCCCGTATCGTTCAAAAGCAGTCACATATGGGTTTTCCAGTTTCAGCAACCGATCGAATAACTATAATTCTTAATAGCATTCCTTTCGGTATTACGATTAATGTTTGGGTTTATGGACCGACTGCATAATCGTAAGGAAAAAATATAAACACGTTTGCAAATAGTCAAAAACATCAACAAAAGAATTGTACACTGAGAAAAAAAAAGCTATTCGATCGACTTTTTTCAAATAGTTGAATTGAAATAGAAAGTAAAAATAGCAATCTATATAAATAAGAATGGAGTGTTCGTTTGTACTGTACCATATGGTACTAGCCGACCCTTTTCCCTAACACGTGGACGCTGGAATGTTTCGGAATGCGAAAACAACTTTAGTCTTTGCACGTGCGGCTCCTTGGCGGCCCATTTGATCCATACACAGCTGGAGTTTCCGTCGGTTCCCCAATCTCAGGTCTGGGATCAAGTTTTTGCGGTGGGGGACTCAAGTCGGCATGACAGACGGTTTTCGCATCTGTGTGGGGGTGTTTCTGTTCTGGAGAGGACATTGTAACATACACTTCCGGAATATCTTTTAAATGTATTTCTATAGTATTTCTTTTTCCTTATTCCAAGATATTGTGATACTTCCTGTGTTTATTTTTACTTCTTAATACTCTTGGAAAGGATATCTTTTCTTTTGACATATTTATGTGAGCTTAAATGGTTTTCCCGGAAGTTCATTTTTTCTTTTATGTATATTGTTGGTGAAAAGATATTTTTTTGTAACGGCTTTTTTAGTCGATTGGATGCTTCGTTGAAGTGTGGACTGAGTGCGGTGTACGAATGGCATGTTTCAGCCGTTATGTTTTAAAACATATGATGAGAGGTAGTTGTAACGGTGATGTCGCTACCAAGTTGTAAATAAATTTTTCTTTAATTCTTTAAAAAAGGCTATTTCTTTTATCACGACGTTACAGCTACCTATTAATGGTGGCATGCACTGTGATCGTTCCCATTAAATTGAAGTCTTGGACATCCCGTCCTGATTTGAGAATAAACTGTGGACATCTCGTCCTGTGTTGAGCGAAAATTTGCGTGCGTCCTGCAGCAACGAAGAAGGCCATCCGGTCTGTAGTTTTTGGACATCCTGTCCTCGTGAGTGGAATATTTGCGTGCGTCCTGCAGCAACGAAGAGGGCCATCCGGTCCGAAGTTTTTGGACATCCCGTCCTCGTGAGTGGAGTATTTGCGTGCGTCCGGCAGCAACGAAGGGGCCATCCGGTCCGAAGTTTGTGGACATCCCGTCCTCGTGAGTGGAGTATTTGCGTGCGTCCGGCAGCAACGAAGGGGGCCATCCGGTCCGAAGTTTGTGGACATCCCGTCCTCACGAGTGGAGAATTTGCGTGCGTCCGGCAGCAACGAAGTGGGCCATCCGGTCCGAAGTTTTTGGACATCCCGTCCTCGTGAGTGGAGAATTTGCTTGCGTCCGGCAGCGGCGAAGTGGGCCATCCGGTCCGATGTTTTTGGATATCCCGTTCTGTTTCTGTGTATGAAACGTGGCCTGTTACTGCGTGTGTCCAGCAACGAAGCTTAGTCCGGTCAGTAGAATTGGGACATCCCGTCCTGTTCCTGTGTGTGAAACGCGTGTGTGTTCAGCATCGAAAGGGCCGTCCGGTCCGAATTTTTTGGGCATCCCGTCCTGTCATCGTCAGCAAAGTCCAGTTCGAACTTTGGGTTCCTGCTCAAGGACTTCCTGTGTACCATCAAGCAACTGTTCCAGATAAGTGGTTTCGGTTTTAAGTCTAAAGTTTTATGCACTATTATATTTAATGTACAATTTTACTTCTGTTTTTGTGATAACTTCCATTTATCGTAACAGGTTTCGAAACAAAAAAGTTTCTTAATTGCAAATTTTGCTTTTACAATAGAAATTAGTATTGTTTTGGAATTTATGTGAAATAGAAATTTAAGAGATTTTAATCGTCGTAGATGATTATTTATCTAAATTAATAATTTAAATTTGTTTTGTATTTGAAATGGTATTTTGATTTTAAATTTTTTAAAATTAATTTTCTTTTGAAGGTCTTTTGGGTTACAAAATTGGTTTTTGTACATTTATTTTTTTTCTATTGTTTTATTGTCTTTGAGTTATATTTTTGTGGCTTGGCTATAAGGTAAGTCAGAATTCTGGACAGTTTCGGTTTCGAAAAGTTTTCTTTTTGTACCTTACGTTATATTTGAGTCCAAAGGGGGAAACTGTTTAGAATTTAATCATGACTTATTTAGTTAAGGGAAAGAAAGAGGACTTGATCAAATTGGTGGAGGAGATAGATTTAGAAATCACCGTAGAAAAATCCATAAAACAATTAGTGGATCTAATTACTTCAAGTGAGGGATATGATGAGGAATTCACCAAAGCACTTTTTGGTAGAATTGTTACGTTACGATTTCCGATGGCCCTCACTTCCTCCTATGTATGTGTGGAACTTGGGGATTCCCGCTGGATTGGCGAGAGTCGAGGTGAAACGAAGCTCTTGTCCTAACGAGAAGGGGGTGCTTCGACCCCTTTCTGGCTGGCCTAAGAAGGAGGAGACGACACGAGAAGACGAAGGGAAGCGGACCGGACTGAGCTGTTCCTGAAAAGCAAGGGCGACCCGAACGACATTTCCGGATGCGATACACCAGTGATGCCCAGCTCTTACGACTGATGTCCATAGGTTCCCGGCGAATCCATTCCCTCTTCATCTGACGGAAAGTCTCGATCTCTTGTCATGATCCAGCGGTTCCCCAGGTAAAGCTGATTTTGCCTATTTAACTGGACACCAATAAAGTGGAATTTCCCAGGAACTACTAGTTGCATTCATTTCAACTGAAAAGCAACTTAACAATGGTGCCGTGACGCCACCGAATCGGTTATTGTGGAATAGATGAGTCTTCATGGACATAACGTTTCGAACGTATTTCGATTAAAAATACTTTAATACAGGTTTAAATGCCGAATGATCAAATTAAGTGGGTGTCCAGCCGTTTGTTTTGGTGTATAGATATTACTTACGTAGATCAGTTTATGAATTAATGTGCATTCCCTTATATATATATATTGATATTACTTTTCTAGATAAGGTTATTGATGTATGTGTGCATTGTTCAAAAGTATTACATTATATTGTTTTCATTATATATGCATGCTTGTTGCTGATGGGTATTATAAAGTGGAGGAAATGTATTCTTGTATATAGTGATAGAAGGTTTATATCGTACACAAGTGCATGCTGTTAGGCTGGTGTAAATTGTTTGTATAAAAAGAGCAAAGATATTTTAAATAGTTATACTCGTTATGACGAGTTCTGAAAATGGCGTGACTGAGGGAGTTGTCCCCGACGCTGCGGGGCTCCCTCAATGAGGAATTTGCATTGGTTTTTTTTATATTTTTATTTGGTAGAAGAGAAAAAAACAGGATTAATGGTATATTTTTTTCTTAATTTTTGAATGTGGATAATTAATTAAAAATGGTTTAAGTTTGCAGTTGGGCATTTGGCGCGAAAACGCTACTTTTGCAATGGCTGCTCTTGTGACGTCACTGTGCATGTAAACAAACAGCGCAATACGTTGTTTGTTAGATTCTGTGATTGCCATTTGATTTTCTGTGGAAATTCTTTATCTATCTGGGTTTTTTTTGTAATGAGTGAGAACGAAAAACTACCCTACAAGTACTGTATTGTACCTTGTTGCGTAAACACAACTTCAAATTCAGTTGATAAGCTGTTTTTTAGCGTTCCAAAAGATTCAGTTAAAAGAAAAGCGTGGACTTACGCAATGAAACGGGGTGATGAACTAGTGAAAAATGAACTAGTACAAGTCAGTTATAGGTCTACAGGCAGAATAGTATTATAGTGTTTCAATGTGCAATAAAAATTAAATTTTTAAGTATTAATGGAGAACTTCCTTAATCTCAATTAGTTTTAGGTCAATTTATGAATGTTACTAAAGATCATACATACCTCATCATAGCTCTAACTCCTCATATTTCTGCTCCTATAAAATCCGGATTTTTTTCCCAAGAAAGAAAACATGGAAATCGTATCTATCTTGGGAAGGTTATCAGATTGGCCTTTGACAAATCCCGGTAAAATCGACATCGCAAACGAAATATACAATAAAATAAACGAAAGATGATTATAAAAGTTAAACACAGGTATAAAATTTAGTTAAAAACGATAAAAGGATTAAAGTGGCAAAAAGGCGAGCGAAAACAGCATCAGTTTCAACACGTAAATATTGATACTTCATGCATAGTGACGTCAGAGCCAATCACGTAACGTTGTGCGATTACGTCATTTGTCGCTTTTTTAAAACTAAATTTGTGATTTATTTAACTTCTTTCCGATATTTAAAGCGGCATATTCGAAAAAGGTGGAGCTGAAATTATCAGGAAATTATAAATTTGAGCAATTTCCTCAGATCCGCAACTTCTCCATTGCGTTCGGAGGTTGGCGCGAGGGGAACTTTTTACCCCAACAGTTTTTCCCCCGAGAGTCTGGGGTTGATAGCCACGTTCATGGGGCAAAGTGGATCGTATGATGTGCGAGAATTTTTCGAAAGGATCGAGGAGGTAGCTAAATTTGCGAATTGGTCGCAGGACGAATTGTACTTTGCCTGTAAATGTAAGTTGGGGGGAGAAGCTGCGGCATATTTTAGGGACATCCGTCACAGTATCAAGGGGTTTGAAGAGTTAAAATATGCATTTCTGGAGCGATTCGAAATAAAAACTGATACCTCCAGCTCCATTCGAGAATTGTTGGAGTTTCGTCAACCCTCGGATATGACTGTAGCCGAGTTCTTCTCGAAAGCCTCTGCATTGTCATACAAAGCTTGTTGTTCTGGGGAGCTTTCAAACGAGATGGAGGAGGCCTATAGGAATAAGATGTTGAAAGCCGTTCTATTGGCAAACTTATATCCACAAATTAGGAGGGGCGTCGTTGCAAGGAATCCTTGTACAATAGAGGAAATTAAGCAGTTTGCGTTAGCCGAGGAGCGGGCTTGGAGAGATTGTAAAGGGGATAATCATGTGTTGGAGCAAGAGCAAGTGTTTGCTGCGGTAAGGCGGGACGCGGAGTTGAATGAGTTGAGGCTTGCAAACAAATCTATGGCCGACACCTGCTCAATACTTGCAGAGCAAGTTCAAAAGTTGACAGAAAGAGTTGAATCCATTGGCACTGAGAATGTCCCTCATAGGTTTCAATTGGGAGGACGGAACAATCAAACAGATGTCCAATGTTTTAATTGCGGAAAAAAGGGACATATAGCACGATTTTGCAGAGAGAGACCTAGGAGACAAAACAATAATAATGCGCGACCAAATCAGAGACAACCAAGGAGGGAAACTAATGGAGGAAATTCCTTTTACGCAAGAAATTACAATGAGTCTTTAAACTAAAAGGGGGTCCGATCAACACACCTGTAGTTGATCAGATTGAACCCAAGGTGCAGGTGGAAAGAAATTATGCGATGGAGGGAAGGGCAACGGATTTGCCAATCATAAAGTGCATTATAGGGGGTAAGGTGGTAAAAGCATTGTTGGATTCGGGAGCATCGCTCAATCTAATTCCCAGGAATGCTATATCGAAAGGTATGAAGTTGGAGGAAAATTGTAACGTTTCCTTGCGAACGATTAGGGATTCTGATTTGAGCATTAAGCACAAAACATATTTATCTGTAGATATTGAAGGCCACGAATTTAAAGAGGAATTTTTCATAACCAAGGAGAATATTTCACCGAATTTTCAGGTAATTTTAGGAAATTCCTTCTTGGCAAATCAAAATTGCAACCTAAACTTTCAGGCTAAAACTGTTAGCTGTGATAAATTTGTAATCAAATGGGGGATTGACCCCTGTATGGATAGTGAAACTAAACGGAGGGATGCAAATAAAGGATCTTCGATCCATAGCGTAACATCCGCGGAACAAAATGACCAGATGAGAATTTGTAATTCTTCTTCCAAACCTTTCGCGTACCTAACTAAGAAAGAAACAATTCGTCCTTTCAGTAAGAAAGTTGTGCAGGCTAATGTAAGGGGAGAGATTGGGTCTGAAATGTTTTTGGCCGAATCGATAAAACTTAAGAATATTGCGATTTGCCGTTCTATTCATTGGAGTAACAGCAGAATCAATATCCCGATCATGGTTTTAAACACTTCTAACCAAAGTTTAAATTTAAATAAGGGATTAAAGTTGGTACACCTTGAGCCCCTACAAAAAGCGCCCTTGGAAGAGGTAAATTATTTTCAAGAGGACTTGGAAAATATAAATTTGGGAGCTTGTGATGAAGCTGATTTAGAGTGGGAAGCAAACTTTAATTTTGATCACATTGAAGACGGCATTAGGCAAAAATTAATTAGTTTTTTGAGAGACAATAGGGATGTTTTTGCCAGATCGGTATTGGATTTGGGAGGATGTAGCGCCCTGCCACACAAGATCAATTTATCAGACCAGGTGCCGGTAAAAAAGAAGGCCTACCGTGTTCCATACAATCTGCGAGATGAAATGGATAGACAAATAAACGTGCTACTAGAAGCCGGGATTTTGCAGGAGTCATCCTCCCCTTTTGCTGCTCCCGTACTTCTGGTAAAGAAAGCATCTGGAGAATTTAGATTTGTGACGGATTTCAGAGCTCTGAATGCTAAAATTATACCCGATTCATATCCAATACCCAACATTAATGAAGCTATTGATTCTTTGGCTGGGGCTAAATATTTTTCAAGCCTTGATTTAACCAAGCGGTTTTTTTCAACAAACTATTCATCCTGAAGACATTCACAAAACTGCGGTCATCACTCACAGAGGCCTTTTCGAATTCACTAGGACACCCTTTGGTCTGTCAACCAGTGCTCCTTCTTTTCAAAGATTAATGTCTATCGTATTGTCCGGTTTACAACCGTTAAATATTTCTTGCTATATTGATGATATCATAATATCCTCAAAGGATGTTGAATCTCACTGGAGTAAACTTGAGTTAGTTTTCGATCGTTTAAGAAAATTCAATTTAAAGCTAAAGCCTTCAAAATGTGTGTTCATGAAACAAGCGATCAGGTACTTAGGGTTTTTAATTGAAAAAGGAGAGGTCAAGCCTGACCCAAAAAATGTTGAAGCCCTAGAAAACGCTAGGATACCTCAGAGTAGGAAGGACGTGCGCAGTTTTTTAGGCTGCATTAATTATTACAGAAAATTCCTTCCGGATTTTACTCTACGCTCTTTAAATTTGACGAAGCTTACAAAAGAAAAAGAAAAGTTTGGTTGGGACATTGAGGCTCAAAGGGAGTTTGAGGATTTAAAATCGAGCCTAACAAAATTCCCTTGTCTTTCTTTGCCAGATATGAGTAAAGATTTTTATTTATACACGGATGCTTCGCAAGAAGCTCTGGGATGTGTTTTGACCCAATTAGATGACAACAGTTTTCCTAGACCAGTGGCTTTTGCCAGCAGGAAACTTAAAGACGCTGAAACGAGGTATTCAACTACCGAGCGTGAAGTTTTGGCCATAGTTTTTGCAACTGGTTACTTTAAACATTACTTAATTGGAAGAAAATTTCAAATTTTCTCTGATCACGCCGCGTTGACTCACGTTCTAAAGCTGCGTGATCCAATGAACCGCATAGCGAGATGGATCATGGCTCTTTCCCATTTTGACTTTGAAATTAAATTTATAGCAGGTAAATGCAACAAGGTGGCAGATTTTTTATCAAGAGGAGTGGCCTACCCACCCGTTAATACAAAAATTGATCGTGATCATCAGTTGCTGATGGGAGAAAGAGTAAATAAACAGCTTACGGAATTTTCCTTGCTAAGTCGCTTACAGAACGATATAGTACAACATCAAGAAAGGGATTCAAAGTGTCAAAGCATTAGAAATTTATTGCGTAATAAAAGGGAAGTTAAACCTCAATTTCTAAGATTTTTTGTAAAAGATGAAATTTTGAAGTGTAAATATAGAGTAGCGAGGGATTGGGATAGAGAAAATATTGCAAAATTGGTAGTTCCTGCTATTATGGTGCCTGAAATACTTCGTCAATTGCATGATTCGCCAATGGTATGTCACCAGGGATTACAAAAGACCTTAATCCGAATCAGGAGAAATTATTACTGGCCTGGGATATTCTCAGATGTACGGAATTGGATTCAATCTTGCAAAAAGTGTTTACAGAAGCGAGCACATAAGCCAAAAAAGCTGGCTCCTCTTCAAAGAATGCCACTTCCAGAATTCCCCTATCAGAGAGTTGCAATAGATATTTTGGGACCTTTTCCAGTTTCAATGGATGGCAATAAATATATTGTAACTATGACCGATTACTTCACACGATGGTGCGAAGCATATCCCGTAAAATCTATCCGAAGTGAGGACGTATCTAGGGTATTATTACAGTTTGTAGCCCGATTTGGTTGCCCCGAACATTTGGTGTCCGATAGAGAATCCAATTTTATTAGCGAGGCTATAATTAAATTTTATCAAATGTTGGGTATTCAAAAACATACGACTACAGCTTTTCACCCTCAGTCCGATGGCGTCTTAGAACGTTGGCATTCAACATTGGCGAATGCACTCTCTCATGTTGTTAATGAAAATCACAATGACTGGGATAGGTGTCTGGAATTTGCACTTTTGGCCTACAGAAGTACTGTCCACTCTAGTACTATGGAAACCCCAGCGTTTCTGACTTATGGGCGTGAATTCAGGCTCCCCTATCAATTTCTGTTAAATCCTCCTCCTCGATCCTATTTGGAAACAGAAGATTACTCAATTTCATTATTAGGTCGTCTGAATACGGTATTTTCTAAAGTGCGAAAGAAGTTACTTGCTGCAGCTGAGAGTCAGGAGATAAATAGAGAAAAAGTAGCGGTAAACAAGGAAATAAATGTAGGGGATTTTGTTTTTCTTTATGATCCTTCACTAAAACAAGGATTATCAAGAAAATTATCAAAACCAAATAGAGGTCCGTACAGGATCCTAAAGAAGGTATCCCCCGTAAATTTTCAAATATGTCCGGTTGACCAACCAGGAAAAAATCAGATTGTTCATGTTGATAGACTCTCAAAAATGGTCGAAAGGAAAAGTTTTCCCGAGTACGAAGTCGGTTTGTCATCCTCATGGAAACCTGAAAGGGGTGATACTGAAGGGCGAGTGTGTCAAGACAACTTCCCTTTGGAGGAAGAAGCATTCCAAGGACGAGCAGGGGTGGTTTGTTCCTGACCAGGAGACCCCTCTAACTGATAACGATCAGTTTACTGCTTTGGAATGTCCTCAAAATTCTCTGCCCGCCCAGCAGGAAGCAATAAGAGAACGATATAATCTCCGTCCTAGGAGGCGTGGGTTTGTGGTCGGAGATTAAGCCAAAAAATAGTTCTGATATTTTCGTTATCTCTATGTAACTCTTATGTAAAGCAATGAGAGCTCTTATGTAACTAATAATTCTTTATATTGAGTGTATTTTTTTATGATATATAGTCAAGAAGGTTTAATGTTTGTATATAGGTACATTTCTTGAGTGTTTCAACTGTATAGTATAAGTGTTTTTTTCGGTAAAAATTCAAATATGATAACATACATACGATAGACGTTGGGAAAGATTAATTTCAAAGACATTTTCGTTGCTTGAAAAACGTGATTTGTCGAAGATCAATAGTTGCCAATGTAGGCAATTTAAACACATCAAAAGAAGTGACTTTTTTTTTAAATTTAAGGCTGGACATCTTTCACAATCATTCAAATGTTGTGTTACATGTAAAAAAAAATTCTGTAAAATTTTTCTTCGTAGAAGGGGGATATTTATGTTACGTTACGATTTCCGATGGCCCTCACTTCCTCCTATGTATGTGCGGAACTTGGGGATTCCCGCTGGATTGGCGAGAGTCGAGGTGAAACGAAGCTCTTGTCCTAACGAGAAGGGGGTGCTTCGACCCCTTTCTGGCTGGCCTAAGAAGGAGGAGACGACACGAGAAGACGAAGGGAAGCGGACCGGACTGAGCTGTTCCTGAAAAGCAAGGGCGACCCGAACGACATCTCCGGATGCGATACACCAGTGATGCCCAGCTCTTACGACTGATGTCCATAGGTTCCCGGCGAATCCATTCCCTCTTCATCTGACGGAAAGTCTCGATCTCTTGTCATGATCCAGCGGTTCCCCAGGTAAAGCTGATTTTGCCTATTTAACTGGACACCAATAAAGTGGAATTTCCCAGGAACTACTAGTTGCATTCATTTCAACTGAAAAGCAACTTAACAGAATTATAGAAACTCGAAAGACAAATGAAGCCCATGAAGAAAAGCGGAGAATTGAAGAAGAAAAGCGGAGAATTGAAGAAAAAAAGCGGAGAATTGAAGCCCTTGAAGAAAAGCGGAGAATTGAAGCCCTTGAAGAAAAGCAGAAAGAACGAGAGTATGAGTTGGAAAAATTGAGAATAGAAGCAACTAGTCAAACCCAGCAAAGTGCAGTTGATAATCCTAGACCATCGAATCGAGACTTGACCAAGATCCTTCCGAAATACGACATGAAAGATGATATGAGTCTTTATTTAATCTTGTTCGAGCGACAGGCAACTTTGCTGTCGCTGGGGAAAGAAATGTGGGTATCTCATCTGTCATGATCCGCGCATGCGCTCCTTAAGCCGAACTGGCGCGCAACGCTTCCCTGAGACGCAGAATAGATACGAAGAACGATGGTCGATACAAAAGAACGCTGAGTGTCGTCTATTCGCGGTAGAAACGTAGGATGTGTAAATAATTGTTCCTATCACTTGTTGTACATAGATTTTGTGTGTGTGTGTCGTCGTTTAAATAAAGGTGTAATTCATCTAAAAATAGTATGTGTTATTAAGAAGTATACGCTACGAAAGAACCCAATCCTGGCTACGATGTAAGAAGATGTTCACAGTGGTGTCAGAAAAGAGGGCTATTTTATTGGATTACACGTTACGTCCGACGATTCAACAGAAAATGTAGGAGGAATTTTACACATTTTATTCTGTCTAAGAAGAAGTTAAGACTCTTAACAGAAATGGCTGAAACAGAACTACCGAAACTAAGGAAAGAAAGAAAAGTTGTACGTTCAGCCATAACGAAAGTCACTAGCTCAATTGAATCGTTAATTGGTTCTAGTAATATTGAAAATCTAGAAGAACAGTTAGAAATTCTCAAAGTAAAATCAGCTGAATTGAAAGCTTTAGATATAAAAGTTAAAGATTTAACTGATGTTAAAGACATTGAAACTGAAATCGAAAGTACGCTCGATTATGAAGAAAAAATCGCAAAATGGAATTACAGAGGTTTCAAATTATTAAAAGAAAGTCGAAATGCAAACAATACTGTTTCTGATGGTTCTTCTAATGATGCTAGTAATATGTCTATTGGTTCTGAAGTTGTTAACCAAAGATCTGATTTTAACGTTAAGCTACCAAAAATTACGATTGATAAATTCTACGGGAATCCTCAAGAATGGCAAACATTCTTTAATTCTTTCGATACTGCCATAAATCAAAATAACGAACTATCCAAAATTGATAAGTTTAATTATTTGCTAAGTCTATTGAGCGACGCAGCTTTAAAAACCGTTGAAGGATTTTCATTATCCCCCGAGAATTACGACGAAGAAATTCAAATTCTCAAAGAACGATTTGGTCGAAAAGACATTCTCATTAGCTCGTATATGCATAAACTGTTAAATTTACAACCCGTCCGAAGTTCGAGTGACATTTATTCATTGAGAAAATTATATGATACTTGTAATGTACAAATCAGGTCACTGAATTCATTAGGAATTAAAACGGAATCATACGGAAATTTATTTCACCCGCTATTAATAAAAAATATCCCCCGTGATTTAGCACTTGATTTTGCACGACAAAAAGCAAACAGCGAAGATTTTAATGTTGACGAATTAATGTGTTTTCTGAAATTAGAACTGCAAAGCAGAGAAATGGTACAAAATTTTTCGTATGATAAGAACTACCATAACAACTCTTATAATTCGCCGAACAAGCTTTTCAATACTCACGATGAAAAAAATAAACCATTTCCTTCCTCACAGTCCTTTCAAGGTCGGCGCCAAACGGAACGAACGCATAAAATCAACAAAATTGCAACCGTCCAATGTATTTGTTTATTTTGTGGAAGCGAAACTCATGCTAAGGAAAAATGTTTGATGACTCCCGAAGAAAAAAAAATAGTTTAAAAGAGACGAATCGCTGCTTTCTTTGTTTTGAAAAGAATTGCTTTACCAGAAACTGTACTTCGAGATTACGCTGCACCAAATGTAATTCAAAATTTCACAATGAGCTTTTGCATGAAGACACGAAGAGGTTTAATAAAGTCGAAAATCAAAATGAATCTAACGCCTTAACCGCAAAGATTTCTTCCAAATGTTTTTCGAACGTATACAAAGAAAAGAAAAACCGAAACAAATTATGCGATGACTTGCCGATTGTTAAGCTTACTTGTGAGGGTAATTTAATTAATGCTGTCGCAGATATGGGTGCACAATTAACTGTTGTTAAGACTGATATCGTGCCCAAAATGTATAGAACGCCTCAAGGATCAGTAATTCTCACGTCAGCTTTTGGACAAAGTTTAAAAGCCCCTCTCATCAATTTACCTTTATCGAAGTATTCTGAAGATGGTAAATTTAAGTCCCCTATTAACATTACATGTGCCATGGTTGATAAATTATGCAATGATGTCCTTTTGTCATTGAGTGCTTATAAAGAGTTAAATGGAGATGATAAGCAAGGTTTAAATTTTGAATGCAATAATTTAAATGCTATTAATGATAGTCTTAATGAAATGCCTTTTTATGAAATTGAAGATTATTGTGAAATATTTGACCATGATAATGAAAGTAGTGTTAAGGAGAAATGCGAGGAAACGGTTAAGAAAACAATTGAATGTTGTGCATTATTGTCTAAGGATAATTCTATAGATGATATCAAACGAAATAACTCTGTTTCGGATTCAGAAATGTTCCGAAATCAACAATTAAACGATCCATCTTTACGATCATGTTGGCAAGATGCTGAGAACGGAAGTAATAGATTCCTTGTTATCGACAAATTTTTATATCATAAAGATAAAATTCTAGGAGAAGGTGTTCACCAATTAGTTGTTCCCAACGAAAGAAGAAAGCAACTTTTGGAGTTAGCTCATTCAAGCTTATGGGGAGCTCACCTTCGAACCAAGAAGACGGCTGAACGGTTAAAATACTCCTTTTATTGGCCTGGGATCAAGAAAGATGTTAATGATTATTGCAACACTTGCACTTCCTGTCAACTTCAAGCTAAGAAGCGTCCCTTTGATGAAGTTCCTATTACGCCAGTAACTCGTTCAGACGAACCGTTCCAGATGCTCTATGGTCGACGTCCTAATGGCCCTTTGTCCATATTGAAAACGACATGGACTGATGAAACCCCTATCCCTTTAGGACAACTACGCTCAGTAACACACTCTCTGAATGAATTGAACATAAAGTTGGAAAAAGCTACTGAATACGCAGGACTCACAGCTGTTGGCAAGCAACAAGCTTATGCATTCTGCCATAACTGGAAGACTCGTCATAAAAAAAAAACATGTTCACGCGAACAAGAAACGACAGTTCAAGACTGCTACCAACAATGTGGAAGTGATATATGATGTGGACATTGATTTTGGTAATTTTGAAAACGTTCCAAAGAATCATAACTTTTGAACTATCACGAACATTATGACTGTTTAGTTTGAATTTTCTTTAAATGCAGTAATTCTGAACTTCCAAGATTTTATATGACAATATATGATCAACATGTATCTAAATTTTTGAAATGCATATTATGTTTAATTCCTTACATGGTACTTTTTAACTTAAACGATTAGTGTGAATTTTTTTCATGTATGCAGAAATAATTACTATTGATTAATATTTTAAAAGTTGGTTGATATGATGTTTACTTGCTAATAATCTTGAACGTTACCTTAATATTTTTTTTTGCTTAGTGAATGTACGTATCTATATATTCTTTTACTTCCTTTTGCTGAAATTTATATTTTTAGATTTGTTTATTTCTAGAGGAAAAGAGATAAAAGCTACTTTTCGTAAAATATTTAGTATGTAGGTTGGAACAGATGAGTAAGAGTTGTCTTTATCATTATTGTTCTTAAGTAAATTTGTGATGATGTTTATGTTTCTCTAGCTAACCAATCTTAATTTGAATTTATGTTGAAATATTTTTACTTTGAAGACCATTTTCAATTTAGGAGATAATTTTCTTTGCTGGAATATTTTGTGATTGTTAGATGTTTTTAAGTTTAGAAGTGTTGACATGTGGATTTGAAAGGTCTATGAAAGACGCAATCAAATCTTTTAGGGGGAAGGTGTCATGATCCGCGCATGCGCTCCTTAAGCCGAACTGGCGCGCAACGCTTCCCTGAGACGCAGAATAGATACGAAGAACGATGGTCGATACAAAAGAACGCTGAGTGTCGTCTATTCGCGGTAGAAACGTAGGATGTGTAAATAATTGTTCCTATCACTTGTTGTACATAGATTTTGTGTGTGTGTGTCGTCGTTTAAATAAAGGTGTAATTCATCTAAAAATAGTATGTGTTATTAAGAAGTATACGCTACGAAAGAACCCAATCCTGGCTACGATGTAAGAAGATGTTCACATCATCTATTAAGTTTGATCCCCCAAGAGATTGCTCATATAATAGCCCGTGAACCAGTTGACCTAGCTTCAAATTATGATCACATTAAAAATATTCTGTTAAAAAGGTTCAAACTAACACCAGAAAGATTTCGACAGTTATTTAGTTCACACCATAAAGCAGTTGATCGGAACTGGAGGGATTTCTATCATGAATTGTCTACTTATTTCGATGGATGGATTGCAGGTTGTCAGGTCCTTACTTTTGAAAAACTGAGAGATTTGATCATCACAGATCAGATGAAGAAAAAAACACCATCCGAATTTAAAGATATGTATCTCCGAGAATGGACAGAAATAAACTCCCCTACAGATTTGGTGGAACTGTTGGAGAAGTTTGAAGACGTTAGACGAACTGTGAAACGAAACCCTGTCTTTGCGAAAGACAAGTTCGAGGGTCGAGTTCAAAATAAGTTTGAAAAGACCGATAATCCACCAAGGAGAAGTGATACCATGAATGGTAAAGCGGTTAAGATAGAACGAAAATTTTCCGAACAAGACCCAAATCCGGAATTTGACCGCAGGAGACAGATGCGGTGTTTTCATTGCAATCAGCCTGGTCATATCCGATCAAATTGTCCAAAGTTGAAGAAACCTTCGGAAACTGTAAATTACATTTCGGTCAAAGAACCTGAGAAGTACCTGGAACCGTATATCATGAAAGGAAAAATAAACGGTCAGGATATAAATCTACTAAGAGACACCGGAGCGACCATTGACATTGCGTGTCGGAAATTGGTGAATTCAGCTGACATGACTGGTGAACATGTTTGGGTACAGCAACCTTTGGACTCCAGCTCAACTTGTTTACCTCTTGCCGAAGTTCTGGTAGAGTGTGAATTGGGAAAAACACTGACTAAGGCTGCTGTGATTCCAGATGAACTAGACCGCGGACGATATCTTTTAGGGAATCGGACTGCTGCCTTGTTAAAAAGGGAAGATTGTCAATCTGTGGATCAAATAAATGCAGTACTGACAAGGCATCAGAAAAAAGTGAAAGAAAGGGATGAATCTCTCTCTCTCTCTCTCTCTCTCTCTCTCTCTCTCTCTCTCTCAATCTTTAATTAAAGAATCCGAAAACCCTATCCCAGCGGAAGAATTCAGTACCTTGGGAAAAAATGAAATGGAAACAGGGGAAGTAAGTGACGAGTTCACTCAGGTGGCAGAAGATCAAGATATCACTGAATTGTTAAAAGTGGACACTGAGCAGCTAATCAAGGCTCAAGGTGAAGATGAAGAGATGAGCTCTCAAGTAAAACAAATCCAAAATGGAAACCCTCCTAAAGATTTTGAATTGGAGAAAGGCCGACTTTTGGTAAAGATGAAGAAAGACAAGAGTGGTATCGAAAGGAAGCTCATCGTCGTGCCCATAGAGTATCGAGAAAAGATACTGAAATTGTGTCATGAAGGCACGTCAGGTCATCTTGGGACCACCAAGACCAAAGACAGAATGACCAAGTACTTTTTCTGGAAAAACTGTTACAAAGAAGCAGAGGACTTCGTGAAGGCTTGCGATTCCTGCCAGAGAGCTGGAAAGGCAAGGGACAAGAAAAAAGCGCCCATGACTCTTGTTCCAGTGATTACTGAAGTTTTTTCCCGTATTAATATTGACGCTGTAGGACCTTTGCCCGTGACGGACTCAGGCCAAAGATACCTGATTACGGCAATGTGTAAGTCGTCGAAGTACCCAGATGCTGTGGCAGTACCAAACATAACATCTAGATCCGTAATTAATGCTCTCTTTCAGATTTTTAGTCGAATGGGTTTTCCTAAGGAGATTCAACACGACCAGGGAACCTCGTTTATGAGCGAACTCACATCGGAATTTTTTGAACGTTTCGGCATCAAGGTGGTACTTAGCTCTGTGTATCATCCCCAGAGCAATCCGGTAGAAAGGTTTCATCGTACCCTGAAACGGATTTTGAGAGTTTTGTGTACCGAAGAAGGACCAGATTGGGAGAAGCATGTCCATGCAGTCTTGTTCGCCTTGAGGACAGTTACTCATGAATCCACCGGATTCAGTCCAGCTGAATTGGTTCATGGAAAAAACTTGCGGACTCCCGTCACTCTTCTGTATGAAAACTGGTTACAGCCGGAAGAAGGAAATGCTTCAGTTGTTGAATATATCCTCAATCTTCTGAGAAGATTGGAAAAATGTCGCAGCCTAGCCATTGATAATATGGAGGAAGCTGCCAAGAAAAGAAAAAAAATGGTACGACAAAAATACCGTGAAACGTGAATTCAATGTTGGAGATAAAGTACTGGTACTGGCACCCTCACCTGTAAATAAGTTAGCGGTTCAATGGCATGGTCCTGGGACCATTGAAAGCAAGATTTCGGAGACGAACTACTTTGTTGCCGTGCCTAACCGGAAAAATTCGTCACAAATATATCATGTAAATTAATTGAAGCCTTACTACCAGAGGTCGGAATTCATAAATCTGGTCACTACTTGTGAGGATGAAGAATCAGAGTTGAAAGAACAATTCCCGCCCGTGGAAAACAATCCCAATATTTTTGATCTCGAGGAGATATTGAGAAACAGTGAAGTGAAAGGAAGACTAGATGACGACCAGATTGACCAGCTCAGTTGTATTATATGTAAATATTCCAAGTGTTTCTCAAACGTGCCTGGCCTCACAGATCGTATCCAGTTTGATATCGAACTTTCTGAAATAAAGCCCCTCTGTGCGAAGCCATATCGAATGTCGGTCCGACATTCGCAGATCTTGAAAGCCGAAAAGGAATGTGCCGCTATTATGTTTGCTGTCAAGAAGCTGCGATGCTACCTGGATGGACCTACCAAGTTCTTTATCCAAACTGATCATAATCCTCCAGTATGGTTAAAAAAGAACTCTGGGGTAAATCCGCGTCTCTTGCGATGGGCTCTTGCATTGCAGCCCTGGAACTATGAGGTAATCCATCGTCAGGGCAGAAAACACCAGAATGCTGACAGCCTTAGCCGACTGTTCTGAGTTACCAAAATGTCCTTTGAGTTTATTTTTATTGTTTTTTTAGGTAACTTGGCAGAGTTGTATATATGTTTGTAAATATTTGTATGAAATTTTGTAGAATTTAGTTTTTCTTAAAGTTATGGTAACTTTTTACAGGGTAAAAAGTTATTCTAAGGGGGGAAGAGTTGTAACGTACACTTCCGGAATATCTTTTAAATGTATTTCTATAGTATTTCTTTTTCCTTATTCCCACAAGATATATTGTGATACTTCCTGTGTTTATTTTTACTTCTTAATACTCTTGGAAAGGATATCTTTTCTTTTGACATATTTATGTGAGCTTAAATGGTTTTCCCGGAAGTTCATTTTTTCTTTTATGTATAATGTTGGTGAAAAGATATTTTTTTGTAACGGCTTTTTTAGTCGATTGGATGCTTCGTTGAAGTGTGGACTGAGTGCGGTGTTCGAATGGCATGTTTCAGCCGTTATGTTTTAAAACATATGATGAGAGGTAGTTGTAACGGTGATGTCGCTACCAAGTTGTAAATAAATTTTTCTTTAATTCTTTAAAAAAGGCTATTTCTTTTATCACGACGTTACAACATCTCTAGAGGGCTCGGAATTCACCCCCCCTCTCGTTGTCAGCGGCGGTTCTGCGAAGCGAACGTGGTTTTTTGAGAGGTTCGGACTCGAGCTTCGACGAGAGACAGACGCCTCTGTTTTGCCAATTTTGTTACTTTGGCTTCAGGCAGGTTTCGGTTGTCGATGGCTGTGCCCATAATTATCTTGTAAATATTTAATTTATGTAAATAAATAGTTTAATTTTAAACCAGCTGTCCGTCAAATTCTTACATGACGGTACAGCTTATTAATTTGGTGGCAGCGGGGTTGATAGATTAAAACAGCCTCGACAAGTAAATCGAACCTGCCGTTTTGCCTGAAAGAGAAGGCCGATAGAACTTCGTAACCAGAAGTTCGGATTGTCATTTCCGCTGTCGGATTGTCACTTTCGCTGAAACCATAGAACTTCGAAACCAGAAGTTCGGATTTTCGCTGGAGACCGTTTCCCTTGTCTTAGAGAAAGCGAGAAGGAGGTACCGAAGTCACCGACCCCATCCATCACCGAAACGGAAACTCGTCGCAAGAAGTTCTGGTTTTGGTTTCGAGTTGCCGGTCCTTTTCAACGGAGCGTGAGCGGAATCGACGGAAAGTTCGACAAGTCCTGTTCATCAGGGGAATAGTCCAGAGGTCATCTTGACCGTTTAATATAAGTTCATCGCGAACCGTTTTTTCGTCAGTGGCGCAGTGCTATTTGTGCGCGTTGTGGAAGAGGTCGAGACGACCTACACCCGTGGGCTTTCAGCCGAAGAGTGTGTTTGTGGGCTATTTAGCCGAAGATAGTGCAGTGCAGTGTTTCCACCCGTGGTCCAGCCTGTGGACAGTGGTGGCAAGTGATCCAAGTCAGCAGATACAGGTTAGTGCCATTTCCCTATTTTGTCACTGTGACTAAGTTTCAAGAATTGTGTAATAGCTAAAATTTTGTTAATATCAATTAGTGTGGTCACTCTAAAGGAAATTGATTTAGCTTAAGTATCTTGAATCTGTATTGTGTATATGAGAATTGCTAAATTATGGTATGGTATGTTGTATACTGTATGTCGTAAAAATTATTGAATTGGGTGTCGTGCAAGAAAAGTAGAGAAGTAATTTTGAATTCTCGAAATGGCGTACTTGGGCAAAGGTAGGAAACAAGATCTAGAGGAACTAGCTGAACTTTTGGGAGTAACGGTTACTCCGGGATTATTTGCACCCCAAATTAAGGATTTAATCATCTCGCACGATTCCTACGATGAGGAATGCACAAAAGTGGCGTTAGAAAGGGTTATACAAGAAAGAAAGGATAGAGAAAGGGTTATAGAGGAGAGAGAGGATATGGAACAAGAAAGACGGTATAACTTTGAGCTTGAAAAACTACGGATTGAGGCATCCCGACCAAAAGCCCAGGGAAGAACATTTTTCCCAGCGAAGGTAAGGGAGGAGAATTACCCCCCCACTCGAGAGAGGAACGATTTTTTCCCGCCTAGTTCCCCGGGAGGGAAATTTGACACTTCTGACCGGAGACTTATGCCGCGGTGTTTTGAGTGCAACGCGAGCGACCATTTGAGGCCAAATTGTCCGAGGTTGGGGAAAATGGTGTTTGTAGAACCGATAAATCGACGACTCGGAGGGGAGGCCGAACATGCATTACTGATGCCGTATCTACAAAAGAGAGCTGAGCAAAGTCATACAGTTGAAACCCGCTTGCAGAAGTGTGGAGAAAATGTTGCGGCCCCGTTGGCGATAAATAAGACCGACGCGGAGTTGAGATCGGGCGAGCCTATTAGTCTTCCTATGACAGAGGCTAACGACCAGAAAAAAGAACTAAAGGGGCAGAGAGACGACGATGTTTACGGAGGGGAGAAAGTAAGTCCCCAAGTAGCCAAGTTATGCTCTCCGAGGGTGGTAATCCAGACCGACACAAAGGTGCGATCGAAAGAACCGTTGGTTCTTCCAGTGGGGGTAGCAAGTGAAACGACGGGAATGATTTTCCTGGAAATACCGAATAGCAGTAAGGGAAAGATAACGGAAGGTGGCCCAGGGTTAGAAGAAGAATTAGAGGTGTCCGTTTCCGTTCAGGAGGAAACTTTTGAAATAGGTCACGTGGGCCAAAAGGGGAAAAGAAAAGAGTTGCTAGTGAGTGAAGGGGTGAAGCCAAGACCTTTAGCGTTAGGTTCCGGAGCCGGATCAGATTGGGACCCACAACTTACACCGTTAGTGTTTTCCACGGTACACGTGAGCAGCGTTTACGCCCCGGCAGAATTGGTGCACGGGAAGAGTATAAAAACCCCAGACACCTTGCGGCATGAGAAATGGTTAGGACCCCAGACAAAATTGTCACGAGATTGGCAGGAATGTGAAATCGGGAAGGTATTGATGATTTTGGCAATGCATCGACCAAAAAAATTGGAAATTCCGCGATCGAACACCCGATCTGGGAAAGAAAAAAACACTTGAACGCCGACAGTCTGAGTCGCGCTTTTCACGAAAATTCAAAGAGCTAAATAAAATGTAATTGAGGAAGATTTGTGTTGTATAGTGTAATATTATTGCGAATCATGTTTGGAGTTGAGTGAAATGGAGATTTTGAGTGAAATGGAGTTGAGTGAATGGAGAATAGTTATGGCATTTCACTTAAATGTTTCTTTTTTCTTTCTGGAGATTTTAAGTGCTAAAATTGTGAATCATGTTTGCTCGGAGTGAAATTGGTAGCCTTGTAATTATGAAATATTCATTCAATGATTTCAGTATCTTTTGCTGAGGATTTTAAATGTTAAAAGTTGTAAACTATGTTTTGCGTTTGGTGGAATTGATTTCTTGTATCTATGTTCTTCATTCGAGTACTTTTCGCTGAAAGCTACGTGCAAATTTAAATTATGTTTTGTGTAGAGTGGAAATTAATTTTGTGTTTAGGATGTTTTCACTCTGTCATTCTAAACCACTGTCAAAGATTTGTAGTCTTAAAATTGCAACTCATGACGTGTGTTGAGTGAAACTTAGGAATTTGGTTTTCGCTTAACAAAATTGATATTTTATATATGTTTTGGTGTATTTTGGTTGGTTTAATGAAAGTATTATTATAGTTCGTATGGTTTGTTTATTCTGGGTTCGCTTAGCGAAAATATTGAATTTAGAAATATGCTTTGTTGTATTTTTGTCTGGTTAATGGAATTTGTATAGTTCGTATTGTGTATTGAAATTTTGGGTTTCGCTTAACGAAATTCTTATATGTGATGTGGTTAATGTGATTTGGTTTTAGTTTTAACGAATTTGGTATAAGTCTTAATGTTTGGTGTTTATTTTGTTTTTATTTTAATTTGGTATTTGAGCCTTGAGTGACCATACTGTAAGGGAGTAGAAAGTTACTCCGGCATATGAATTTTAAATTGATTGGATTTAACTTGCCTTACACATATTCTTGAGTCACGGTTTCAGGATATGGTGGTGGTAAGTGATCTGTTATTCTGAATTGCCAGTGGGTGATTATCCGTGCGTCTGTGGATGCGTACGTTGAAAACTTTTCACCTTTGGGAAAAGTTTTTTCAGTAGTGGGGGCGGTTGTACCATATGGTACTAGCCGACCCTTTTCCCTAACACGTGGACGCTGGAATGTTTCGGAATGCGAAAACAACTTTAGTCTTTGCACGTGCGGCTCCTTGGCTGCCCATTTGATCCATACACAGCTGGAGTTTCCGTCGGTTCCCCAATCTCAGGTCTGGGATCAAGTTTTTGCGGTGGGGGACTCAAGTCGGTATGACAGACGGTTTCCGCATCTGTGTGGGGGTGTTTCTGTTCTGGAGAGGACATAAACATCTCTAGAGGGCTCGGAATTCACCCCCCCCTCTCGTTGTCAGCGGCGGTTCTGCGAAGCGAACGTGGTTTTTTGAGAGGTTCGGACTCGAGCTTCGACGAGAGACAGACGTCGCTGTTTCGCCAATTTTGTTACTTTGGCTTCAGGCAGGTTTCGGTTGTCGATGGCTGTGCCCATAATTATCTTGTAAATATTTAATTTATGTAAATAAATAGTTTAATTTTAAACCAGCTGTCCGTCAAATTCTTACATGACGGTACAGTACATTGACTATTTTCGATCATTTCAAGTATTCTATCCGTTTTGGATCCTTCTGATGCCAAATCCGCCTCTTCCGCGTTTGGTGTCTGTCTGTCTGTATGTATGTATGTATGTACACGTCCACACGGTACAATATATTTTCATGGAAATTTGCATACAGTGAGGTCTTAACTTCATTTAGTGAGTGAAATTGGTTGCGAAAGTCTGTCTATCCGTCTTTTTGTTCTATGTTCGATTTTGTGTCTGTGTGTTTGTGCTGAGGCATCACATGAATTTTATTCCAAATATTTGATTGCAGCGGTTTTTTTTTATGCATTCTCTATTAATTTAGTGAACGCACTATTAAACATTTCCTTATTGTTATATTTAAATAAGTTTCATGTAAAAAGAACCGAGTAAATATACTTCAATTAACCATAGTTTGGTAGTTTTGGAAAAATTGGAATACATATTGAGTATTACGATTACTTTGATTTGCTTTACCAATACTGCTAAAAAACCAATTATTTTTCAAAAAATTATTATTTTTTTTATGGAATTTTAGCTTTGATAATTCATTTATTTCGAGTCTTATTTTTGTTCTTTGCGCAATGTAAACGATTTACGAATATTTGGGACAGACGAAATTTTTCAACGAACTATATTATAAAGCGGAATCTTGTGTTTCTTTCGCTCTGAATTAATTTCGCATTTCTAAATTTTGTGCACTTTTTAGTTGAAAGTTGTAGCAACTGCGAGATCAAGAGATAAAAAGGAATCACAAATTAATATCTTTAGAACCACTTTTTCCCGACACCTTTTATTTTGTTTCATTCGCTGTTTTATTGTGTTTTCTGTTTTAAATATTTATTATTTTAATAAATTGTATTTCTTTTTCATCACAAGCAACATCACCACAAAGTATTCGACATAAAGTGGGAGGTAAGTCAAAATAAAGCAAATTTTAAGTGTAATTATGTTATTATTGAAAGAATAATAATATTTAAAAAATTCGAACTGGAACTTTTCAAACACTAAAAAATTATTTGTCATAAAGACAGAAGATTTCGAAATTTCACAATTTCGTATGCCGGATGGAAGAGTGCCACAAGTAAAAAAATATTGTCTTGTTGACTATGAAGTGCGAGAGCACTCACCGTAAATCGTCGTTTTTATTAATTGAGTTGAACATGAAAAGATTTTAAGAAAGGGAATTATAAATCCCCTCAAAATCGTATTTAGTAGTAGTAACCTTAATGTCACCTTTCGTCATTCTGTAGCTTTGTCATACAGCTAGGGTGCGATGTATGTGAAATGTATTACATGAATGGGTATACAAGTGCAGGATTAGTGTTCAAAGTAAGTGGTAGAAATTATAAAGATGGCGAAAGATGTTCAAATATTATTTTATTCTACGAAAAAGTCACTACATATATTGATCATCTCTTCAATCTAGAGTAAACCAATTCAAACCGAGTAAGGTCGGATATTTTGCTAGTGTGTAATAAAATGTAAACACCGATTCGTCTTCCAAACCAACCAACCAGCAAAGTGCACTTCCCTGTACAGCGCTACTGTATGACAAAACCCAAGTTTTAGGATAATTGTCCTACTGCGTTTGAAACCAAAAAATTCCATTGTTCAAACCTTGAATTTCATTGTGAGACAACAATTTGACCTGTAAATTCTTTCATAAATATTAAATCTATACAAATAAGAATGGAGTGTTTGTTTGTACATTCCATATTTTCGACTCATTTAAAGTTTTCTATCCGTTTAGGACTCTTCTAATGCCAAATCCGCCTCTTGCGCGTTTAGTGTCTGTCTGTAAGTATGTGCTCTATACACGTCCACACGGTTTAATATATTTTCATGGAAATTTGCATACAACGAGTACTTATCTTCATTTAGTGAGTTAACTTGGTTTCGAAATTCTGTCTGTCCGTTTTGCTGTTCTATATTCGATTTTGTGTTTGTGCATGTGAATTTTATTCTAGATATTTGATTTCAATGTGTTTTATTTTATACATTATTTCATAGTTTAGCGAATGCATTATTGAACATTAATTTATTGTTGTATTTAGATGAGTTTCATGCTAAAACACCTGAGTAAGTATACTTAAATCAACCATAATTTAATAGTTTTGGAAAAATTGGAATGAGTTACATTTACACATTGAGTATTACTTTGATTTGTTTTACCAGTACTGCTAAAAAAAACAATTATTTTTCAAAAAATTATTTTTTGTATGGAATTTTAGCTCTGATACTTCATTTATTTCGAGTCTTATTTTGTTCTTTGTCAATGTAAACGATTTCCGAATATTTGAGACAGACGATATTTTTCAAGGAACCGGAATAAAACGGAAACTTGTGTTTCTTTTGCTCTGAATTAATTTTGCATTTCTAAATTTTGTGCACTTTTTAGTTGCAAGGTGTGGTAACTGCAAGATCAAGAGATAAAAAGGAATCACAAATTAATATATTTCGAACAACTTTTTCCCGACATCTTTTATTTTGTTTTATTTCGCTGTTTTCTGTTTTAAATTTTTTTAATTTTAATAAATTGTGTTTCTTTTTCATCACTCGAAACACCGCCAGAAAGTATTCGACTTAAAGTGGCAGGTAAGTCAGCATAAAGCAAATTTTAAGTGTAGTTATGCCATTATTGAAAGAATAATGCATTTATTGAAATAATAGTAATTAAATAGGACGACTGTGGTACAGAGAATCAGACAGACAAATAAGTTTTGAAAACAATAAAAAATTTAATACCAAACACTAAACAAGGTGACAAACGTCCTCCACGCTAAGTGTGGACGAGTAAGTTTACAGAGGTCCTGCCACGTTGAGTGTGGACGAGCAAGTGCTTTTATTACAGTAAGAGCAAGGCATCAGTTAAAAACGAGACCCTGTAGCAAGGCTAAATAGATTTCTCTCAGCACCGCTACAGGATAACATAGTGCAAAGTCGGACCCTTGAGCGAGGCTAGGGAAAGGAACCCCCTTTTGACCTCTAAAAATAGATCTCGAAGGACCAACAAGTGAGGAAATCTCATGACCGTAGACAGTAATGTTTAAAATATCCAAACTAGAACTTTTCAAACATTAAAAAATTCTTTGTCATAATGACAGGAGAAGATAGTCCACAATGTCGCATGCCGGATACAAGTGCGCCACAAGTAAAAAAATATTGTTTTGTTGACTATAAGTGTGAGAGCACTAGCCATAAATCGTCGTTTTTATTAATGGAGTTGAACATGAAAAGAACTTAAGAAAGTGTGAATTCCAAATTTTCCCCTCAAAATCGTATTTTGTAGTAGTAACCTTAATGTAACCTTTCATCATTTCGTAGCTTTGTCTGACAGCAAGGGTGCGATGTATGTGAAATGTATTACATGAATGGATATGCATTTGTAGGATTTATGTCCAAAGTAAGTTGTAGAAATTGTAAAGAGGGCGAAAGCTGTTAAAATATTATTTTATTCTACGAAAAACGTAAGGCATTTTATATATTTTGATCATCTCTTCAATCCAGAGTAAACCAATTCAAACCGAGTAAGGTCGGGTATTTTGCTAGTAACTGATAAATTTCAATGCAGTGACAGTTTTTACATCATATATGAATAAGATAAGTGTTAAATGGATTAATTTTAGTACTCACGGATTTTGTTCAACCATCGTTTTTTCGGATGCTTTATTGTGCCGTATACTTCATCCAATTTTCTTTCTGAAAAGTTAATAATGGATTTAATATTATTTTCCATTTTAATAATGTACATAATAAAATAAGAGACATTTAAACTCTATCGCCAGGCTAGGTAATATTTTTATTTCCGCGATTTTTCTACATAATCTTTTAACTGTTTGTTGAAGCCTGCCTACTCTCAATTAGAAAAGTGTTTAAATCAAGAACAAGACCTTCTAATGAAACAATCTTGATCACGAGCCATCTCGTCCTGTAATAGTAATAAAATGTAAATAGTTTTAATTAGACAATTAAAAGTTAAGTGGTGTTGAATAGATGAAATAATAAAAGTGGTCAATTAAAAATAATCAACCAATTAATGAAAAACAAACAATGTAAAGGGTGGACATAATGAAATAAAGTCTACAGTAATACACAGTTAGACAAGAAACAAAAACTACACTTATCTCCACAATGGGTTACTTAAAGATTCCCAACTTATTTCTTCCTAACTATTGAGCTTAATGCAAACTGATAGAATAAATAAGGTGAAAATTAAAAAAATAATAATAAAATCGATCGAATGAAACTATTGGATTAACTTTTTGTGTCATACTGTCATTTTCAGCTTTTGTTACTAGCACGAACCACACATCCTATCATATATTAAGTGATCCTTTTCAAACTAACTATTAATGCTTGGATTTTTAAATCATAAAGATAATTCTAAAATTAGAGAATTAATAGCTGAAATATAATTTACAGTTATTAAAATATCCTGTTTCGTTTATACAGAATCGTATCAAAGTAAAGAAATGCATAGAAAAGTAATCAGAGAAGGAAAGATCAAAACAATCTTTCCAAAGGATTCTACTTCAAGCAAAGGAGCAATAATATCTTTCCAAAGGATTTTATTCTAAGGAAAGGACGGATGAAATTTTTCTAAAGGATTCTACTCCAAGGAAAGGAGCAATTGAGTACATCAAAATATTTATAATTTAAGGAAAGAACCAATAGAATGGTTGTCATAAAGCTTCCATAGAATTCCATTAAGAGGAAATGAGAATTGAATCTTCCCAAAGGATTATATTCAACAGAATGGGCCGATAGAATCATTCAAAGTATTTAATTCCAGGTAAAGGATCAATAGAAACTTTTCAAAGCTTTCTAACCTAAGGAAAGGACCAATATAATCTTTCGAAAAGATTACATTCTAAGCAGATGATCAATGGAATGCTTCCAAAACATTCAACTCCAAGTAAAGGAAATATAGGATTCTTCCAAATTTTTTTTATTCTATGTAAAGGATCAACAGAATCTTTCTAAAGTACTCTAAAATCTTTGGAAGAGACCAGTAGAATGTTCTCAAGGGATTCCTATATGAGGAAATGAGCAATACAATCTTTCCAAATAATTATATTTTACAAAAATGCTCCAATAGAATAATTCCAAAAATATTCTATTTGAAGGAAATGGACAGTATAGAATATTTTCAAAAGATTATGTTCTAAGCAGATGAGCAATTACATCCTCCCAAAAAATTATAATCCAAGGAAAGGATTAATCGAACTGTTCCAGTTTTTTATTCTATGTACTAAAAGGCAGACCGATAGAATCTTTTTAAAGATTGATAGAATCCATGGATTTTTTAGAGCTATGCTGTTGCTTAGTCATTCAAAGTGGGGTAAAAGCAACAACTACTCGAAAATCGCGCAACGCTCCGGGGGTGAAGAGGAAGCAATGTTTATATGTGAATGACTAACATGGAATGCAATGTCGAGATGAATATATGTAAAGTTTTAATTAGACATCTAAGCATATTTACTTGAGTATTCAAATTTTATTTGAGGAGAAGCAGACACTGATGCTTCAGCTGAAATCAATGTAGGAACATCAAAAAACAGAAAAACAGAATTCTCAACAAAGATAACATGGATAATACGCGAGATCTAAAGTTACATGTTTTAAAAGTTTCAGTTACTGCTATAGAAGTTCTAAATATTTCGTCGTTTATTCAGTGAACGTCCTCCGAAGTTTTCTGTTTTTAGTTGGGACTGTTTTGTAGAAATATTTATTTATGTGAAGATGATCTTACAGCAATGAAAGGGAAAGTCAATTCATTCCAATGAAATAGAAAATTATGAGTTATATGATAATAAAAAAATAGGTTAATAAAAATATTGCGAAGTACAACATGTGAACGCTGAGCCTATTCCAAAACAGATTCAAAGATTTCAGAGACAATTATAAATGAAAGAATTCATTTAAAATGGAAAATTGAACATTCATGGAAAAGTAATCGAACAATACCTTTTGATTAGCTCAGCGCTCATAATGAAACTAACAAAGATACCATTCAACAGCAAAAATTATCTTCTATAAATCCGTATGTTTGAAATTTGTTTAGGAGAGTCGTGTTTTCATTATAAAAAATTAAGTACAAATTTTAAAATTTCCAACGAATATTCATAATTTAGACACGAAATTGCGAAGCTTTCATTCACCATCCAATGTGAGAATCGTCTATAAATTCGCATGTATAAAATTTGATTAGGGAATTGTTTTCATATTAATTTGCGTACAAATTTTAAAGTTCCCAACGACTACAGATATTTGACACGAAATATCGAAATTACTTGGAGGATTAAAATGAATACAGTAATTGGAGGGTTAAAACGAATATAGTAACTTAAAAGAAGGATAGAAATAAAACATACTTGAGTTCGTTTCTTCCAGTCCTGATACACAAGAAGACGAACAAGAGGGTTGACCTGAAATTAATACGGTAAATATAACACATATTGACTAACAAGGAGAGGAACAAGAATATTGACCTAAAATTAATACGGTACATATAACACAGCTTGGATAACAGAGAGAGGAACAAGAGGGTTGACCTAAAACTATTCCGATACATATAACACCGATTGAGAAACAAGTAGAGGTGACAACTTGGGGTCATCGAATCGAAATTGTATCTTAAATGTAGGACAGTATTCCTTTGGGTTGTGTAACTGAAGGGGAGGATAAACGAACACCATCACACACTCCATGCAAGTGTCGTGAGACTGTACCAGTTTAAGTAAGTGTGCTTGGGAAGACAGCATGTCTATCTAGGTTAGGTTTTTTTGCATATTAACCGTCTGATAACATCGCGAGATTTCTCAGTTTTGATTTTAAACCACAACACAATGACTAAATAACCACATGCTTCTAAACAATGCATGGATTCTTTTTCCTCAGAATAGAACCTTTTATGAACGAGATTCTCTTGTTCCTTTCCTTGTAATAGAATCTTTTGAAGCCGATGCTATTTGCCCATTCTGTATATTAAAATCATTTGTTTAATATACTGAATGTTCCAATAGAATCGTTCCAAAGGATTCCCTTCCAGGAAAATACCAAAATAATCATCTTTAAAAAAGATTCTATTTTAAGTAAAGAAACAATAGAATCTTTCTACGCTATTCAGAAATCATACGCTCTATAGGCTCCCATTACGCTATTCAGAAATTCCGTGACACTCAGTGGATTAAAATAAATATTTATCGAATGGATATCAGGATACCATAGTACATGAAGGAAATTTAAACGTGGCGACCCCCAGTTCGTATACTTTACTTTTAAGTTAAATAGAAATGTTTGTCATGAGGCCAACGGTTGAATAATTCACTTCTATCCCTCTTTTGGGATACCATAGTACATGAAAGAAATTTCAATTTAGCGACCCCCAGTTCGTATCCTCTATTTTTAAGTTAAATAGATATTTTTGCCGTGAGGTTAGCGGTTGAATATGCATTAATAAAAAGTATCACAACCATAAAAGAAATTCTCTTACAGTTGTATCGTTTCCTAGGTACCAAAAGTATTAATATTCCATAATTAAAAAAATGTATCTTTAGTTTTCTTTTTGTGGTTTGTACGGTAGCCCAGTTGGACGAGCAACGGATTAGCATTCGAAAAGTCCGAATTTAGGTCCAGCCAAAGACCGTATTCTATACGGGAGCACGTTAAATCTGCAGTGGCCTTAAATGTCCTCACGTTGGCATGGTGAGGAACATGAAATAATTGATGGAAAAATCAAGTCATCGCAATGGTTCCCTAATTGACACCAAAACACTCTCGTGCATAGTGTCGTGAGACGCTGCAACAGCTTAAATTATTGGTGGTGGATTGAATAGAACATGCCACAGAGGTGTCTGTGTCCATCCAGAATGCCCGAGCATATTACATCTATACATTATTACATCTGTAACATCATACCATACATGCAAAGAAACGTTTATCTCTTGAGGCAATCGAGTCCTAATGAGTCTGTAGGAATCTCACCATGACAATATATTTCAACCGTCGAGCCCTTGTTACAAGCAATGTTCCAGAGCCATGCGATTTTACCATTGGGAAGGAATTGATGGACAAATCTATTCAACCCAAAGAGTTTTATGTGATCCGGAACAATATGAAAATCTAAGTAAACTAAATGTAACAGTAAATGTTACATTTTACAATAGAAGTGACGGGGACCTAACTCCCGGGGTTTCCAATAGTTTTCTGGAGGAGCACAGTAACGGAAGGGGCAAATATTAAAAGTCATCTGAGCAACGAAATGATATATTTGAAGAAAACAGTAGTGTGCATCGTATAGGAGGCGGGAATGATGTCTTAGATCAGGTGATATGTGGGTTCCTTGGTGGCAAATCCAATTTTTTTACAATTGTAAATTTCTTTATATAGGACTACGCTATGCACAGTCCATACTAGCAGGGATGTTAGTAAAGTATTAGTATGAAATTAGTAATTAGTATGCAAGTACTACAGATATGTGATAGAAATAATTAGACTTGTGCATTGATGGAATTTCTTTCTTTTGGAGTATTTGGTAGTGTTTATAAATGTATGATTATATATTTTTCAAAATGACTAGTAGTTTATGTAGTTATATATTTTTAAAGCATGTATTCTAAAACACGTTTCAATACAAGTTTAGGAAAATATTTTCATGTCCGAACATGAAAGTTATTAAAGAAGCATTAGATAAAGATATTAAATTATTAGTATTAGAAAGTTATTAAAGAACCTTGTCACAGTGTATTTTGTGCTCGTGTGCGCGCGCGGTGGAATACATATTCTGGACCAAGCAGAGAAAGAGAATATGACCCCATTACATTTTTGTCGCATCAGAGAACATAAGAATCCTTTTGGCGAATCATATTATTTATGATTGCGTAGCGTATTGGAATTAATGAGATATCAGTACGCCAACTTCGAGAATAATGTGAAGTAAATCACGTAAACACGGAACAGATAAATTTATGCTGTTTCACATTAAATTGCTTATATATATATAAATAGAATTATAAAACATAGGTTAATAAAATACTTGATGCCTGTTGCTGAATATTGCCGCCTGTATAGTGATAATAAGAACCCAAAACTAAAATTAAAATGTTATATATCTTGAATATTATAACACTTATATACTGTGACGTACTCGCCTAACCCTGGGTAGCGGTCATATAACAAAATATGCAGGGAACAGCACTATTGATTCTGCTCGGAATAAGGTGAGATTTATTCAGGGTTTCTAGATTAATATAGATTATTTACAATCTTCTTACAATATGTCATAGGAGATGGCCTCCGATAAAAATAAAATGACAGTTCACGGTGAACATCGAGGAGATGGCCTCCTGCAGTGAAAACACGAGAGTTGAAGTTGAAGACGGGAGATCTTTGAATCCTCGCAGCAGACAAGAATGAACGCTCTCTTCAGCAGACCGCGGGGTCTTTCAGGAACTGTTTCCTTAGAGGTGTGTTTCCACAATTCGATTCGATCCGCAGATCTAGCAGGCACTTGCGTCCTGGGAATAAGTTTTAGGACTCTAGGTCCGAGGCGATTCTTTCCGTTCCACGGGTGGAAGCGTCATCTAATTCCAAGCGTAAACGTCATCTGCTGAAAAACTCTTCTCGTTGCCGGCTCGAAAATTTGGGGGTCCTGACGCCATGTCGAGTTAGTACTCCCTGATTGGCTGTGACGGCAGGCGAGCTCTAATTCCGAAGAACCCTACTTGCTAGTTCGCTCCCGACAACAAGTCTATGTAACGCCTTTTTCAGTCTGAAGTCGTTATCAGGCCTCGCGACACCTGTTTCGTCAAAGGCGTGCCGAAATGAATAGTCTATTAAAATATAGTGTCAAAAGTCCAGACATCTTGTCTGGGCCCGGGCGCCTTGTCGCAAGGAATTTGCGGCGGTACTTGAGTTTTTTTTTCTAGGAGTGTTAGAAACGTGGGAATCATTATTTGATTCCTCACAATACACCTCTCATAAAGACACAAAGCTATGAAATAAAACTTACATGTTTTCGGGTTCTTATCATTTCTGCTATCACTGTTCGCAGAGCATGAAGGTTGCGCTATTTAAAAGATAACTGTAAGAGCTATAACGGGTGCAGGAAAATTTATTTACGTGAAGTAACTAATGGAAAATCAATTCATTCCAATTGGTTCCAAGTTATCGATACTAAAATTTTAATCTACAAATCAAAATGTGACAGTTTGTGGCTTCCATTCAGAGAAGTCACAGGCGAATATATTTTGAGTACACAAGCTTAATGTTACAGTTTGTGACTCCCAAACCATTGCCCTCCCTCTATCATTTTTTAGTTTAGGAGTGGACATCCTTTTAAAAGGATGGCCATCCCTAAAGGTGAGATGAAAATAAAAAGGTATCTCTATCTTACATCAGTATTCTCTCTCTTACATCAGTATTCACATTCCTACTCTCTTACACTCTTACATCACTCTCTTACATCAGTATTATATGTAACTAACCACTGCGTGGCTAGCCCGGTTGATGTAAATAGAATAGTGAAGTGCAAAAATCTTTTTAAAAGAAGCATTTTTAACAGCAGTCAATATCGGTGCAAGATGGATAAGTAAAATAGTGATGTTGAGATCCTTTTAAAAGGAGCATCTTTAAGTGCAAACAGCATTGATTCAGTAGAGATACAAAGAAAATAGTGACGTGGAAGTACTTTAAAAAATGAGCAATTTTAAGAACAAGCAATATTGGTAAAAGCGTAATACAATTAAAATAAGAATAAAATGTAGAAATCTTTTGAAATAATTCACTTTACCACTTTTAAGAACAAGCAATATTAATGTAGGATTCAGAGTGAGGAGGAAATTCTTTTGAAAAGAGTAACTTTCAGTTCAAGTAACATTATGACGCAGAAATGATACTAATAAAACAGGATTCATTTTAAAATGATATAATATTAGAAAAAGCAATGTTGATTCAGGAATGATGCAAGTACTGATGCGTTGAATTACTTTTAATTGGGAAACCACTTTAGATACAAGCAATATTTATGCAGGAGTGATACAAATAACGAATTGATAAATAGATATAAAGACATATTTACATAAGTCAATATCTTCTACTTTTATTAAATTAGTTGCAAAATAGGACGTCTTGTCTGAAATCAACACATTACATGTAACAGAGATTCAGAGATAAATGAAAAATTAACAATACACAGAATAGAGATAAGAATATAATAGAAGAAAGGAAAAGTTAGACAGGTAGTTAGGTAAGTATTTAATTAACGTCACACCGGGGCAACACCCCCGAAGGGAAAGATCCGAGGACAACACGTAATTTTGAACCACGGTCAGATAACGTAAAAATGTTAAAAATAAACTTTAATTCTCTAAACACCTAGTTGCGACTAAAAGCAGTAGAAACTTGGAAAATATTTTTGACCTTTATTAAAAATGCAATTCAAAGTTTCTTAAAAACTGATTTGCAGTAGCATTTACATATGTAAAGAGAAGTCTAAATAATTAATAGAATAACCAAGTGATTCCAAAGAAACCATTATAAAAGTAAAATTGTTAAGAGTAATGTTTTGATAGTAAGGAAGAGTAACGTAAAACTTTATGAAATCAAGTAATGTAAACGTCAGATTAAAAAAATGTTGAGACTTCCTCCAAACCTACTTGAATAAAAGCTTTAAAATTAAGAAGTAATTCATAATACTTACCAAATGGGCGTTGCCTACGTTCAATAAAATTTTCTTTTATTAAACCAAAGAGCTGTATTATTCCTACAAGAAAATCGATTAAGAAATTATAAATTGTGAATAATGCCAAATTAAAAAGTTTAGATTTGTATATTTATAGAAAAAGCATTTAAAACAAAAATGTGAAAACATGAATAACTTTATAGCGTATCAAAAAAGTGAGTTAGGTAAAAGATGCAATAATAATAAAAAGCGGTTTAGCTACTTAATGATAAACAAAGAAAAAAATAAGAATTTTAGAATCCTGTTAAACTACTAATTCAGCCTTGTATAAACAAGAAACTTTCCTCTAGTATTAGTAGATTTTTGTTTTATTAGTAAAACATGAATGTCTTACTAAGTCAATCAAATAAATTGAAGGATTGCATTACAGAAATAAGCCATAGAAAATATATTTCGTAAGTAATGAACAAAATTAAAAACAAACAGTTAAAAATAATCAATTGCTTAGACGTGGCTCAGTGAGTTCGACTACAGGGTTAAGAACCTGCCAGTTGTATGCGGAATAGGTTCGATTCTTACAACTCTTAGCCATGTGTATTTCTCTGTTCTGCATCAGCAGTACTTTCCTAGCGCGTGTGAGCGTAACTTGACGTTGTATGTCAAATACAAATCCCAAAAGCAAGCAGTCATCCAAACAATTGTTTAAATGAGCGCTTAATACTTGAACCCTCGGAGGGTTAAAGCTTCACACGCAAAATTCTACAATACAACCTGCAGTCTGTCCTGCAACACGGCTGAGCAATTTTTACCTTCTTGACTAATAGAATCTTTCCAAAGGATTCTTTTCCAAGTAAAAGAGCAATAGAATTTTTTTACATGATTTCATTGCATGGAATTAAGGATCAATCAGTGGCGGATTTAGGGGGTGGCTGTAGGGACTATTGCCCAGGGAGGCAAAATGTTTTGGAAAAATACCAAACGAAACAAAAATAATAATGTTAACCAATTTAGACTTGGATAACTCCAGTTTACGAATGAAGTTATTTGAAACATTTATCCATCAATAGAGTTTACTATCAGAACATTTTAAACTTATTTGAGAACGTGTTTTTTATTTTAACTACAGTTCCTTATTATAGTCAACTATACAGTATTTTTTCTCAATATCTGTTTTTGAACTCAGATTGGTAAGAGTTGTTTTGCTGATAACTGTCATGTCTAAATGAACAATATTTAGATGCATAAACAAGTTTATTTCAAATTTTATTCTAAGTTGTTCTCGTATGTTAAAATAAACACTGTTATATGTCGTTTATCATCTATCCATAACCATTATTGAACACTAATGAGGAGGGAGGTAGTTGGCTCTTTAAGGTGAGGTGAGGTGTAGAGAGAATAGCATTGCTGACTGCTGAGGACAAGGAGCAGGGAGGGGGCGGCAAGTTGCCGCTCGCCCCCAGGCGACAGAAGTATAAATCCGCCACTGAAATCAATAGAATCGTTCCAAAGGATTCTATTCTGTGGGAAGGAGCAATAGAATCCATTGAACGTAACGCTCATTTCCTCGACCAGAGGCTACATCACCTTTGCAGCATCTAGTTCAGTGACAAAGAGACTTCAAAGAGTCCCGAAGATGGATTGCGGTGAAATTGATGTTCGCTAGATTTGCGTCAAAAGTGAACTTTGTTTTTAACACATCTAGTTTCCTCGATTCAATCGACAAGTAACAATTTTTGAATACACCTGTTGGGGCAATGTAGACCCAGCTCAAGCACGATTGGCGTCAAAGTAATGAAGTAGATTGGGGTACATAGATGCGGGACTCGGGGTGCAGGCAGCCTCAAAGATTTCAAGACCAAGTTGCTTCTTATGTTTTCCCTTATTTTCTTTACTATACTGGATTCAGACTGATCCAGATTCTGCTGATATGAAACAGTCCTTAAGGTAATAGTTTTCACTTGATTGTTAAATCCTAAAGTATAGTCAATGGATGTATTTTCAGCTTATAATCAATGGGATTAGAGGCGTTCCTAACAGGTTATTACCATTCTTACGTTTCTAGATAAATATTTGGATGAATACGCACTTTCAATTGGTAGGTAGGTATTTTAGTTAACGTTGTACTGGCGCAACACAACGGGCTATTGGTGACGGTCCAGGATCAATCCCTAAGGAAAAGATTCGAAGACAACAACACTTAATTTTGAGCCAGGGTCAGATGATGAGGCAACAAATGAGCGGGCACCACACTTTCCAAACTTCCACACCAACCCAACGTGAGGACTCTCGGCCACAACATATTTATGGCACATCAGCCGCCTCTACATCATACGCTCACAAATATCCATGCACTGACCCAAATTTAAACCATGAACCTTCCTATCTAGAGGCTAACACATTGACCACCAGACCGGTTGGTAGATATGTAGTTACGATTTCCGATGGCCCTCACTTCCTCCTATGTATGTACGGAACTTGGGGATTCCCGCTGGATTTTCGAGAGTCGAGGTGAAACGAAGCTCTTGTCCTAACGAGAAGGGGGTGCTTCGACCCATTTCTGGCTTGCAGAAGAAGGAGGAGACGACGCGAGACGACGAAGGGGAGCGGACCGGACTGAGCTGTTCCTGAAAGGCAAGGGCGACCCGAACGACATCTCCGGACGCTATACACCAATGATGCAATGATGCCCAGCTCTTACGACTGATGTCCATAGGTTCTCGGTGAATACATTCCCTCTTCATCTGACGGAAAGTCTTTGTCTCTTGTTATGATCCAGCGGTTCCCCAGGTAAAGCTGATTTTGCCTATTTAACTGGACACCAATAAAGAAAAGTTTCCCACGAACTTCTAGTTGCATTCATTTAACCTGAAAAGCAACTTAACAATGGTGCCGTGACCCCACCGAATCGATTATTGCGGAATAGATGAGTCTTCATGGACATAACGTTTCGAACGTATTTCGATTAAAAATACTTTTCTAGATAAGGTTATTGATGTATGTGTGCATTGTTCAAAAGTATTACATTATATTGTTTTCATTATATATGCATTCTTTTTGCTGATGGGTATTATGAATTAAATGGTTAATGAATGGTTAAATGAATTATAAAGTGGATGAAATGTATTATTGTATATAGTGATAGAAGGTTTATATTGTACACAAGTGCATGCTGTTAGGCTGGTGTAAATTGTTTGTATAAAAGGAGCAAAGACATTTTTAAATAGTTATACTCGTTATGACGAGTCCTGAAAATGGCGTGACTGAGGGAGTTGTCCCCGACGCTGCGGGGTCCCCTCAAATGCGTTCGGAGGTTGGCGCGAGGGGAACTTTTTATCCCAACAGTTTTTCCCCCGATAGTCTGGGGTTGATAGCCACGTTCATGGGGCAAAGTGGATCGTATGATGTGCAAGAATTTTTCGAAAGGATCGAGGAGGTAGCTAAATTTGCGAATTGGTCGCAGGACGAATTGTACTTTACCTGTAAATGTAAGTTGGGGGGAGAAGCTGCGGCATATTTTAGGGACATCCGTCACAGTATCAAGGGGTTTGAGGAGTTAAAATATGTATTTCTTGAGCGATTCGAAATAAAAACCGATACCTCCAGCTCCATTCGAGAATTGTTGGAGTTTCGTCGACCCTCGGATATGACTGTAGCCGAGTTCTTCTCGAAAGCCTCTGCATTGTCATACCAAGCTTGTTCTGGGAAGCTTTCAAACGAGATGGAGGAGGCCTATAGGAATAACATGTTGAAAGCCGTTTTATTGGCAAACTTATATCCACAAACTAGGAGAGGCGTCGTTGCAAGGAATCCTTGTACAATAGAGAAAATTAAGCAGTTTGCGTTAGCCGAGGAGCGGGCTTGGAGAGATTGTAAAGGGGATAATCATGTGTTGGAGCAAGAGCAAATGTTTGCTGCGGTAAGGCGGGACGCGGAGTTGAATGAGTTGAGGCTTGCAAACAAATATATGGCCGACACCTTCTCAATACTTGCAGAGCAAGTTCAAAAGTTGGCAGAACGAGTTGAATCCATTGGCACTGAGAATGTCCCTCATAGGTTTCAATTGGGAGGACGGAACAATCAAACAGATGTCGAATGTTTTAATTGCGGATAATAGGGACATATAGCACGATTTTGCAGAGAGAGACCTAGGAGACAAAACAATAATAATGCGCGACCAAATCAGAGACAACCAAGGAGGGAAACTAATGGAGGAAATTCCTTTCACGCAAGAAATTACAATGAGTCTTTAAACTAAAAGGGGGTCCGATCAGCACACCTGTAGTTTATCAGATTGAACCCAAGGTGCAGGTGGAAAGAAATTATGCGATGGAGGGAAGGGCAACGGATTTGCCAATCATAAAATGCATTATAGGGGGTAAGGTGGTAAAAGCATTGTTGGATTCGGGAGCATCGCTCAATCTAATTCACAGGAATGCTATATCGAAAGGTATGAAGTTGGAGGAAAATTGTAACGTTTCCTTGCGAACGATTAGGGATTCTGATTTGAGCATTAAGCACAAAACATATTTATCTGTAGATATTGAAGGCCACGAATTTAAAGAGGAATTTTTCATAACCAAGGAGAATATTTCACCGAATTTTCAGGTAATTTTAGGAAATTCCTTCTTGGTAAATCAAAATTGCAACCTAAACTTTCAGGCTAAAACTGTTAGATATGATAAATTTGTAATTAAATGGTCGATTGACCCCTGTATGGATAATGAAACTAAACGGAGGGATGCAAATAAAGGCTCTTCGATCCATAGCGGAACATCCGCGGAACAAAATGACCAGATGATAATTTGTAATTCTTCTTCCAAACCTTTCGCGTACCTAAATAAGAAAGAAACAATTCCTCCTTTCAGCCAGAAAGTTGTTCAGGCTAATATAAGGGGAGAGATTGGGTCCGAAATGTTTTTGGCCGAATCGATAGAACTTAAGAATATTGCGATTTGCCGTTCTATTCATTGGAGTAACAGCAGAATCAATATCCCCCGATCATGGTTTTAAAAAACACTTCTAACCAAAATTTAAATTTAAATTAGGGATTAAAGTTGGTACACCTTGAGCCCCAACAAAAAGCGCCCTTGGAAGAGGTAAATTATTTTCAAGAGGACTTGGAAAATATAAATTGGGGAGCTTGTGATGAAGCTGATTTAGAGTGGGAAGCAAACTTTAATTTTGATCACATTGAAGACGGCATTAGGCAAAAATTAATTAGTATTTTGAGTGACAATAGGGATGTTTTTGCCATATCGGTATTGGATTTGGGAGGATGTAGCGCCCTGCCACACAAGATCAATTTATCAGACCAGGTGCCGGTAAAAAAGAAGGCCTACCGTGTTCCATACAATATGCGAGATGAAATGGATAGACTAATAAACGTGCTACTAGAAGCCGGGATTTTGCAGGAATCATCCTCCCCTTTTGCTGCTCCCGTACTTCTGGTAAAGAAAGCATCTGGAGAATTTAGATTTGTGAAGGATTTCAGAGCTCTGAATGCTAAAATTATACCCAATTCATATCCAATACTCAACATTAATGAAGCTATTGGTTCTTTGGCTGGGGGCTAAATATTTTTCAAGCCTTGATTTAACAAGCGGTTTTTTTCAACAAACTATTCATCCTGAAGACATTCACAAAACTGCGGTCATCACTCACAGAGGCCTTTTCGAATTCACTAGGACACCCTTTGGTCTGTCAACCAGTGCTCCTTCTTTTCAAAGATTAATGTCTATTGTATTGTCCGGTTTACAGCCGTTAAATATTTCTTGCTATATTGATGATATCATAATATCCTCAAAGAATGTTGAATCTCACTGGAGTAAACTTGAGTTAGTTTTAGATCGTTTAAGAAAATTCAATTTAAAGCTAAAACCTTCAAAATGTGTGTTCATGAAACAAGCGATCAGGTACTTAGGGTTTTTAATTGAAAAAGGAGAGGTCAAGACTGACCCAAAAAATGTTGAAGCCCTAGAAAACGCTAGGATATCTCAGAGTAGGAAGGACGTGCGCAGTTTTTTAGGCTGCATTAATTATTACAGAAAATTCATTCCGGAATTTACTCTACGCTCTTTAAATTTGACGAATCTTACAAAAGAAAAAGAAAAGTTTGGTTGGGACATTGAGGCTCAAAGGGAGTTTGAGGATTTAAAATCGAGCCTAACAAAATTCCCTTGTCTTTCTTTGCCAGATATGAGTAAAGATTTTTATTTATACACGGATGCTTCACAAGAAGCACTGGGATGTGTTTTGACCCAATTAGATGACAACAGTTTTCCTAGACCAGTGGCTTTTGCCAGCAGGAAACTTAAAGACGCTGAAACGAGGTATTCAACTACCGAGCGTGAAGTTTTGGCCATAGTTTTTGCAACTGGTTACTTTAAGCATTACTTAATTGGAAGAAAATTTCAAATTTTCTCTGATCACGCCGCGTTGACTCACGTTCTAAAGCTGCGTGATCCAATGAACCGCATAGCGAGATGGATCATGGCTCTTTCCCATTTTGACTTTGAAATTAAATTTATAGCAGGTAAATGCAACAAGGTGGCAGATTTTTTATCAAGAGGAGTGGCCTACCCACCCGTTAATACAAAAATTGATCGTGATCATCAGTTGCTGATGGGTGAAAGGGTAAATAAACAGCTTACGGAATTTTCCTTGCTAAGTCGCTTACAGAACGATATAGTACAACATCAAGAAAGGGAGTCAAAGCATTAAAGTGTCAAAGCATTAGAAATATATTACGTAATAAAAGGGAAGTTAAACCTCAATTTCTAAGATTTTTTGTAAAAGATGAAATTTTGAAGTGTAAATATAGAGTAGCGAGGGATTGGGATAGAGAAAATATTGCAAAATTGGTAGTTCCTGCTATTATGGTGCTTGAAATACTTCGTCAATTGCATGATTCGCCAATGGCATGTCACCATGGATTACAAAAGACCTTAATCCGAATCAGGAGAAATTATTACTGGCCTGGGATATTCTCAGATGTACGGAATTGGATTCAATCTTGCAAAAAGTGTTTACAGAAGCGAGCACATAAGCCAAAAAAGCTGTCTCCTCTTCAAAGAATGCCAATTCCAGAATTCCCCTATCAGAGAGTTGCAATAGATATTTTGGGACCTTTTCCAGTTTCAATGGATGGCAATAAATATATTGTAACTATGACCGATTACTTCACACGATTGTGCGAAGCATATCCTGTAAAATCTATCCGAAGTGAGGACGTATCTAGGGTATTATTGCAGTTTGTAGCCCGATTTGGTTGCCCCGAACATTTGGTGTCCGATAGAGGATCCAATTTTATTAGCGAGGCTATAGTTAAATTTTATCAAATGTTGGGTATTCAAAAACATACGACTACAGCTTTTCACCCTCAGTCCGATGGCGTCTTAGAACGTTGGCATTCAACATTGGCGAATGCACTCTCTCATGTTGTTAATGAAAATCACAATGACTGGGATAGGTGTCTGGAATTTGCACTTTTGGCCTACAGAAGTACTGTCTACTCTAGTACTATGGAAACTCCAGCGTTTCTGACTTATGGGCGTGAATTCAGGCTCCCCTATCAATTTATGTTAAATCCTCCTCCTCGATCCTATTTGGAAACAGAAGATTACTCAATTTCATTATTAGGTCGTCTGAATACGGTATTTTCTAAAGTGCGAAAGAAGTTACTTGCTGCAGCTGAGAGTCAAGAGATAAATAGAGAAAAAGTAGCGGTAAACAAGGAAATAAATGTAGGGGATTTTGTTTTTCTTTATGATCCTTCACTAAAACAAGGATTATCAAGAAAATTATCAAAACCAAATAGAGGTCCGTACAGGATCCTAAAGAAGGTATCCCCCGTAAATTTTCAAATATGTCCGGTTGACCAACCAAGAAAAAATCAGATTGTTCATGTTGATAGACTCTCAAAAATGGTCGAAAGGAAAGGTTTTCCCGAGTACGAAGTCGGTTTGTAATTCTCATGGAAACCTGAAGGGGTGATACTGAAGGGCGAGTGTGTCAAGACAACTTCCCTTTGGAGGAAGAAGCATTCCAAGGACGAGCAGGGGTGGTTTGTTCCTGACCAGGAGACCCCTCTAACTGATAACGATCAGTTTACTGCTTTGGAATGTCCTCAAAATTCTCTGCCCGCCCAGCAGGAAGCAATAAGAGAACGATATAATCTCCGTCCTAGGAGGCGTGGGTTTGTGGTCGGAGATTAAGCCAAAAAATAGTTCTGATATTTTCGTTATCTCTATGTAACTCTTATGTAAAGCAATGAGAGCTCTTATGTAACTAATAATTCTTTATATTGATTGTATTTTTTTATGATATATAGTCAAGAAGGTTTAATGTTTGTATATAGGTACATTTCTTGTGCGTTTCAACTGTATAGTATAAGTGTTTTTTCGGTAAAAATTCAAATATGATAACATACGTACGATAGACGTTGGGAAAGATTAATTTCAAAGACATTTTCGTTGCTTGAAAAGTGTGATTTGTCGAAGATCAACAGTTGCCAATGTAGGCAATTTAAACACATCAAAAGAAGGGACTTTTTTTTTAAATTTAAGGCTGGACATCTTTCACGATCATTCAAATGTTGTGTTGCATGTAAAAAAAAAAAATTCTGTGAAATTTTTCTTCGTAGAAGGGGGATATTTATGTTATGTTACGATTTTCGATGGCCCTCACTTCCTCCTATGTATGTACGGAACTTGGGGATTCCCGCTGGATTGGATATATAATCGCATATATAATCGATGTGAAACGAAGCTCTTGTCCTAACGAGAAGGGGGTGCTTCGACCCCTTTCTGGCTTGCAGAAGAAGGAGGAGACGACGCGAGACGACGAAGGGGAGCGGACCGGACTGAGCTGTTCCTGAAAGGCAAGGGCGACCCGAACGACATCTCCGGACGCTATACACCAATGATGCCCAGCTCTTACGACTGATGTCCATAGGTTCTCGGCGAATACATTCCCTCTTCATCTAACGGAAAGTCTCGGTCTCTTGTCATGATCCAGCGGTTCCCCAGGTAAAGCTGATTTTGCCTATTTAACTGGACACCAATAAAGAAAAGTTTCCCACGAACTTCTAGTTGCATTCATTTAAACTGAAAAGCAACTTAACAATATATATATATATATATATATATATATTAGGGTGTCCCTTATTTTTCAAAGTTTTTATTTTCTAGCGCATAGGTTCTAGTTTTGTTCATTTGACCCTAAAACACTCGAAAATAAATTTTTACCTTATTTAGAGCACTGCAACCCGTGCCGACTTGCTTGGAAACATGTTCGTTCAAGCTGCGTCGCAGGTGCCGCGCGTGTGCCGTGCTTGCTATGTCAGTTGAGGCGGGTTTTCCTAGCATACTGGTTCCAGAGCAGTCAAATGCGTCATACGCCACGTACTATCACCAGAATTTAGTTCAAATAACCGATCGCGTGACTGACTGTTCGAGTTGATGCGCTTCTTAGGAAAACATAAACACGCAGCGTTGCTATAAGTTGTGAATTCCTGTTGGAGCGGTTATTGGTAATTTGTAATTAATGTCGTACTAGAGCAATACAAAGGGCTATTGGCGACGGTCCGGGATCAATCCCTTAAGGGAAAGATCCGTGGATAACACCTCGTTGTTTTGAACCACGGTCAGATGACTAAGCAACACCTGAGCTGGCACCCCACTCTCCAAACTTACACACCAACCCAATGTGAGGACTTTCGGCCACGACAGATTTAAGGTGCACCAGCCGTCTCTACACCTTGCACCTACAAACATTAATGCCCGGATTCGAACCAGGAACCTTCCG